>JANAVB010042020.1:31159005-31416504 GCA_029216955.1 Iris pallida | reverse complement strand
TCAGATGATTTGGCTCTCAGAATTGTTGAATCAACGTCTGTCGAGGGCGTACAGAGGAACACATCGGAAAGCATCATCTTGTTGAAGAATGAAATCTTGCAAAGAGCTACGGGCGTACAGAGAGACAGCATCGGTAAGCATCATCATTTGCTAGAAGCTATCTTCGAAAGAATAAGAATGAGAATGTATAAAACATTCTTTAAACTCAGCTATTTATAAGGGTTGAGGAAACGGTTGGCATGAGTCTATTTCGGGAAAGATCCTACTAAAAAGGCGCTCGTGACCACAAGGTAGATGCCACGTGTTGTTGTTTCTCTTGAGAATAAACAACCATAAATGCAGTTAAAGAAGTGTTGAACGATTCTATGTACCAACAGATGAGATCAATATCAAGATTTTATTTATAAAAAAAGGGGGGAGTGGACCCCTACAGATAAAAGAGTCACAATACATAGACGACACTTCTACATAAAATATTATTTTTCTCTCCTTCGTTGGGCTGACGAAGGGAGGCATCTAAGTCGTGCATGTTGTGAATCCCGGAGCGACGCATCAGATTAAGAAAAGCTTTTGCATCTCCTGATCCCTCATACGCAGTTGAGGGACCACCCATCGATACGACTAAAGACTGCTGGAGTCACTCGAAGCACTCTATAAAGTTGCGTGCCCGCTCAAAATCAATCCTGGAGCTCGAAGCCTCTTTGTTGTTAATCTCTTCTTTGGTGCCATGACAATATGAGGATGAGTAGCAAGGATGAAGAATTTCTCCTTATTTATCAATCAAATCAACTTTTCATGTTCCTTACGGGAAAATTGCTCATTATTAATGCAAGCTCGGGAAGATGAAGAAGCATTCAAAAGTTTCGAGAAGAAAATTCTTATGACCGGTTCGATTTACCGACTGTTTACTTTTACGCGGATGACTGTTGATTATCCCGAATTTTATGCTGAATGGTCAAATCTCGACTTTTACGTCTCTGTTCAAAGTGTTTCAAATTTTGAAGATATTTGAAAACTTTGAAGGGGGTCTTGTAGGAGCGTAAAAAGTGCTTCATAAGAATGAGTCAAAGAGATGGATCATTCCATTCAAATTGATCCATTTTACGCCAAAGAGAGGCTAAGCCAAAGAGAGGCTAATCACTTTACGCCTGAAGCAGGCTAATCATTTTACGCCCGGGTCAAAGCTAATGGTTTTACGCCTAAGACAGGCTAGCCACTTTTACGCTGGACAAAGCTATCAAGTCTTGCATTTAATGCAAAGTCTGACATGAAGATTTAATGATGGCGTATATCTCAGAAATCGAAGGGATTTGTTTTACACAGAGACCAATTTGTCGTTTAATATGTGGACTGAGCTATTTTTACGCTCGTAATATGGCTTCTTTTACGCACGGAGACTATACGAGTTTTTACGCTCAAAAGTTGACGTGTGCGTAAGGTTTATTTGAGCTACTTTTACGCTCAAGGTTATTTAACAACCACTTTACGCGAGAAGTCCATGTCAAGGCTATTTTATGCCTAGTCTACTACTTTACGCTCAGGGTATATTTGGGTTGTTTTTACACCCTATTCTTCTTCACCAATTCAGAACGTGGTTTGCCTACATGGCTTTCATGCCACATATCTCGAAGAACGTGTGTACGTGCATCCTATTCTTACTGAAATAATGGGACACGTGTCAACGTATGCAGAGGATGACTCCAATCATGGATGGCAGTTGTTAGCGTAAAGACGGAACTTTTGCTGAGTTTTTACGCACAAGAGCCAAGTCTATAAATAGACTAATTTTTCTCATATAAGGGGGACAGAGAGAAAGGAGAGAATACATAGAGATCAGAGCCCAGAGACTTTGATTTTTCGGAGCATTCTTCTTCAAATTTTCTTCCAGAACAGAGTGAAGCAAAGCAGGAAAGCATTCGGCCTCGCCATCAGTGCCCAAGTGCGTCGATACCTTTCTGGTGACTTAGTTCTTCCAATTGTTCATCTTCTAGCAGTGATCTTCATCATCATCGTATGGTCCAAGGAACAAAGTGATCATTTACAGATCAGACTTCCATAGCAATACTTTCCAGAATCAAATTTGTACTTCTTGTACTTTTTCTCATTTTATTTTTGAAATCGATTTCCAGGCATTTTATTAAGTGAAACAATGGAGGTACAATATGTAGTGATAAATCAAGGGAAAAACATGTTGTGAAGATCATATGAGTTGAAGAAAAGCTTCAGAATTTAGAAGAAGAAGAAAGGTAACTATTACATTTTCAACGTCGAATTACCTATATGAAAAAAATTGTCTGATTCTGATAACCTTTTTTGGAGTGCCATTTTTGGGGTCGTAATCTAGCTACGACCATTATTTTTGCAATTGGACTCGGTTTTACTTCTGAAAGTGTAGATTTTTTTTTCTCATTATTTTGGATATGTTTGTATATTCATTTTCATATTTTGAAGTCATTCTTACTTGCGCTATTTTTGGTACTTTCTAAGGTCCGATGTCGGCCCAATTTGGCTGAGGAGGTAAATTTTTGCAAATGAGCTATTATGGACTATTGGATGTTGGACATATATTTTTGTATAGTACTCTGGATGCTCGGATACTATATTCTCGGGATTCAGCTATCATTCAGCGATTATTGATTTTAGTGTCCTTCCGTGTTCGACGACACTTCTCAAACACAGATTAGGCAATATACCTTGCCCTATATATTCTGATTATTTATAATCTTTTTAGTTGTATTTTATGTTCATTACTTGATGCTTATATTAATTTTTGGAGGTCCGAGTACGACTTGGGTTACGGACTTAGAAGGGAAGTTTGACTATTCAAATATTGCGATGAGATACTATTGTTGGCCCAATAATTGTATCATATTTTTGAATATGGTTAATCTGTTAAGTTTAGCATTTCATTATCACTAATCTTCATACTATCACTATAGCATTTCTACTTATACTTATACCTTTGGTGATATGTGCTTATTGTTTTACATATTAGTTATATGAGTTTTCATTATATATATCTTAAATTTATTGAGCTACCAAAATCAAAACTATGTTTTGATTATGGTTATTCAATTATGTTTAACATTATGATATCACTAATATTTATGCTATCACTATAGCTCTTATATTTAAACTTAGCATTGTCCTACTGTGCTTTATCTTATCATATTTTGCTACATGTATATTGCTTTGTTCGTCTAACATGTACATACAAAAAAGCAATAAGCAAGATCAATGTGGACATATGCAATGAAAAAATCATGGTGGGCTAAAGATGACGGATCCCAGAAGATTTCTCTGAACCGTCCGACGACATCTCCGGAGCCACACACTCGGAGTTCAGCGGACGGGGGTCAAGAGGCAGCGCCTCCCGTCGGGGGTTCGGGGGCGAAGCCCCCGAAAGGTATTCAATTTTCATAAACTGGATATCTTTGGACAACTGTCGTCAAGAAAGAAGCCAACATCTATCGAGGGAAAGAAGCCATGCCAAACATCATCATTTCAAGATTCTGAAGAAGCCTGCACCTGCTATAGTATTTCTGGAGTCTGTAATGAGTCTTACAAATAATTGTAAACAAAAAATAGATGGCAAAATCGAAAGCTAGGGTAGAAATTAGCCCGGGATCATTTTCGGATGAAAATTGGTATACCGACGGTATACCGGTCTATACCGACGGTATACCGATTTTTGTTCACAGAAAGTTTCTGTTACAAAATGGCATACCGACGGAATACCGATCTATACCGACGGTATACCGATTCAGTAACTTTGAAAATCTAAAGGTCGAATTTTGAACATTTAATGATCCCAACGGCTATATTTCTAGCCGTTGCAATTCCAGACCGTATTCCGACGGAATACCGGTTCGTACCGACGGTTACCGATCGCTGAATAAAAAGTTGCCTTTGAGCTCTTTTCAATGCTTTGGTTATAAATAGCCTTGAACCCTTTCATTCAAGGTTGATACTTTGAGCCTGAAAATTTCTAAACCACCAAAGCCTATCCACAAACAACTCTACAAAGCTTTCATTTGCCATCCACAAATTGTGTTAGAGTTATTGAGTTGAAAAGTAAGATCTTATCTTATTGTATAAGGAGATCAAAACCTATTATGAAAGGTTGAAGTTGGAGAGTCTTCGGATCCAAACTCTCTGTTGAAGTTGGAGAGTCTTCAGATCCAAACTCTCGGTTGAAGTTGGAGAGTCTTTGTATCCAAACTCTCGGTTGAAGTCAGAGAGGCCTTGGGTTAAAGCTCTCGTGTAAGAAGTTGGCAAGTGTCACGCTCCAGAACCAGAATATGGAGAGCGGGGGCGGACACATCCAGCTACATATATAGAAGTGTAATCTACCTCGATATATGGTCACGGCTGTCTAGATGTATGAGGGTTTATCTACAAGCCATTAGTCTCTTATGGTCAAGAATAAGCCTGTGTCTCAATCTCAAGCGAGTAACAATAGTTACAAGATGTTAGGACATCAGATATTCAATAGTAAGGCGTCTCAAACATTTCATATACAGATGATCATGAAGCTAGTCGTACAAAATACAAGGACTAGCAAGAGTTTTCAATCATACATGATCAACCCTAGGATTTGTTAATCATGCTAAAGTCCTTAGGCAGACAAAAAATATAAGTATTCAACACGAGCTAACACTTGCTCGGCAGCTAAACGTCTCAAAAGAATAATTTTACAATAGAGCGGGAGAGCAAAATAAAACCCACTCGTTGCCAGGGTTGTGCCTAGTGTTCGTCATATAGCTGGAAGGCAGGTAGATCCTCGGGTGCTACTCCGAAATCTGGCCATACAAAACCAGCTGGATCAGAGCCCAGAAAGAGCAAGTGCCACAAGGGAGACTTCATTTAAGAACTAAAACCAGCATATTAGCACATAAGAACATAAATAAAATAACAAAATATATGAGTTAGGAAAAATAGGATGATAAACGATAAGATAACTAAAGGACTATTCTGGTAACCAAGTTACAACCATAAACCAAATAACGACCGGGGTTGTAACCCTTCACCTGAACTGAACTTAGTCTATAACCAATTATCGATAAAGTAAAGCATACACAAGCATGTCATGAGATAGCCATATACTGGATCTAGGCAAGACTAGACAGGATTGGACTCCATCCAACATTCACGGCCAAACAAATAGTACGGCTTGATACTTTAACTAACTAGGGTTATCACAATCCTAATTACTAACAAGATGCAGTTTGAAAAATCTAAGTCCAGTTACCTGCCTGCTAGTACCTGAATGATCCAAGCCAAAAGAAAACAAGTATAGCAGACACACTGCAATAAGATACATGTGTCCTAAGGAGGTACCCCACTTGACAGTGTGCTGAAAAGTGTGCTCATCATGACAGATAGCTCCAAATCCCATGTATATATATAAGACCAAGACCAAAGGGGCAGCAGGTAACCGAAAAAATCTCCAATGATCTAGGCGATCAAGCTAGTTGTTATCCTAGTCAGATTCAGTATGAATCCCTGACCATGGAAACCAGGGATACAAGTTCTAGACATGATGCGAGATAAGACTGGTACTTATACAAGCACATTCAAGAACAATCACCACGGTATCATGATGAGTTATTATTCAGCATGTCAAGATAGCCGTCGCAACAGCATATCAAGATTATCATGTTAGGTTACTATCAAGATTACTTGTCGAGAGTGCACCACGCGGACCACTATCAAGATTAGTCATCTTGTCAAGAGTGCATCACGACGGACCACCATCAAGAATTATCATGCCAAGATTGTTTGTCAAGAGTGCACCACGATGGGTCATTATTTAAGAGTTATCATGTCATGTTACTTGTTACTTGTTAATAGTGCGCCTTAACAGGTCACCATCATGTTCTATCCTTATTATCATGAATGAGAAAAACTTGCATAAAAATAGATAGTAACATATTCTTGAAGCAAAGTAAAAGATCTACAACTTTCATGTTGGGAGTTGGAAAAAATTATGGCCACAAATCAGCCAAATAGGGCATAAAATAGCCAAAAACACCAAAATATATACTATGCGGCACTATACAAGCCATACGGCACTATTCATCCATACAACACTATACAATCCTGTGGTATATTCATCCTGCGGTACTATGCAATCCTGCGGTACTATGCAAGCCATGCGACACTATTCATCCATGCGGTACTATTCATCCTGGGTACTATGCAAGCCTGCAGTACTATTCATCCTGCGCACTATACAAGCCATGTGACACTATTCATCGATGCGCACTATGCAAGCCTACGGCACTATTCAAGCCATGCGGCACTATTCAAGCCTGCGGCACTACGCAAGCCATGCGACACTATCATCTATGCGGCACTATGCAATTCTGCGACACTATTCAAGCCATACGGTACTATTCATCCATGTAGCACTATGCAATCCTATGGTACTATTCATCCTACGGTACTATTTAAGCCTGCGGTACTATTCATCGTCCCTGCCAGAACCAGGACAGATGAACATAGAAGATGTCCAAAACTTGCTTTGGCCATGACTTTTTCAAAACAAGTCAAAATCTAACTTTTAAAGGTACAATTTGGGTAAAATCGAATTCTCTACAACATAGAACAATCAAAACTTGAAAATAATAAAATTTGGTAGATCAAAACCCAAAAAATTGAAAAGACTACAAACTTAGATCTACAAAAATTCATCCGTCCAAACCAAAAACTCTAAGTCCTAAAGATGCTTAGAATCATGTAGAGAAGAAGAAATAACAATAAAATAGAAGATCCATCATGAAGCAAGTTGTACTTGCCTAAGCTCTCTAGGTTGGTAAGAGAGCAATGGAGGAAGAAAAAGAAGTTATGAGAAATAATGAAGGAGAGAGAGTAGAGTTGACTTATATAGTAAGCCTCACCATCTCAAACCAAACCAAAACCAAACCAAGCAAGCTAAACCAAGTCAAATTGAACCAAACTAAGATTAAACCAAGACTAGGCTAAGCAAGACAAGTCTAACTACGGTCCACCTGATAAATGCCAGAAATCTGTATACGTATACTGAAGATACGTATAACGGGAAATGAGAGTGACAACAAGTTCTTCGGATCCAAACTCGTGTGTAACTATTTACTCAAATAGTGGATTAAAGCCGGAGAGAGTTCCGGCACTGGAGTGCCCATTGGGAGGATACCAGGATATATCGTGTGTCGGTATTGTTGTTGCTTCTTCTCTTGCACTTATATTTTTAAATTGCCAATTAGCTTGTGCTAAGTGCTTGATTAGTTAGCTTGACCCTATCTACCCCCCTCTAGGGTTACTACAATTGGTATCAGAACAAGGACTCTATTGTTAGGCTTAACATCCTTAGAGTAGATCCTTGTTAATTTTTCTATGGCATCGTATTCCTCCTCCTCCGATAAAGGAGGTTTACTTCTAGTAGCATAGACAATCATGTTAATTTCTTCTAAATGCAAGAAATGCTCTAAGTGGAAAGCCATGGCTAAACAATCCTTAGAGATTCTTGACAACCTTCATTCTACAAATAAAGAAATTTCTGAAAAGGTTATTCATTTAGAAAAAGCAAATGAGTTTTTGAGAAATGAAAACAATGATTTATTATCTAGACTTGATTATCAAAAATTTGTGTTTCTTTAAAGAGTTCGAATGAGGCTTTAATTTTGAAAATTAAATCTCTTTCCTCATCAATAGAAGATCTCACGACTCAATCACATGAGTTATCTTATTTGTATGATTCTTCTATTGATGATTTAAAGAAACAAAATAATGCTTTTATCTCTAGAATTGCTTTATTTGAAAAAGATAATATTTTAAATGTTAAATTTGATTCTCTTACTTGCATGCATGATGATTGTTATTAGAACATAATATTCTTAAAACCAAATCTTCTCATGCTCACTCTAGAGATATTCATCATTCTAGTATGTCACATGTTCATAACCATGCTCATTCTGATACATGTGCACACACTAGCATTAGGTACTTTTATTGCTCTTGTATTGGACACATGAGCTGTACATGCCCTATTCGTAGGATCTTTACTACCAATGCTAGAGTAAGTGCTATATGGGTCCCTAAAGCTAATAAATGTGGATCTAAGTTTATTTGGATACCAAAGTCTTCATCTAATATTGTAGGTGAAGCTTCTTGTATCGGAATATAGCACCGAGAGCGTGTTGATGGTTGCAAAGCTCAAAGGTTATCTTTCAAGCAATTGCACCAACACAAGTGTGGCCACTAGGGCCACTTGGATAACATGCTAAACGATTCTCTATAAATAGTTTATATTTGTAGATTCTCGCATGTTTCCTTTGACAACTTGCTACTAGCTCTCATTGATATATTTTAGTTCTTATTATCTAAATCAATGAGATATATGATACTAGCATGCTTAGCTATTTTCTTGTTATTTCTATTATCTAGCATGACTAGTTACTTAGCTTAAATAATTAATTCACACTATGTAGTTTATTATTTATTTTTATTAGTGTGACACATTATATATGCATGCTCGTTTCTTAATATTTATTTATAAAGCATGCATATCACTGTAGTCGATAGGAGCTTGGCTTTGATTTGAGTTAATATGATTTTAACTCTCCGTCTTTAAAGTTTTTGAGATAGTTACTGCTTATCGATTTCTCTTTAAATATTTATTTGTTTTATACATTTAAGTTAGGATGTTGAGAGAAAATATTTATTAGTGTCTTGCTCATGACTAATTATGGATGTTCTATTAAGGATCACATAGTTTTGTGCTTTACCTTGCATGTTAAATTTACCTCCTTAATTAGTGTACATTTTCTATTCTGTATCTTTATAATTTACTATGGTGCACTATGAAAGCTCTTTGAAAAATGTACTTCTTGATATCTTTAGCATTTAGCTTTCTTGGTCTTAATGATCTTTCCTTGCTCATTCCTTGGGTTTATGCTTCTTTAGAATTATTGTTGCCTAATGTTTTGTAGCACATGAGAATACATGTAATTGTTACATCATATTTCTCATGACTTTAGCTACTATGGTTTGAGCTTTTATGTTGAGATTTTCTATTCTAGAGAATACACTTATGT
Organism: Iris pallida; assembly: GCA_029216955.1. Classification (NCBI taxonomy): domain Eukaryota; kingdom Viridiplantae; phylum Streptophyta; class Magnoliopsida; order Asparagales; family Iridaceae; genus Iris; species Iris pallida. The sequence continues at coordinate 31,407,427 of JANAVB010042020.1, read as the reverse complement.
CATAATGGCTATAATATTTTGCATTCTCTATATCGATCTATTATTTCATTATCCTGGACCAATCTCAATACTTGGCAAAGAGATTTTTTATGAATATCTTTTTAGCCATATTTTGATAAGAGTTAGTTCTTTTTTTTTGCTATCTTCTTGCTCTTATCATTGCTTAGTAAAGGGTCTATAAATTATTTTGATCATTCAAAATGTATGCGCTTAATTGTGAACTCTATGCTTAAGCCAATATCTTTAGTGTTTGTGACTTAAGATTTAATGAGCACTTTATCTTGTTAATGACTAACCTCATTAATCTTAATTAGTTATGTAGCTTGCTTAGTTATGATATATTGTTAAGCTACATAATCTATGTTCACATTCACTCTTCTAGCTATTATTTTTTTTTTCAATCTATATGATATGCTAGTTTCCAAAAACAAGATGTATGAATTGTCTGTATTCTATTTTAGATACGTATATCTTATTCTCTAAAACTAGTTTGACAAACATCTGATTTGATCTTGTTTTTCAAAAGAGGTTTGTGATTCATTACTTTAACTTCCTTCCATACTAGTCATTAGTATCTCTTAAATTTCTCTCATTTTGAGTCATGATTTCATCATATTATCATTTACATCTCTTTTTGATTGAATTTGTAATTATTTAAATGAGATTGACTCTTTTCCATATTTTTATTGATTTGTGAGACTTTTTATATATGATTTGTGATTTTCTCTTGATAAGATTCATTAGATCAATTTATTCATTTGCTTTCTTTATTAATGATCATAATGGTTGAGTAGTCCTAAACTATCTAATTTTGTAAATGTCAAGTTAATTTACTACTCTATTTCGACTACTCATGGATTATCACATAGTGTCTTTGCTATTTGAACTTTATTGGTCTTTCATTTAGATGTAGCAAAGTTTGGATATTACCCGGTTGATGGGTACATATGTGATAAAACATGCTTAGTCCATGCAAAGCATTAAATTGATTGATTCTTTCTTAATTAGATAATCATGGTCATGATATTTGTGTTTTTTTATTTTTACTTTATTTTGTGCTATTTGTCTATCATCATGATTGTTCTTAATTGACTTTATTCTTTCTCATGATGATATTTTCTCAAAAGATAACATACATTGATCTATCATATTTAAATATGAGATCCTTCTATATAGACTAATGTATGCCATCTTTTGATTATACGTGCTTAATTGGAATATTCTAATTTTTCATCTTTAGCGGCTATTAATTGGATCTCTCTTCTTTACTAAAGATGATATTATTCGTCTTTGACGATACTGTAGCCTTATATGCATTGAGCAAAGGGAGAAATCCTTAGTTGATTTACCCCTAGATCTTTATATTATCTACTTTTATGCTATAAGTGCTTTGGAACTAGATACACATATTTTGAGGGAGAGCAAATAAATTGCTTCAATTCATTTACACTCATGTATCATATCTAGTTAATCATGGACCCAATAGTTTCTTCAATTTCGTATCTTATTACTTGAGGTCATGAATTTTTTTTTATTTTGAAGGGTTTATGAGAGTGTATGCAATTATCTTCACTATCTTGTCTCTCTTTTCTATATGGGATAAAATAGGTCATCTTGCTAATATTAACCTTCATATCTTATCTTGATGACTATTATGCTTTCACTGATTTGCTTTCCTTTTATGCTTAATTGATTTGACTTTTCTTATTGAGGACTTACCCAAAATTTATGTTTGTCTATATTGGTAATACTTTAGGGGGAGCATTCAAGTTGACTGAATTTCTTTTTTTCAAGTATTTTTCTCCTTTACCTTCATGTTTATCTAAAAGATATTCACATAGCATGATAAGGTAATTGAGTTTAAATGCATTAACTTGGATAAGCAAATAGATTTTGCAAATAAAGAGATTATTTTATATCTTCCAACTATCTCAATTGGTATTTTTTTAATCAATTACTTTTCAATTATCTAATCCTCATGGGCTTTTGATTGAAATCCTTTATTTCAATTGGTATATTGCTTCCTTCCAAAACTAGAGTTTTAATCATATATATATTTTTAAATTTCTTTTTTGGATTTCATGTTAGTAAACTATCTATTGATTATTTTCAAATTCTTTTAGTTTTACCAACTATATTGTGTTTTGACAAACTATTTTCTATTTGGTACTCTACATTTGATATGCAATTTCTATACTTGTCTTTACACACTTCTTCCATTGTTCTTCATTTAGTATTTCTTGATCATGATTGTCTATGCCTTCCTCATGCTCTGATTTATGTACTTAAGATTGATTTTCTTTTATCTCTTAATACGGAAGAGCTTACTTTTGATCATGTCAAAGGGGAGAAGTAAGTTTAAGTAGGGTAGAAGTAATCTAAGTGGTACTTTTAGTGATATTGCTTATGTCTTTTGTATATTAGTGATACATGCATCTATTATGTCCATACTAAACTTAACCGATTTGCTATAATCAAAAAGGAGGATATTGTTGGCCCAATGATTGTATCATGTTTTTGAATATGGTTAATCTGTTAAGTTTAGCATTTCATTATCACTAATCTTCATACTATCACTATAGCATTTCTACTTATACTTATACCTTTGGTGATATGTGCTTATTGTTTTACATATTAGTGATATGAGTTTCATTATATATATTTTAAATTTAATTGAGCTACCAAAATCAAAACTATGTTTTGATTATGGTAATTCAATTAAGTTTAACATTATGATATCACTAATATTTATGTTATCACTATAGCTCCTATACTTAAACTTAGCATTGTCCTACAGTGCTTTATCTTATCATATTTTGCTACATATATTGCTTTGTTCGTCTAACATGTACATGCAAAAAAGCAATAAGCAAGATTAATGTGGACATATGCAATGAAGAAATCATAGTGGGCTAAAGACGACGGATCCCAGAAGATTTTTCTGAACCACCTGACGACATGTCACGACCCGCACCCGATTTTTGGACGCGAGCTCGTGAGCAAGCCAGCTACGTATCGAGCGGACTCCAGCCCGACTCGAGTACGTATAAGCTGTCAAGGTCATGGTATCATGGCTAATATGGTAATCTACAGTGTATCTCAATCTACAAGAATATATAAGACAAGAATGAACAATTAGGGTCATGGTCTGCAGCCCATTAGCATATTGTCCGATTAGACTCCAAGAATGATATGAGTCTATAAAATAAGCAGAGTATATCATGGTATGGAATATAAAGCATGAGAGGATAATAAAAAAATATCACAACAAATACATGTATCCCTGCAGGTATAATCACTACCATCATGAGCCGCTAACTAACTCCATGCAATCAGCTACCTGAAGAGATCATCAGGTCCTCAGAGGACTAGCAAGATACATAAAACATGCCTATCTAACAGTTTAATCATGCAATAATATAAACAAGGTATAAACAGGAACTAGACATGAAACTGACATGTGGCTACTGACAGGTAACTATGAACACGGATACGGGATCAACTATGCATAAATGAACTGCTGGAAGAACAAGTAAACAAGAGATCAATGGAATACCAATCCTCGCCCTGACGTGGACTCGCATGTCAGTTTCAAGACAAGCCCTCGCCCGTGTGTGGACACGCAGGTGCAAACGGACAACCCTCGCCCCGTGTGTGGACTCGCAGGTTGTAAGCAATCAAAACAAGGAAATAGCAGTTCAATTACACATACTTGTAGACATGACTCAGTCAAGATATATGTGATGACACGGTACAATTCAGTCATGACACAGGTAAGGACAACTCTAGTATGAACCATAACGTGAACAAGCCTGGTATAACTACACTATCAAGTCATAAAATACTGATATACAAGCAAGACAATAATCTGGTAAACGTAGAATCATATAAATTTATAGCAACTAAGGTAACTAAAGATAACATACTAAAACAGGTGTACTATAAGCATAAAAATAAACTGTAGGGAGGCAAGGTATACTTGCCTGGAGGTTGCACGCAGATCCTACAAAATAAGTCAACAAGTGAGCCGTAAAGTCCAAATCATCTCAACTGTCTCCGAAAGATGAAATAAACATTGTCATCATTCTCAGAATAGTCAAATTAGCTAGGATTGTCTGTCCTTAAGTCCAATTCTGGACGTAGGAGCAAAACGGTAATTTTGGGCCAAAACGGTATCCGCAGTTGGACCTGCTTTGCACCGAAAAATGTGTCAGAGTCAATGGTCTCTAAAGTCGTCAAACTACATGTCTACGGATCCGATTTTATGATACGAACCCAACGGTATATCCAATTTTGGATTCCGGTGGGCCGTGCGCAAAATCGCTTGTTGAATCGGATCGTGGGGCCCGCAAAACGGCGATCTGATCAACTGTCTCAGAATCGGACCAAACTTGGCATACAGGACCAGAAAAATGATACGGTCCTGTTGGCACAAGTTTTGTCTCGATTTGACGAGCGTGCACAAAGTAATTAAAAGTTTGCACAATGGTCGATATGGTGAATTTTGACGGATACGCATCAAATTCGTTGCGCACACGCGACCAATTTGAATTCCGTCAAAGCCCACACGTCCACGAAGCTAATACGCACCTTTTGATGCTTTCGGTTCGCGATCACGTCGTCGGGATTGGCAGGACGCACGTCGTATCAAAGAGTTTTATTGAAATTTCACAATTTCGAAAACAGGTTTTCCTGATTTTTGAATCGAGTTAACTCGACATAAAATAGATGAAATTTCAAACTACCAATTAGATTCTACTGTCCTATAGGTTGTCTAAAAGACTCTTCAAAACGATTTCTAAAATTCTTAACAAGTTGATCAGGATTCGCCTTCCAATTTCGGGTTTCAATTTGAAAACTGTTCTGTTTTGGATCAGTTTTTTGCCAAACTTTGGGCTCGTTTTACGATGCACATGACGCAAAACAAATCAAAATATTTGAAGGGAATCAGAGTTGTATAGATCGGGAACAAACCTGATCAATTGGATCGACAAACGATCCACTGAGTGACGAGAATTTTTGTCGAGAACTTGGGCGACGCTGTTGCTGTTGTGTTCTGTGAACCAGTTCCCGGCCGTGGCTTGGCTGGTCAACGGCGGCCTCGCGGTGGCCGGCCAGCAGCGGGGCACACGCGCATGGGGGTGCGCCCAAGTGTAGTGGTCGGCGGGTCGTAGGTTAGGGTTTCAATACAACTCCTCTCTCCTTGTTCATTCACGATATATGTATGACTACTGTTCTGTCGAACAGGGCCAAGGGGTCGGGTTTGGGACATACAGGGGGTGGTTTTGTTCGGGCTGGGGAGGGTTCTGGGCTATTGGGTCGGCTTGGCTGAAAAGCTGCTGGCTTAGGTAGCTGGCCCTTTGCGTGGGCTTGGGGCTCACTGCACAGTTGGGGTTCGGGCTGATGTGGGGCTGGGCCTAGCCGAGCTGGGCTTGGCGTTTAATTGGGCTGGAATTGCTATTATGTGTATACAAAAATATATATAATGTATATCCCCATACAATACTATATATATATATATATATATTTATATATAATATATATATATATATATATTATATATATATATATATATAATATAATTAATATATATATATATATATATATATACACATATTTATACACACACATATACATGTATAATTATCTATACATACACATATTTATCTATATATATACACATCCATATACATATATACCTCATATATATATATATATATAATATATATATATATATATATATATATATATATATATATACAATACTCAATTAATCGAAATTATTAATAATATTATTTACCCATAACTAAAATGACTCATGATAAATCTGTTTCTATATATAATTTTTAATATGAGATCGTATAGATATCACGAATTATACCCAAAGGGTTTTAAACATGTCCTTGGCAGCTATTTCATAACAAATCAAGCACTACTAATAATATCATAGAATATATACTATACATAATACATATATGAGATAAATATATTTTACTAACCTTTCTAATAATAATGAAAATATATATTCAATTATTAAATAGGCACCATAATCTATATATACACATTTATAGTTTAAATACCTAAAATGCACAAGGATAATATAAAAAAATAGTTATCATATTTCCAAGAATAATTATTCAATCAAAATAACTGAATATTGATATTATATGTATAACATTTATTCTAGGAAAATATTATTAGATACTTAAAACAAGGTAGCAGTACACACTCAAAGTATATCGTCAGGACGTCTTAGGACTCACTATAAGCCTACACGGGCTTGGGCTCGGTTCGGGCCCAGTTCGGACTAGTTTGATATAATCGAATTTCCTAAAAGTCCAATTAATAATAAATAACTAATTAAACTATTTATAGGGATTGACTCGCAACTTGGCCTGGTTTTCTTAGTTAGAACACACCTATGGCTTGGCATTCCCCTACCATGGCTAAATACTAGTCAAAGCACGCCACTGCACTATCCGTGCCATGATTTCTAGTCGTCTTGTACTCCAAAACTCCACTATGGCTAAAGGAATCTACCGTAATAATTAACTAAAATAATTATTTATAAAAATTCAAAAACACCATTTAAATCAAATAAATAAATAAAAAATATTTCAAAATTCTGGGAAGGGGAGCTATACGACATCTCCGGAGCCACGCACTCGGGGGTTCAGCGGACGGGGGTCGAGGGGGCAGCGCCCCCCGTAGGGGTTCGGAGGCGAAGCTCCCGAAAGGTATTCAGTTTTCACAAACTGGATATTTTTGGACAGCTGTCGTCAAAGAAGAAGCCAACATCTATCAAAGAAAGAAGCCATGCCATGCCATCGTTATTTCAAGACTCTGAAGAAGCCTGCACCTGCTATAGTATTTCTGGAGTCTGTAATGAGTCTTAGGAATAATTGTAAACATAAGAAATGGATGGCAAAATCAAAGCTAGGGTAGAAATTAGCCCAGGATTATTTTCGGATAAAAATCGGCATACCGACGGTATACCGATTTTTGTTCACAGAAAATTTCTGTCTACAAAATCGGCATACCGACGGAATACTGATCTATACTATAGCTGTCAAGACGGGCCTGGCGGGACGGGCCGGCCCGTAACCCACCATAACCCACCATTTGGCGGGACGGGGCGGGCCGACCCACTATTTTGGCGGGCTGAAAAAATTTCAACCCAGCCCTACCCACCGGTGGGCCGCGGGCTAGGCGGGCCGACCTGCTTAATTTTTTTAATTATTGTTTAGTTTCTTAAAAGGAAAAATATATATATATATATATATATATATATATATATTTTCTACTCACTCTCATATGCATCAAATTACAAGTAAAATACAAGAAACATTATAATAGTAGATATTTCTTTAAAACACCTTCATTCATGTAAATAAATGACCAAATTTAATATTTTATACGTCATTACTTGCATTAAATAAAATTGTTTATCATTTATAATACATATCTCATATATGTGCTAAATAAAAAAATTAAAAATTTTATAAAAAAATAGATGGCGGGCCAACCCACTTGGCCCGCGGGCTAGCCCACCGTGGGGCGGGCTACTAGCGGGCAAGCCCACCTAGGCCCGCCTATTTGGCGGGCTCCTAAATGCTCGGCCCAACCCACATTTTTGGCGGGCGGGGTGGGCCGGCCCAACGGGCTTAGCCCATTTTGACAGCTCTAATCTATACCGACGGTATACCGATTCAGTAACGTTGAAAATTCAACGATCGAATTTCGAACATTTAATGATCCAACGACTATATTTCTAGTCGTTGCAATTCCAGAATGGTATTCCGACGGTATACCGGTTCGTACCGACGGTATGCCGATCGCTGACTGAAAAGTTGCCTTTGAGCTCTTTTCAATGCTTTGGTTATAAATAGCCTTGAACCCTTTCATTCAAGGTTGATGCTTTGAGCCTAAAAATTTCTAAACCACCAAAGCCTATCCACAAACAACTCTACAAAGCTTTCATTTGTCATCCACAAATTGTGTTAGAGTTATTGAGTTGAACAGTAAGATCTTCATCTTGTTGTATAAGGAGATCAAAACCTATTGTGAAAGGTTGAAGTTGGAGAGTTTTCGGATCCAAACTCTCGGTTGAAGTTGGAGAATTTTCGTATCCAAACTCTCGGTTGAAGTCAGAGAGGCCTTCGGACTAAAGCTCTCGTGTAAGAAGTTGGCAAGTTCTTTGGATCCAAACTCGTGTTGAAGTTGATGAGTTCTTCAGATCCAAACTCGTGTGTAACTATTTATTCAAATAGTGGATTAAAGCCGGAGAGAGTTCCGGGACTGGAGTGTCCCTTGGAAGGATACCAGGATATATCGTGTGTCAGTATTGTTGTTGCTTCTTCTCTTGCACTTATATTTTTAAATTGCCAATTAGCTTATGCTAAGTACTTGATTAGTTAGCTTGACCCTATTCACCCCCTCTAGGGTTACTATAACTATGATATATCATGTGATTTCTGGGCACTGATGTAGATCTTTTACACAGATGTGATATGCATGATAGGAGACAAACTCCATTATCCAAGCTATAATAAATACAAAATTGACGTGTATTGGTTAGTACTCGAGATCTGTTTGAGCTATGAGTTGTGTTATCTATGGTGGTGGATTCATACTACGTTGTATGGTTCTGGATGAGTCGTGGACTAATTCGACTGTATCATTGGACGTGAAGGACATTTAATAGGCGTGTGGACTACTATGCACTTTTCGGTAAACCGTATAGTGTAGAGGATCTACGGGAATGATGAGCCATCAAATGACCTTTGGTGATCACTAGTCAAAGAACGCTATGCACATATTTCATATAATTGGTTTCCAGTATATGATCAGATACCTATTCATCAAGGCAGCTCATGCGTACGAATGTTGTCCTCACATTACATTCACTTAGTCACTAGCATAAATGTGTATGTACATGTTGTTGTTTAGTAATATTCAATTTACATAAGACATGTTTCTATGTATTTTGCTACGTCCTTCTGAAAATATAATTTTCTTCCCGGATAGGTGAGTAGGATTATATGAAACTTACCCTTAGAAACGTTGATTGTTCTATTCTCATATTCATGTATTCTCAAGTATACTTGTATTTTGTATCTTTCATAATTATATTTATTTTCCTATTTTTCTACTGATATAGGTTAGTTTTTACAAGCATTGTATTCTTTTAATGGATAATTTTACACATGGGGATGAAGTTTAGTGTATTTACGAAAAATGGGACAACTTTAGGAAAATAACGAAATAAAGGACGAGACGATATTAGAGATGTCGCCAGAATCTTGCCCCCCTCATTCCTCTCCTTGGCGACATTACAGATGGCGCCAAGGCCCTCCCTCCCCTTGGCGCCATCAGTGATGTCGCCAAGGCCCCCCCACCAGCTGCCATTATACTCCCCCTCCCCAATGCTACTTACCCTCCTCCCATGTTACACCCTCCCCCCCACATGCTCGATTCCCACTTCCCCCATGCTACTTCCCCCCCCCCCCATGCTAGATTCCCCCCCCAATGGCTTTGAAAATATTTGTATAGCGCCAAAACCCAAAATTTTGAATATTTTTGAAATGCTTGATTCTAATTAGTTGGGACTTTGGGGTTAGGATTGGAGTTCGGATTGAGAAGAAATGAATTAATGTGATCGACTTAATAAATATGTGTGGTTTGGATTATGGTCCTTCGGTTGAAGCTATATATATATTTAGGAAGTTGATAAATGTCACGACCCGCACCCGGATATACGAGTACGAATACGTGGGCCACGCCCAGCCTACGCCGCGGTATCGGCGGTAGAACGCTGTCAAGTGTACTATACTAACTACAACATCTAAGAATCCATAACTAGAAATGTACTCATGCCACATCACGAAACTAAGGAAGATAAGACAAGAAATAATAACAATATTACTAGAACAACTAGAATCTACAATGATAATAAGACAGGAAGATAATGAAGGAACAACAAGACTAACTAAGGAATAACTACCAGACAACTCACATAGAGGAACAGTGTGAACCACCTCAGCTAAAATCATCCTGCAGTCCAACAAATGTGGCACAACTACTCCTAAAATTTTGTCAACATATCCAGTCAGGATGGAACGAGCACAAATCTCAAATAACAGTTCTAATTAGACGATATTGAAAATGTAGCAGTAAATAGAGAGAATATACAAGAAAATCATGGAATGTACATGTGAGTATCATGGCAAGGTAAGCTGTAAAACTAGAGCTAGAACAAGGCAAGTAAAACTGATCATGACATGTATAAGAATCAAGAATCATATATCTAGGTGTGTGAATACTAGCTACAACATGTGGCCGGATTGGGTCTGCACAAGGTTATGATCAGCCAATCCCACGTGGAGTGTAGGATTGGTAGCATTCAAGGTCTACAAGAATAAACAAGGTAGGTAATGACCACACATCTACACTAGTACTCTCCGTCTCCGACTAGTATAGTGGATCCAACCATGACACATCATGACATACGATTTTCCGAGAGGGTAGCTAGCCTTCGCGGGAATCGTGTCTATACAATGCACAAGGAACAAGAAAGACTTGCACAAGATATACCAAGGAGAGCGAGGAATAATATCTCATGACGGGATCCAGGAAAATACCAATCCGTGTGAACAATGTGTCAAGAGAACAAGGGTATCTACACTAAATACAAGAAACATAAACGATATCATAAAACAGAAATATTATCAGAGAATGTACTCGCCTGGGGTCCTGCTGTCAATATGAATCAGGGTTCAGAGTAAAGCCACAAACCTAAAGATGAAATAATACAAGAGCTGATCAGGGTCAAAAGACATACTAACATCTAGGTCAAACTAAGTCAAACTAAGACAAACTGGGTCAAGGTTGACGTACAGTTGACTTTGGTCAACTGGTCAACTCTGGTCAACCATGGTCAAATCTAGGTCAAACTTGACTAACGTTGACTAACAGTTGACTTTGGGTCAACTGGTCAACTCTGGTTCAGTTCTAGTCAATTGTAGGCTACGGTTGACTTCTGGTTGACTTTGGTCAAAATAGTCAACCAAGGTCAAAATTAGTCTAACCTAGGTCAAATGTTGACTCTACTTCGACATTCAGTCAAAGTAGTCAACCATGGTCAAACTGGGTTAAAGCTAGCCTCTACAACCATCTACAGGGTCAACACATACAATTTCAGTGGTTGTGAAATCACTGGAATCGATGGATCTCAAATACCACAAAAGGAGAAAGATTATAATGATAGGGTAAAAACCTACAGACATTGTCGGATGATGAAACTAACATCACCAACGTGTCCAGAATGGTCAAATTAGCTAGAATAGCCTGTCCAAAAGTCCAATTTGGACACAGGGGCAAAACGGTAATTTTGGGCCAAAATGATGTCCGCCGTTGGACACACTTTGTACCAAAAAACGTGCCGAAATAAAAGTGCACAAAAGCTAACAAATTATATGTCCACAAATCCAGAATGATGATACGAACCCAACGGTATATCCAGAATTGGATTCCGTTGACCCGATCCCAAATTGGTCCGTTGACCCGGACATTGAAAACCGATTTGCACGGAAAAGCGTGTCGAAACCAATGTCCTCAAAACTCAGCAAATTATATGTCAACGAGTTCAGAACGACGATACGAACTCAACGGTATATCCAGAATTGGATTCCGATGAGCCGGCGTCAAAAAGTCCCGTTGACTCAGAAAGTGGGACCCGCTTTGCACCGAAATGCGTGCCAGGGCCCACGTTCTCCAAATCAAGCAAACTTTATATGAAAACATGCCAGAACGATGCCACGAGTCTACTGGTGGTGTCAGAAATTGAATCCGGAGTCCCGGGTTCAAAAATGGAATTTTACAAGTGTAACACTAAGAATTCGAACGGCCAACTTTGGCGTCGAATTCGACCGACCTAACAAGCTCAAACTGAAATGAAATCTAAAGGGGGAAGGAAGAGGGTTATACCAACTGTGCACCGGAACTGGTGGTGCGCAAAATGGAGCTGCGACGACGAAGATACGAACCCACAAAGTTGGCGTCGCAAAACTATCCAAAAACAGTACAAATTAAAACGTCAACTTGGTGGCCGGTTTTGATGTATCAAACGACGAAATTAACGGGTGAAATTTGACAGAGATGAAGAGGGATATACCGAGATTGAGACGGAGCAAGGAGTTCACCGATCTAACGGTCGAATCTCCCAGAAAACGTGCACGAAGCTGCTGTCCAAAATGTACCGCGCGCGTCGACGGAATCCCGGGAAAAATGCGCGAATTGCCTCGACGGCGCGTCCCGGAGGACGTTGGCCGCCATGGGAGTGCTCGCCGGGGGCACACGCGCGCGGGGGGGGGGGGGGGTCGCCGGAGGTGCGGCGGCCGGCGGCGGCGCGCGGCCAGCGCTGTCAGCGCTGCTGCTGCTGCCGCTGTTTGATGCCGCTGTGCTGCTGCTGGTGGCCCGGCCAGAGGCGCGCGACGGTGGCGCAGCGCGGCCAGCGAGGGAGGAGGCCGACGGTGGCGCGGCCTGCGGCGGAGGGTGGCCGTGCGGAGCTCCGACCAGGGGCACGGTGTGGGTGGTGGTGTTTGAAGTTTGAAAGAGAAGAAGAAGTTTGTGAAGAAGAAGATGATGATGAGGGTGAGAATAATGATGATGGAGAAAAGAGAGGAAGGGGCTGCTCTCGTGCAAGGAGTAGGGGGGGTTGGCTTGTGTGCTGTAAAGAGAGGGGTGAGGGAATTAAAGTGGGAGAGAAAAAGAGATTTAGTTTTGTTTGTGTGTGAGTATATATTTATATATAAGGAGAGTGGGTTATTTAGTTAGAGAGAGAGAGAGAGAGAGAGAGATATAGATATTTAGAGAGAGAGAGAGGTGAGGAAAAGTAGGTCGGCTGGGGGAAAAGTGTGGAGTCGGCCACCCATGGGGGGAAGGGTGGTGTGTAAGAAGAGAGAGAAAGATATTTAAATATATATATATTATATATATATATATATATATATATATATATATATATATATATATATATATATATATATATATATATATATATAAAAGAGAGAGAAATAAAGATATTTATACAAAATAAACGTACTTTCAAATAGGGAAAAATGCAGACACATCAGTGGGATATATGGGCTGTCATGGTAGGGTCCATGACAAACTGGGTCGGACGTTGGACCAAGTTTGGACAAAGTCGAAGCCAAGATTTAATTAAAATAATAATTTTAAACCAAATAAAATCACAGATGGAATGGGAGCACAAGAGAGATCAAATCGGTGGCACGCAAGTGGCGCATGCATAGTAGGCTCAAAACAGGCCAGGGCCATATATTGGGTCAACTGGATTGGATCGATGTCGGGCCCGAAAATTAAATTGGAAGTTAAATCACAATTTACGGTAAATATTAAAATGGTCTAAATTGACCCGAACTTGTACGAAGCAAAAAGAGTACAAGGGAACAAGTTCAAGTGGGACATGATATATCAAAATAAAGATAATCTCGTCTACTACAAACTCCAAGAAGGAAGTTTCCAGAGACTGGCATCCCTGATGCTCTAGAATTCCAAGTCACGGTAAAGAGCATTAAATTAAATAATAATCAAATAATAATATTTATTCAAAATAATTGATTTATAAAAATAATAAAAATAATAAGCCCTAAATTCAGGGGCTTACAATAAAATTGAGCACATTCACTCAAGTTTTCAAAGAAATAAGAGGAAGAAGATGGATGCAATAAATGATAGTCGTATTCCTGGCGGACCAACGACTGAAAGAAAGAAACAAGAACAAAAAATCACATATCTCGATTGGTGTTTACAGGAGAGGTAATTTTTTAAAATTAATATTTATTTGTTATTTTATTATATATATTTTAACTGAGTTTTATTTATATACTTAATTTCATTTGTAGCTATTTGATTATAAGTCGAATGTCCGATTACGTGAACGTGGACAATGACGTTACGCATCAAACTACGGCACATAGGAGTTAAATACATATCAAAAGGGCCTAGTTGACGTATTTGGTTTTCGATATATAGATGAGCTATGATTCTTGGTACACGACATGGATTTATTGTTTTCTCTGGTGGAGCGTTGGTGGCCCCAATGCAACACTTTCCAGTTACCGGTAGGAGAGATGACCGTTACTCTACTTAATGTAGCCAACATTTCAGGGTTACCTATTACTGGTAAAATAATTATTTAAATATTATCTTGTTCATAAAATTTTATATAGTTTATCTATAAATCTAATTTAAAATTACAGGTGATCCTATATTTTTTTGAAAATAACCAAACGCTGCTGCTACAATTAGACGTTATCTTGGTATTGATCTGCCAGAAGATACAAACAAAAGATCCGACATCACTATAAACTGGTTGCGCGAAAACTTCATGTACCTTGACCATATTATTGACGGTCCAGTTAACATAAACAAAGAATGGGTATTTAATTTCACTCATTTATTTATGTATTTATATTTAGAATATGGATCTCATACTAATGTACGTGTTTAGATTATTTGTTGCACAATGGCGTATCTACTCACTTTATTTATGTATTTATATTTAGAATATGGATCTCATATACTCTCCAATTACAAGTTGTTTGATCACAAGTATAAATAATTTTCTTAGAATTGTTCATACCACTAGTTGAACATGTAAAGTTGTGTTCAGTTGTTATCTTATTTATGAAATTTCTAAACTCAAGCCGACTAGCAAATTGTTGTCCGACAAATAATTCACGAGTGATACCATTACTAACAGCATCATCAAAATCATCATCTATATTTTCAATTAAATCATCACTATTTTCAATAATTTAAAAATTATCAAAATTATCATTACTAGCTAGATCTACTGCTTGTTCTTCTTCATGAGCTGGAAGTTGTCGAGAAGAACTGGCACCCACTTGATAATTAGAAACACGTGGACGTGAAAAAATTTCAAGCGATGGTGCAACTTGAGTAACAAAAATACTTATAAAAGACGATTGCAAATTAACTTCAAGAACAAATTTTCATGCTTGATCATAATCTATTATCAAACAATGAGAAACGAAAACATGTCTTAATATAAATTCATATCGAATAAAAAAACAGTTAATAATCAGTGTGCGTAGACTATCTAATGTACTACTACGATCGGTTAAAAGAAATTGTGTAAAACATCCTTCGTATGATAGCCCATTTACTGTACCTCCATGTGAGCACAATATTCTTAGGCTTTGATCCATATCGAAAAATGTAAAACTTTTAATCTGTAGAAAATATTAAAAAATGTAGAGTGAAGAAGAATAGAAAGTGTGAAGTGGGAATGAAACTCTCTCACATCTACCGTTTATATAGGTTCACTCTCAAACGGCTAGAAATGTGACCGTTGTAAAATAAAATCGAACTTTGGATTCTTCGACGACATCTTAAATGTCGTCGAGTAGGTTTGAAAGAAATAAAAGCTGGTGGAGGGGGGGGGGGGGGGATTAAATTATGGCGACAAGACAAATGGCACCGAGGGGCTTTTCAAGCATGAGACGACATCACTGATGGCGTCGGGGTGGGGCCTTGGAGCCATCTGTAATGTCGCTAAGGAGCAAAAGGGGGGTGGGGGGTGGTGGTGGTGGTAGGGAGGGGGGTGGGGGGCAAGCTTTTGGCGCCATCTATCGTGTCGTGTCGTGTCGTTCTTTGTTTCATTATTTCTCTAAAATTATTTCTTTTTCTGTTAATACACTAACTTCATCCCTTGTGTCAAATTTTCCGTTATTTTAAAGCTTGTTCGGACATAGGGTTTACTAGTTTTGATATTAAAAGTCAAACTTGAGGTGTAAAGTCTTTATTATTGATTTAACTTCTTCTCTATCCATTCCTACTCTTTCCATCATCTATCAAAAGAGAGCAGACTGTGCATCTCGACTGTGCATCTCGCTCTTGTTCATTCCCGCTCGGTACCAAAACTAAGAAAGTCAAATAAGAATGGTGGGAGGGAAGGTGGTCCAGGAACTGGCTCGGACCGGCCAGGCACCGCCCGATCGCTACATCCAGACAAATGACAGCCGTCCGATCGCTGCTCCCGCTGTGACCTCCGCTGTCCCCGTGATCGATCTCCGCCGTCTGTTCCGATCCGACGGCGCTGAAGAGGCCGAGAAGCTCCGGTCCGCCCTCCAGTCCTGGGGTCTATTTCAGGTCCCCTCCTCAAAAATCTTCTTTTTTTTATTTTTTTGCACATATTCTAAATTGCATGTGCGTAGTACTATTAAGTGTTGTTTCTTACTCGGTCTAATTTTTGAAAAAATTGTGAGAGATGATCATGCTGGTGGTGAGCAAATTTTTAGTTTTAGCTTAAAATTTAATAGACCGGCTTAAATTTGATATCGAGTTAGTGATAGATAAGATGGGTTTTTTTTTTTTTTGCAGATGTTTGAATCCAGTGTGTGTTTTTTTTTGTTGTTGTTGTTGTTGTACAACATGCGATTGTAGGTTGAGTTACTTCAGGCTCGAGCTGACAGTTCATACAAACTCTAGAGTTGGGTCAGGGCCGGCCCTGAGCAATTGGGGGCCCTAGGCAAAATTTTCTAAATGGGCCCCATACATAATGTAAAAAAAAATATAAATAAACAAAAATTTGTTGTAGTCAAGATTTGAACCAGTTACCTCTTAAATACAAGTCTAGCATTGTAAACAACACACCACAATACTTTTTGTTAAAACATAGGCACATGATACATACTAGTTCTATTATAGACAATTCTATGTTGGTGCCCCCTTTCGTCAGGGGGCCCTGGGCCGTCGCTCGGCCTGCCCTGGGCCAGGGCCGCCCCTGAGTTGGGTGCATGTCGAATGCCCATTTTGTGGTTTGAGAGATGGATTTATACACTGGTTTGATTTTATTTTTTTAGTGTTGGCTTAAAGTGCAAACTTGACGAGATTTGGTCCTGGGCAAGGATACGACACGGTAAGAACACCGTGTCACGGAAACGACACCGCGATACAGAGATGACACTTATTTTGGCGTGTCCTATTATATTTTGGAGTATCCATGGCTTGTCCAATACACGTCCAACACGACACCGACCAGATTTTTGGAATGTCCATGCTTCCTAGACGGTCACTTTCTTTCCACACAAATGGATTGATTCGGTGAGGTTATGGTTGCACACTATGCTAGTGTATTTGGGAGCTTGATGTACACTAAGATTTGTACTCATTCCGACATAGCATTTGCGGTAGGACTTGTGAGTCGCTACCAGGCTAATTCTAGACAACCCTATTGGAAGGGAATTAAGAGGATCTTACGGTACTTAAGTGGGATAAACCACTAGTTGTGTTTTGGTGTCAAGACACGCGCCTCAGTGGGTAATCAAATGCCGACAGGGCCGATGACTGGACGAACGTGCATCCACGTTCTGTTATGTTTTCATGCTAGCATGTGGAGCTCTTTCTTAGTGGAGCAAGAAACAAGACTATATTTCTATGTCTTCAATGGAGGCTGAGTACATGTAAGCTTCTGCAGCAATGCATGAAGCAATGTGGTTGAGGAGGTTCTGTAAGCACCTACAAGTGGTACCTCATGCTACAAACACTCTGACCCTCTACAACGATTGCAAGTCGGCAATTGCATACGTGAATGATCCAAGTATTGTGGACGAACCAAATACATTAAGATTTATCATTATTTCTTACGGGAGAAGAAAGATGAAGTCAACTTAGAGCATTTAGACACTGACTAAATGATTAGGAATCCTTTGACGAAGGGAATTGTAGAGGAGCGCTTCGTGGCGCACACTAGATCTACGATGTTCGACATAACAAAAGGTTGAACGAACTTTTTTTTTATTGAACGTAAAAAGACCTGTGTACAAAGAAGAAAGTGCTAAACATGATATTCTAAGTACAAGGGGAAGACTTATGTACAGAAAAGGAAGTCCTAAACATGATATTCTAAATACAAGGGGAAGAGTTTCTGGAAAAGTGTGACGGTGGAGATCGAGCACTGCAGCGGCTCCTTTACTCCGTTGACGATCTGACGACGGGTTGAACTTGCTCTGACTTTCTGATGCCTTTGATGGAACTCTAGGGTTGCCGATCAAGAGGATGCCTGGAGCTGGGGATTTGATATTCGGTGGTCTCTCCTCTTGTTGAAGGAAAACTCCTTCTATTTATAGGGAAAGAAAGCACATATGCGATGTGCATTAGGATTATGAGATATGAAGGAATCTGTCGTCATTGCACGGTGCGGACTTCTGCGGCGCTGACACGTGGCGGACATTGAGATTCTTCTTAATCGAGATCTCTAGTGGTTATCAAAATAACCGAAGGAGGAGACACGTGGCGTGTGCCGATTTGCTTGTTCGGATGCAGCCGAGTAAATCTTGGAATTTTATCTCAGATTTGGATTCTGATTGATCATCGTCTAAGATTTAAATCAATTTGATAAGATATCAATCATGATTAATCCCAATCCTATTTTTGAGAGAGTCGGTTTAAGCAAACCGACTGGGTGGAACCATACTTCATGTGCCTCTGGCGAGGTCTGAGTACTGCTGCGCTTCTAAGGCGACGAATAGACCGTTCTTCTGGAGACAATGAAGCCTCTGTGCTTTCAGGCGACAAGTAGACTATGCTTCAAAGACGACGAAGCCTCTGTGCGTATGAGCGACGAGAAGGCTGTGTTTCGAACGACAAAGTCACTGTGCTTTAGGACGACGAGTAGGCTTGTGTTTCAGGTTGACGGGGTTACTGTGCTTTTGGAGCGACATGCGGACTTGTGTTGGATGCAATGGTATCTTTCAAGTCTCTGACGAAAGGTAGTTGATCTTCTGGGTCGGAACAGAGTGCTGCGCCGTTGGAGTTGAGGTGGTGTGAAAACATCACCAGTCTGCGCCTGAGGTTGGCGCAGGAATGTAGCTGCGCATCTGGATTGAAGGCATTGACTTTGAAGTCTTCTTTTAAAGAGCACTGAATGATTGCTCCCTAATGAACGACTCACTCTTAATTGCCACCATTACTTGGGGAATTACTTTGACCGTCGGCCATGTGGCTTGCGTTTTGGACCACTCTCGTCCTATATAAAGGGAAAGTTTCTTCTGAAGAGTCACGTCTTCTTCTTCTTGTCCTTCAACACCATGCTGGATCCAGACTTAACTTCGAGCGGCGGTTGGCCTTGCCTAAGTCGAATTTTGGTTGAGGATTCCTTCGTTTTAAGGGACTATGCCTTCATAGAAGAACTGTTGATGAGCCTCGGAACGTGTTGGAACGCTTATCATGAGGAGTTCGAACCTGGGCGACGCCTTGGAGGTCTTCGAGGTCCTGACGACCTAGCTTGTGGGTGGATGGCCAACCCGGAGAGCCACAGGTTATGCTCTGCCCTGCCCAATCTGGGCTTTGCAACCTGTTGCGCCTTATGGTTACCCGGGCCAATAGCTGCTTCAGGAAGTGGCTGCGCTTCAGCCGAGTAGCTGATGCACTTTTGGAGGGGGGAAGCTGTTGTGGAGACTGTAGTCACATCTTCTATCCACAGTGCCTCTCTCCATAACGATCACACTGTGAAAAGTAAACCCCGGCGTATATCCGTAGGAGTTTTCAATTCGGCACATGTAATTACAAAGTCTTTTGTAACAGATTCTTGTAATTATGTCTTTATGCAGTCTTTTATGTAATCGTGACGAATCTGTAGCAGACTCTTGTAGTCATGATTAATAAAAAAAGACTTCTGAGCTTTTCATCTGTTTGTGACTTTGGTCTTTACTTTTAGCGTGCTTGACCGCCTGCGCCTCTGCGTCTTGTATTATGTGAGATTTTTTATGCTTCTACAAGACTCCCTTCAAAGTGTCCCGAACTTGGATCAAATTCGGGGTACTTTGAACAGAAGCATGAACACGTGTCTCTTTGTAGGCGAAATGCCCATCACCTCTGTTGCCAGGCTGACGTCATGCTTAAGCTTCAACATTAAATGCCTCTGTGTATGTAACTACGAAGAGTCTGTAATAGGTCTTTGTAGCCACATGCTTCTGTATAGGGACTTTTCTGTCTCTTTATTTTTTTTGTCTTTAACGAGCTCAGGTGAATGGTTCCCTAGCCCTTGATGACCATGACAAAGGGTCATCATGAAAGACATGTCTAACAAGAGGTAATATGAACGTGGCAGACATAATCTTTGCTAAGATGTAGAACAACAATTCAGAGGTAGTATGAACGTGAACTGTTTTCTATATAGCCATGATAATCATAGGATCAATCAAGGAGAGGGCGACTACTCAGAGGTAATATGGACATGGTAGCCACGATTTTGGGTGTAGAGGAGCAACCAGAGGTAATATGGACGTGAAGTGCTTTATCTACTTGAGAAAAAATATAGAAGAGAGGAATCCCCTTACCATAACTCATAGGCACCCTTAGGGGATGTGGGAGCCTATGCTAGTTCCGTCTTCAGGCGTAATACTTCTTCAGGAACTTGTCGTTGATGGGCATCATTAGCAAGTCGTCATTAGGTTTCGCCAGCCGGTAGACACCATTAGAGTAGACCGTCTCTATAACGAACGGTCCCTCCCACTTGGGTTCGAACTTTTCCACCATTTTGTGAGTCATCACCATCGGTCTTCGGACTGCCAAGACGAGGTCGCCTACTTGGAATGTTCTTTTTCGTACATTTTTGTTAAAGGCACCGGAAATACGAGCCTGATAAAGCTCAATTCTTTGCTGCGCTAGCAGACATTTTTCGTCTAGCGCCTCTAACTCTTGTAGCCGTCGGCGCTGTTTGTCTTCGTCAGTCAGCTGGTTAGTGATGGCTGCCCGTAAGGACGGAATTTGGATGTCCAGGAAGATTACCTCATCAAAAGAGTGCGCTTCCGTGTTGGCGCATATGTAGTCTCTTAGCTCCTCATCGGTAAGGACTAGGACTGTCGAGGGAGGAAGAGGAGGACATTTCCCTTTTAGCTCAACATCCGTACAGTAGGCTTCAAGTCCCCGAAACGGGTCGATGTCAGCGAACTTGGTCTTGATAGTCCCGTCGCTGGCCATGTACTTCATGCACTGATGGAGGATGGAAGGAACGATTATGTACTCATGGATCCATGGTCGTCCCAACAGCATGTTGTAATTTATATCAGCGTCGATGACATAGCAAGTCACTACGGTGTAGAAATCACCGATTGGTACTTCAAGCGAATTTTGTCCAGAGGCTTGCTCTTCCCCGCATTGAAGCCGCTGATTGTTGTGTTTGATGCAGTCAGCCGATGCATCGGAATCCCTAGAGTTTGGAGCAGACTCCTTGGGATGATGCTGAGAGAGGAGCCCGGGTCGATGTGGATGCGATCAACTTTTATGGCACCGACATACCCTGGATAGTACAGAGGCCTATTATGTCGGTTGTTCTTCAGCAGCATGTCTTGTTGGGTGAAGGTGATACTGGGGATCACTTCAACCACGCTGTGACAATGTGGACAGGCGCAAGGTCTTCCTTTAGTGGTCGTACCAGAGTGAGGAATGACTCGGCGTTCTGCAAGGCTTCGCTGAGCGCATCCCGGGTCTCTTTGGAGAGACGGAGGATCTCGAAAAGTGACAATCTAGCCGGAGTGTTGGCTAGCTGCGTCAGTATGTCGAAATTGTAGGATTGATAGGCCATACTGTCGAGTCTTTTATGAGAGGTTTGTCAAAGCGAACCTCCTTTTGCTTCTGCCTATCTGCGGCAGGAGTCTGAGACGGGCCTGCCTCAGATACATCAGGAACAAGAGCTGTAGTTGGTGGAGGCACTGCCTCCTCTGGAGCCTGGTTCTCCTCTTGCCGCTGCGCCGAGCAAGTGATCACCAAGGTGTCATCGGTCGAAGCCGAGAGCATGCGGCATGTCCTGACCTTCTTTCCTTTGACAGAAGGGGTTGTATGTGCCATCATGTCGGGAGTAAGGTCGGGGTGGACCCACATGACCTCGCCTCGTGGTGTAGAGAACGGGATGAGCTCTTGAGCGTTGTCATGCGCTGGTGGAAGATTGACTACTTCCATTGTCGCCCTCGGAATGGGGACGCCCCCGTCTTGTGCCTCCATGGTTGGAAAACTTCCAAATTGGAGAGTAACCATGTTGGCCGTGACAGTCTTTTCTTCATAGTCAAGTGATATGACTTTGGCGTCGATGAGCTGAATTTATCCTTTCAACACGTAACAATCTCGTGTCGAATGGTGGACATACTGATGATAATGGCAGTATTTAGGGTTGTCCACCTTCCCCACTTCGTCGGGGCGCTTTGGTGTTGGAAGAGGCAGCTTGCCATTCTTCGTGAGCATATTGAAGAGTTCCAGCGTATCCTCGTCGTTGAAAGAGTAAGTCTTCCTTGGCTTCTGCGCTTCTGCAGACTTGGGGTTCATGGTTACCGAACCTTTGGAAATGTTGACGGTCATGGCCTGCTTGCCTTTTTCGTCCTTGGGGTTGTTGCTAGACGAACGTCTCCCCTTGTCTTCGAGAGAAGGAAAGTTCAGTCCCAGGAGTTGCGCATCTTGGACTTTCCTTTGTGCCACATCTGCCTCTGTAATGAAAGGCGTCCACTCTGTTCAAGGAGCACTGTGCCACAATTTTATCGCGGATAACATGTTCTTGCGGCATGAGTCCATAAGCATGGGCTCGGGCATACCAGGCGGTAGCCTTAAGGCTGCCTGACGGAAGTGCTCAATGTATGCGCGGACATGCTCCTTCTCTCTCTGGACGACCTCTATGAGAGTTGACATTGTCATGTCCATCTCTCCTTCATAGAATCGATCTACGAATAGATTCTTCAGGTCCTCGAACGATGAAATACAGTCATCCGGAAGGCTGCAGAACTATTCATAGGCTACCCCCTGCAGAGCTCCTATGAAGATGTTGGTAAGGAGGACGTCGTCTTTCGGCAAGTGCCCTGTCACTGAGGCAAAGTACCTCAAGTATCGTCGGGAAGACTCCTTTCCCTCGTAGGGCGTGAGCATCTGCGGATTGTACTTGGGAAGATAAACTACATTGTCCCACTCGGTAGGATATGGATGTCGAATTCCCATCTTCCGGAGTGCTGCTTGCTTCTCTTTGGCATCGTAGCGAGCATACAATTCCTTGATGGCCTGCTGTATCTCGGTTGACATTGCCGGACCTGTAGTCGATGGAGTAGACGACGATGGTCCCGCCTGATGGACGGCAGACAGTTTGTTGGATCCATCGTTGGCTGCTGGACCAGGCGTAGGTGTGGAGGCAGTGGGTACCAAATTCTCCTTGATCTCCAGCATGAGAGAAGACATAGTTTTCATTGTGGCATTTAACGTATCTAGGCTCGTCTCGAGAGCTTCGATGCGTTTCAGCTGGTCAGGCGCTTCGCTATTGTCCACCTCATCACCCTCGGCCATAAATACGGACCTTGTGTGTGAATGGGTGGAAGGGACAGTAGATCCCTTGCTCTCTGGCTCAGATGTCCGAGCCTCGTCGTCCTGAGGATAGACTGGGAGATTGCGGGCTTCCTCAGACTCATTGCGGTTGCTATCCCAGTCTGGTGGCTAGCTGCGCATGTGGAGGCATTCGTATAGAATGGCTCCTCACGCGGCATTGTCATGCATAGTGGGAGGTTGGCTACCTCCAGCATCTTGACGTGGCACCCAACGGAGATTTGGAACGTGTACCTTGGAGCACACCTGTGCTGGATACCTTTGCCTTGCTACTCTCGGGCCGCTTCTTGGGCTTGGTGGTCGATACGGAAGCATTCTTCATTCTTGGATGACTTCTTGAGAGTTTTAGAACCCTGCGCCGCGTTGCACGTGGCGACACGGAGTTCATCTTCTCTCTTGCTCGTCGACCCCCTGTTGAGTCTCTGACGTACAGTCGACGTAGGTTGAAGTCTTTGAAAAACGGAGCTCCTCCTCGGTGGTAGTACAGTCGCCTGTTGACAACAGCAGTTGATGGTAATCTGGGTACAAGGATGCCTTGATTTAGGCATGCCCTGCGCCGCCGATTCTTCTTCTGCTTGGGACAGCACCAGGTCTTCAGTCGTCGTACCCCCATTATACGCGCACGGAAGCTGCACGTGGGTACGATCAGAGAGGGTCTGGCGAGGCAAACTCCTATTATGCCTGCAGGAACGCTGCTCGCACGAGTCTCTCTGTACGGGATGTACCCCCTCGCTTGCATTACGCATAGGAGTGCTCAAGCGACAGAGGTGTTCAACTGGTCGAGGCATCGGAGCACGGGGACCAGTCTTGTATAACTTCCCATCGTCAGCGCGTGTGACTGTTAACGCGGGCCTTTGGTCGGTCATAGGCGTGGTACGTTTGTTGCACGAGGTACGTACTGCCTTGGATTTCTTCCTACTACCCCGAGCGGGTGTATAGTATTCAGAATCCAATGAAGGCTCGTCTGATGGGAAGGTGATTCTGTCGAAAACAGATCTTCTCGTCGGCAATGCTCCCGTCGTGAGGGGTTGACCCGATGCGCACTTCCTTTGGCGTTGTGCCTTCGTCAGGCCCGCCATAGAGACACCGTCTTCCTCGCTATACTTTCCCAGGGTAGGAATCGAGCGAGGAGATATGGCTGTAGCAGCCGAAATCTTCTCCGGGGCTTCGGCGTTGAGGGGGTTCTGGATCGCAGTTCCCTCCGTCGTGCTGCTCGTCGCAGCCGTCTTGGGCCTCCAGACACGTCGAGTCTTGTTCGGTTTTACGAACCGCTTCGAAAGATTCGACTTCTTATCAGAAAGGAGATCTTCAAAAGCTTGCTGGTCGAAACGTGGGGAAGATTCCAGCAAGTTGTCGTCAGATTGCGTCACCGTCTTCTCGTTGGAGGAGAAGGTAGTCCCCACTAGAGTCGTCATTTTGTTCGACACCAGAAAAGGTTGAACGAACTTTTTGTTTATTGAACGTAAAAAGACCTGTGTACAGAGAAAAAAGTCATAAATAGAATATTCTAAGTAGAAGGGAAAGACCTGTGTACAGAGAAGGAAGTCATAATCAGGATATTCTAAGTACAAGGGAAAGAGTTTTCATGAAAGTGTGACGGTAGAGATCGAGCACTGCAGCGGCTCCTTTACTCTGTTGACGATCTGACGACGAGTTGAACTTGCTCTGACTTTCTGATGCCTTTGATGGAACTCTAAGGTTGCCGATCAAGAGGATGCCTGGAGCTGGAGATTTGATATTCGCTGGTCTCTCCTCTTGTTGAAGGAAAACTCATTCTATTTATAGGGGAAGAAAGCACATATGCGATGTGCATTAGGGTTTTGAGATATGAAGGAATCTGCCGTCATTGCACGGTGCGGGCTTCTACGACACTGACACGTGGCGGACATTGAGATTCCCCTCAATCGAGATCTTTGATGGTTATCAAAATAACCGAAGGAGGAGACACGTGACGTGTGCCGATTTGCTTGTTCGGATGCAGCAGAGTAAATCTTGGAATTTCACCTCAGATTTTGATTATGATTGATCCTCGTCTAAGATTTAAATCAATTTGATAAGTTATCAATCATGATTAATCTCAATCCTATCTTTGAGAGAGTCGGTTTAAGCAAACCGACTGGGTGGAACCATGCTTCCTGTGCCTCTGGCGAGGTCTGAGTACTGCTGCGCTTCTGGGGCGACGAGTAGACCGTTCTTCTGGAGACAACGGAGCCTCTGTGCTTTCAGGCGACGAGTGGACTATGCTTCGAAGACGACGGAGCCTCTGTGCGTATGAGCGACGAGAAGGCTGTGTTTCAAGCGACAAAGTCACTATGCTTTAGGGCGACGAGTAGGCTTGTGTTTCAGGTTGACGAGGTTACTGTGCTTTTGGAGCGGCAGGCGGACTTGTGTTGGATGCAATGGTATCTCCCAAGTCTCTGACGAAAGGTAATTGAGCTTCTGGGTCGGAGCAGAGTGTTGCGTCGTTGGAGTTGAGGTGGTGTGAAAACATCACCAGTCTGCGCCTGAGATTGGCGCAGGAATGTAGCTGCGCCTCTGGATTGAAGGCATTGGCTTTAAAGTCTTCTTTTAAAGAGTACTGAATAACCGCTCCCTAATGAATGACTCCCTCTTAATTGACACCATTACTTGGGGAATTTCAAGGGGTCCTAGGATAATCTAGGACTTAGTCGAATGAAATTTATTTAATGAGGTTCATCGTGCTGAGTCCTAGGTTCATCCCATTAATGTGGGAACTTTAACCGTTGGCCATGTGGCTTGCGTTTTGGACCACTTTCGTCCTATATAAAGGGAGAGTTTCTTCTGAAGAGTCACGTCTTCTTCTTCTTCTTCTTCTTCTTCTTCTTCTTCTTCTTGTCTTTCAACACCATGCTGGATCCAGACTTAGCTTCGAGCGGCGGTTGGCCTTTTCTAAGTCGGATTTTGGTTGAGGATTCCTTCGTTCAAAGGGGCTATGCCTTCATAGAAGAACTGTTGATGAGCCTCGGAACGTGTTGGAACGCTTCTCATGAGGAGTTCGAACCTGGACGACGTCTTGGAGGTCTTCGAGGTCCTGACGACCTAGCTTGTGGGTGGATGGCCAACCCGGAGAGCCACAGGTTGTGCTCTACCCTGCCCATTCTGGACTTTGCGACCTGCTGCGCTTTCTGGATACCCGGGCCAATAGCTGCTTCAGGATGTTGCTTCGCTTCAGCCGAGTAGCTGATGCGCTTTTGGAGGGGGGAAGCTGTGATGGAGACTTTGATGGAGACTGTATTCACATCTTCTATCCACAGTGCCTCTCTCCATGACGATCACACTGTGAAGAGTAAACCCCGCCGTAGATCCGTAGGAGTTTTCAATTCGGCACATTTAATTACAAAGTCTTTTGTAACAGATCCTTGTAATTATGTCTTTATGCAGTCTTTTATATAATTGTGACGAATCTGTAGCAGACTCTTGTAGTCATGATTAATAAAAAAAGGACTTTTGAGCTTTTCATCTTTTTGTGACTTTGGTCTTTGCTGTTAGCGTGCTTGACCGCCTGCGCCTCTGCGCCTTGTATTATGCTGAGATTTTTCATGCTTCTACATGCGAGACTCCTTCCCTAGTGACTTGCTTGTTGACATTTGTACAATATCTTAGATAGAGCATATTTGTTTGGCTAATTTTCTTGTATATATTTTAATTTCATAAAATTTGCTTTGTTATGTTGAGATAAAAGATTTGTTTTTGACGTCATAGTCGATATGTTGAATGGGCACGAGGCAGAGTCAATCACATGAATGACTGCCTTCAAACGACCATGAGGGTCCGTTGAAGATGAGATGTAATGCATCTTGTGAGTGCGCTAGGAATAGCGGTAATGCGCTAGGGACTGTGACAGTACTGATAGCATTTATGGATCGTCCCGAAAAGTAGGGATGAGGTTGTTGGTACTATCATGGATAGTCCAACCGGCTTGGAAGAATTACACCTTTCATGACATGTTTTAGAGCCAAACTAATATATTATGGTTCTCTCTTATGGACGAACAATACAAGGGTTAGTCAGACGCCAGAAGAGCAATTAGGCTAGAACTGCAGGTGTCTTGATAGAGATATATATACGCTCTCCGGGAGAGTACTGCACCAAGACACGTCTTCATATGATGTGTACTATTACGTTCGAGCGGAGAGCGAGGAATGGATCTATGGTTCCTTGCTACATGAGCTCCGAGGCTTTACTAAGCCCGTTTTGTTCTAATATGTACACATCCCTACCCTAGATCTGAATTATAAGTAATGTTATTCTTTCTTTTTAGGGTCGTCTAATCAAAGAATGAAAGATGGGTGGTCCTTTACGTAAGAGAGCTAGGAGCTAGCAAACTTGGCTGGTAGCATTTGGTTAATTACCGAACAATGGACAATGTGGGATCTACCGTCAAAGCTGGAAGACCAGGGTGTTCTATCCAACCACAGTCAGTATGGACACTACCGGTCCATACGATGAAGCTCGAAGTTAATGACTGTTATTTGATGTGTTTTCTTGTACGATGAAATAAAAAAACGTACATCAAGGAGCGTGATTGGAAAAGCAGGTTTGTAATCGGAACAACTACAGTGGATATGAGGAAGACCTTGAGGCGTGTCTTTTGATGAATCGCTGGCCAAACTTATGCGCATCCGAGGATTGCCAAAAAGTGTGACGGAGTCATAAACTGACCATAGTATTTGGATATGCTATCATTTGAGGGATTAAGAGATAGTCGAATAAGACAACACGAGTTGATATCGGGTGCATTTGTTTCTCACCATGATTTTGATTTTGTGATAGGAGTTATTTTTATGCCGATTCTTTAAAGAATTTGGTTTAAAGTGCTCCGCTTACAAGTACTTACGGTTGCGCGCTACACAAGTATATGATCCTACTTGAGATGGAAGAAAAAGAGTAAATGCGTCTAGTATGTGTGAGCGGGAGTAAGTTGAAACATGACCCCGATCTGGTTCGATCCAGATCGAAGCCGGTTTTATGGTAAGTGTGTCCATGTGGGATGCACTACTAGGGTCCAGTTCAGCTAGGTGGCCGACCCACTAGGGGTAAGGTGTATCATGGTAAGTGTGTCCATATGGGGTGTACTACTAGGGTTTCCTAGTTGCCTACATACGTTTGATTGCTCTCATATGGAGAGCTCTCCAAAGAACATAGAAGCTTGCCTCAGTCTCCTGAATAACTTAATCTCCAAGATATTCTCCTCTCATCTTCTTTTTCATCCCCAAGTGGGAGATCTCTGTTGCGAGAGGAACTTCCTCGTCCGTAGGAGGTTTACGACTGTGATCTAGGAGTAGCAGAAGGAATCTGGTTGGAATCACATCAAAGGCATATTTTCTATTGCTTCCGCTTAAACCTCCACTAGTGCTATGTAATCAGCTTCAACACTTACCTTCCACAAATTGATTCTTTCTTGCTTCTCTCTGTCACAATCAACCTCAACAAACAACAAAATGTAATAGTAATAGATCATCTATCATCAACATACAAACACTTGATTGCACCTTCTTTTTTTTACCTCGTGGTTTCATCCATAAAAGTAAGTTCTTCCAGGAAAATTGACATAATTAGTTATCCCCCCTACCCCACCCACCCCCCACCCAAAAAAAAAAATTCCATCAAAAATGTAATAAAGGCTTTGTTTTGTTGTCAATATCTAATCCTATATGTACACATTCCAACATATTGTTATATTGTTGGTGCTTTCTTTACATGGAGAGAGCTTGCTCTCAACATGCCTTGTGAAATTATAGTCCCACATCGGAAATGCACCATGAGTTATCTCAACATATATACTTGGTTGTGTTGTTGAGAGATGCACATGGGGTGGTGACCCTAAGGAGGGAACCATGTGGGTGATTTTACTAGGAGGTAAGAATAAGGCTCCAAGGATTAAGCATTAATGCTTTTGTCATTCTCTTGGATTAATTCCACTTGGAGCTAAGCCCCAACGGGACTTAGCGACTCGGACTCGGACTCGGACTCGGACTCGGGCTCGGGCTCATGGGCTCATGAGGCGTTTTGTTGGCGCACTTTGCACTTAGCACGTCAGCAGTCATGCGGTCTTTATGCGGCTCATATGCGGCCATGCGGTCTTATGCGGCATGCGGCTCATATGCGGCTCATGCGGCACATGCGGTCCATGCGGCACATGCGGTCCATGCGGCACATGCGGCACATGCGGTCCATGCGGTCCATGCGGCTCATGCGGTCCATGCGGCCATTAGGCTCATGCGGCCAGGCTGCTGCTGCTGCCGCATGGAGGGATCCGCTGACTGTGCAGATTACAAATCAGTTATGGAAAGGCTGAATCCATGCGATTAAATCAGATCCTATCTTTGTGGGATTTGAATTAATTCAGATCCTATCTTTGTGGGATTTGAATTAATTTCGTGGGATTTGAATTAAATCTCGTTGCTATCTTTTGGGATTTGATTCAATCTTTCCATAACTGAAGAGGCGGTTAGGGTTTCCACCCTCTCTCTATAAATACTCTCTTCTGGCCTCCTTTGTGACTACTACGAAAATTACAAGTAAGCAAAGGAGAAAGAGAGAGAGAGAGTTGCTGCCGCCATTGCAAGTCCATCCGAGGAGTCTGAACAGAGGTGACTTCGAGCGTTCCACAAGTTCTTCAACTTGCTGGTTCCTGGAAGCAGATCGTGTGGGACGAATCTTGCTTTGAGCAACGGTGTTTTGACACCCCAGCAGTGTTCTTCTTCTCATCTCTCTCTAGTTTCATTGTAACTCGTTCTGTCACAATTGCAACACGTTTGCAAGGAAGAACGAGAGATCTTCTCTTCTCTTTTTCCCTCCTTCAGATTGTAATTTGGCTTTTTGATTTATTGTACCATCGTAGATCTTGAGTTGATCACTGCAAAGTTTTTGTGTGACATCTCAGATCTCGATTGCATCTGTTTTTCATCTTTGATCAAGCCCCGGGACTAACAATCTCAAAGCAAGATCCGTATAGATGGAAAACATTAATGCTTCGCTCCTCCAATCGGACTTCTGCAAGTTGGAAAAGTTCGATGGAGAGCACTATCAAGTCTGGAAGAGAAAGGTGTACCTAACTCTTCAACTGAAAGACGTTGATCATGTTCTGTTGGAGGAAGAACCCTCTGTTCCAGACACTGGATCTACTGCCACCATCAACGCGGCTACCAAACTCCAGGCCAAGTGGAGAAGAAAAATATCATCTGCAGGCTTCTCATCCTGAATGCTATGGAGGACTCCCTGGCAGAATCCTACTCAAAGAAAGAACTTGCCAGAGACACATGGGAGTCTGTGGAAAATCTGTATGAAGAATAAGAACATGAGCAAAATGTTTGTGGTTGAAAAATATCACAAATTGCTCTTTGAGGACGAAAAGTCCATGCTGCCACAGGTGAAGGAATTTCTGAAGCTGCGTCAGAAACTGGAAGACGAAGAGATGCCCCTTCCCGACAAGTTTGTCGTCGAGGGATCGTCTCAAAACTTCCTGCAGGATGGAGTACCTTCTATGCAAGGATGCACAGAAAGAAGCTAGACATTAGCTTGGGAGATCTACTTCAAGAGATCCATGTTGAGGACGAGATGCGTTCTCAACAGAAGGTGGACACTCTGTCCAAACAGTTGGCTAAAGCCAATCTTGTGCAGACGAGAGATTCCAAGGGGAAGCAGGCGGCTTCTCATCCCAAGAAGAAGGACTTCGCTAATCTAAAAGTGAAGGGTCCTTCTTTCAAGCAACAGAAGACTAAGTCCCACGTGACTTGTTACAATTGTGGCAAGAAAGGCCACTACAAGAGTGAATGCAGATCTAAGCCTAAACAATCAGAGAAAGGTGAGCCTAATAAGATTTCATTGGTTTCTAACGTTGTTGCTATGATCGGACAGGTCACAACTGTGGGGGTTGACTCTGACTGGTGGATAGACACTGGAGCGACTTGCCATGTCTGTTCAGGCAAGGAATGGTTCGTCACGTACCAGCCGATATCTGAGAAGGTTGTCATGGCGAACCAGGCCCAAGCTGAAGTTCTGGGATCGGGACCGTGGAACTGAAACTCACTTCTGGGAACACTCTGACGCTTCAAGGTGTGAAGCATGTTCCGGCGATTGCCAAGAACCTGATCTCTGGGAGCCTGTCTGCAACGCAGGCTTGAGGATGGACATCAATGCTGGTCAGATGGTGATGTCCAAGAAAGGAACATACTTCGGGAAGGCTTATCAAACCGAAGGCATGTTTAAAATTCAGCTTGTTAACCATTTGAAGACATTAATGTAGTTGCATTTTCTGATTATTCTCTTAGTTGTGGCTAATAGACTAGGACATGTTCATTGTAAAAGAATTAACAAAATGTCTAGTCTAGGACTTATCTCCAAATGTGGGGGAAGGTAGAAGTGTGAGTGTGTGCTCAGACGAAGATCACAAGGAAACCCTTTCATCGGATCAATCGAAGCACAGATCTTCTGGAGTTGGTGCACTCCGATATCTGTGACTCAAACATTTCTCCACGAAGGCCGGATGAAGTATCTCATAACCTTCATCGACGACTTCTCAAAATACGCGTTCGTATACTTGCTCAAGTCTAAAGACGAAGCCTTCGAGAAGTTCAGAGAGTTCAGGGCCGAAGCTGAACGACAGACTGGACAACAACTCAAGAGGTTAAGGAGTGATCGAGGTGGGGAGTACAGGTCTCATGAATTCGCATCGTTCTGCAGAGAACATGGAATCATATGCGACTACTGCTCCATATTCTCCTCAATCTAACGGAGTAGCGGAGAGGAAGAACAGAACGTTGACAGAAATGATGAACTCTATGCTGCTAACCGCGGGTCTTCCTAAATGCTACTGACTGGAGAAGCTGCATTGACGGCCACTTTTATTCTAAATAGAGTGCCACATGCAACTTCGGACGTAACTCCTCATGAACTCTGGTTCAAAGTCAGACCTAACTTGAATGTCATTCGAGTGTGGGGGTGTCTGGCGTATGTGAAACTCCCAGATCTGAAGATTCAGAAGCTAGGGACAAGGACTACGAAGGCGATCTTCTTGGGGTATGCCGAGAGAGTGATGCTCGGAGATTTCTTGATATTGAGTCAATCATATCATCGAATCTCGCGATGCTGAATACTTGAAGACAAGTTTGCAAACAAACATTGTTCTTTCGGACATTCCGGAAAATGATGGAGGTGCAAATGAGACTGAAATCTCATATGAGCCATATCCAAGAAGAAGCTGTTGTTGAGGAAACAACTCCTGTACCAGAACTCGCAAAGCCGTCAGCTAAGCGAGCGAGGAGACCGAAAGACTTCGGAGATGACTTTGTCACCTATCATGTGGAAGCAGATCCGCTTACCTATGATGAGGAGATGAAGACCAGAGATGCTATCTTTTGGAATGATGGCAGTGAATGACGAGTTGACTCTATCACCTCCAATAACACATGGGTGTTGGTAGATCTACCTGAAGGAGAAAACCCATCGGATGTAAATGGATCTTCAAGAAGATGAAGACAGATGGAACTATTGACAAGTTCAGCCAGGCTGGTAGCCAAGGAATTTTCTCAGAAACAGGGGATAGACTACTTTGACACGTACGCTCCAGTAGCCCGGATGACCACCATCAGGATGTTAATCGCTCTAGCAGCTATACATAAGTTGGTGATACATCAGATGGATGTAAAAACCGCATTCCTGAATGGGGAGCTGACCGAGAGATTTACATGCAACAGCCAGATGGATTTGTCGTCAAAGGTCTTGAAGACAAAGTCTGCAAGTTGGTGAAATCATTATATGGTTTGAAGCAAGCTCCCAAGATGTGGCATGAGAAGTTTGACAAAGTTATTAAGTCAAACGGGTACAGAGTCAGCGAGACGGACAAATGTGTTTACACAAAGTTCGCTGATGGAAGAGGAGTCATCGTTTGTCTGTACGTGGACGACATGCTAATCCTAGGTACGGATATAGGCTGTGTCACAGAGACAAAGAAGTTCCTCTCAACCAAGTTCAGTATGAAGGACTTGGGGGATGCAGATGTCATCTTGGGCATAAAGATCATCCGACAGACACTGGAGTAGCGCTGTCACAATCTCACTACATTGAGAAGATGCTCCACACGCTATGGGTATAAGGATCTTCCAGGGATCGATACGCCATACAGGTGTGATCAGAAGCTGAAGCCAAATTCAAGGGAAAGCGTCAGGCAGCTGGAGTATTCTAGCGTTATCGGAAGTTTGATGTACGCAACCACTGCCACAAGGCCTGACATAGCTTTCGCCGTGGGAATGCTGAGTCGGTTCACAAGCAACCCAGGGGTTGAGCACTGGAAAGCTGTGAAGCGGGTGATGTGATATCTCAAGAAAACTCAGACATATGCACTGCACTACAACGGGTATCCGACAGTAGTGGAAGGCTTCAGTGATGCTAGCTGGTGTTCAGAGGTGGAAAGCGAGAGATCCACAGGTGGATGTCTTTTCCTTGGGTGGAGCTGCTATATCGTGGAGTCGAAGAAGCAGACTATACTCTCTCGTTCCTCTATGGAATCTGAATTCTATGCACTTGAAACTGCAGCAGATGAAGCAGAATGGCTTCGGGAGCTCATGTATGATCTTCCAGTGTTGGGGCTCAGATACCGGCGATACCGATATACTGTGACAACCAGGCGACTGCGGCGTGGCATCAAATGACCTCTTCAACGGGGAGAAGAGGACTGTGCGGTTGAAGCACAGGGCAGTACACGATCTTATCAAAAGAGGTGTAATTGCAGTTGTTGATGTTCGGAGTCAGGAGAACCTGGCAGATCCGTTCACAAAGGGCCTCAAGCGCCAGTTGGTCGATGACACAGCTTGTAAAATGGGCTTGAAGGCATTCTGATAGTGTGTCTTTGTAATCCTACCATAAAGTTTTATGCTATTAGTTCAAAGAGAAATCTACTAGGCATCTAACTTTTGGTTCAAAGGAGGATCACTGACTGGGAAACTATCAGGTAACAGTGGGTACTTGTTCTCTGGAACATGGAAGGGATACGGACCCATAACCACTGTTGTCTACTATGTATTTTTTCTGCGGAAAAACAGATCCTGTGGAAGGTTGGCTTAAACGCCTTAATGAGTTCTCAGGCAGAGTGAATGCCTGGTGTGCTTTACAGGAAGCACGGTAGAGCAGCACTACAAGGAGTGAATCTCCATGCTACAGTGGGATGACTCCACCATGAGGTTCTCAGGTAGGGGTAATGCCTCGGCTTTGCAAGCCAAGTCACAGCGGCGTAGCACCGCAAATAGGCAGGTAGCCTAATGCTGTATGTCGTAATTAAAGAGTTGTAGACAGCACTACAAAGGGGAGGATGGCCCCATGTTACAGTGGCACGACACCACGATGAGGTACCCAGGTAGGGGTAAAGCCTCGGCATTGCAAGCCATGTCGTTGCGGCGTAACACCGCAAGGAAGCCTTAGGCTTCATGCTGGGTAGTTTGGCACTACAAAGAGGCTTGTGACCTCATGTTACAGTAGTATGACACTACGATGAGGTTCCCAGGTAGGGGTAAAATCTCGGCTTCAGGCCATATCATAGCGGCGTAGCACCGCAAGGAAACGCAAGGCTTCATGCCATATCTCTTTAATAAGAACTCACCTATAGTGTATGGAAAGAGATATCAGGCCGTCTCTTGAGGGTAAACTCGTAGACGCCCAAAATTAAACACTGAAACCAGGCTGGCACAGGGCCTTTAATGTGCAGCCAGAAGCACACGTAACTACACTTTGTGAGTGGGAAGAATTATACTTGTGGTGCAGAATTCAAGGCGTAGTCCATTCTTGTATCACATTGTTATTTAACCCATGCGGGAAGATTCAAGTCGTCAGCGACATCTATCCTAATGCAAAATGGACAGTTACTGTGGGGAACGCTCAACCCTGGACACATATATATGTTGTGATATGTGGGGGATTGTTGGTGCTTTCTTTACATGGAGAGAGCTTGCTCTCAACATGCCTTGTGAAATTATAGTCCCACATCGGAAATGCACCATGAGTTATCTCAACATATATACTTGGTTGTGTTGTTGAGAGATGCACATGGGGTGGTGACCCTAAGGAGGGAACCATGTGGGTGATTTTACTAGGAGGTAAGAATAAGGCTCCAAGGATTAAGCATTAATGCTTTTGTCATTCTCTTGGATTAATTCCACTTGGAGCTAAGCCCCAACGGGGCTTAGCGACTCGGACTCGGACTCGGGCTCATGGGCTCATGAGGCGTAATATGGCGTTTTGTTGGCGCACTTTGCACTTAGCACGTCAGCAGTCATGCGGTCTTTATGCGGCTCATATGCGGCCATGCGGTCTTATGCGGCATGCGGCTCATATGCGGCCTCATGCGGTCCATGCGGCTCATGCGGCACATGCGGTCCATGCGGCTCATGCGGCACATGCGGTCCATGCGGCACATGCGGCACATGCGGTCCATGCGGTCCATGCGGTCCATGCGGCTCATGCGGTCCATGCGGCTCATGCGGTCCATGCGGCCATTAGGCTCATGCGGCCAGGCTGCTGCTGCTGCCGCATGGAGGGATCCGCTGACTGTGCAGATTACAAATCAGTTATGGAAAGGCTGAATCAATGCGATTAAATCAGATCCTATCTTTGTGGGATTTGAATTAATTCAGATCCTATCTTTGTGGGATTTGAATTAATTTCGTGGGATTTGAATTAAATCTCGTTGCTATCTTTTGGGATTTGATTAAATCTTTCCATAACTGAAGAGGCGGTTAGGGTTTCCACCCTCTCTCTATAAATACTCTCTTCTGGCTTCCTTTGTGACTACTACGAAAATTACAAGTAAGCAAAGGAGAAAGAGAGAGAGAGAGAGTTGCTGCCGCCATTGCAAGTCCATCCGAGGAGTCTGAACAGAGGTGACTTCGAGCGTTCCACAAGTTCTTCAACTTGCTGGTTCCTGGAAGCAGATCGTGTGGGGCGAATCTTGCTTTGAGCAACGGTGTTTTGACACCCCAGCAGTGTTCTTCTTCTCATCTCTCTCTAGTTTCATTGTAACTCGTTCTGTCCCAATTGCAACACGTTTGCAAGGAAGAACGAGAGATCTTCTCTTCTCTTTTTCCCTCCTTCAGATTGTAATTTGGCTTTTGATTTATTGTACCATCGTAGATCTTGAGTTTGATCACTGCAAAGTTTTTGTGTGACATCTCAGATCTCGATTGCATCTGTTTTTCATCTTTGATCAAGCCCCGGGACTAACATATATTACCTAGATGCTATCCATATTGTGCAGTAGCGGCCGATACCGATACGATACATTTGATACCGATACGATTTGGCATGCCCTGATATGATACCAACCGCTACTGATACTGACCAATACCTATGTTGGGGTTCTCTTTCCTAGTCAATTCGGTAGAGAAAATTGAATGAAAAAGACAAATCAATAAGGATGTAAAGGCATAGTAAAGTTGTAAAGCCTGTAAATGAAGAAAACTTATTTACAATATTGACTATTATTTTCATTCAATTTCAAATTATTCCTAAATGTATAAAATTTTTTTTTCTTCTAAAATTATAATAATTTAGTAATAATTAATTGCTTTCCAATACCAAAAAATTTCGGTACGATCCGAAAAGCCGATACAACCGATACCGCTGATCCTGATACTCATAGGAAGGGTTCGATTCCGATATCGATATTGTGAACCTTGATGCTGCTTCATTGTTAGTCTGTTACCTGCATCTCTCTGTTATTAGCATTGGCAGTGGTGGTATTGTTACTGTCACGACCCGCACCCGCTTTTCGGACGCGAGCACGTGAGAAAGCCAGCTACGTATCGAACGGACTCCAGCCCGACTCGAATACGTAAACGCTGTCAAGGCTATGGTATACTGCCAAATCATGGCAAACAAATCTATATCTCAATCCACAATAAGAATATGAAACATGAATGAACACTATGGGTCGTGGTCTGCAGCCCACTAGCATAAATGCCCGATAAGACTCTAAAGGAAATAACAAAAGTCTAAAACTGAATCAAGAAACAGGATAATTCATGATAAGGTATGAAAGCACGAGCGGATAATAAACACGATAACGATACCTGAATCCCGCAAGAACCGCAAATCTTCCGCCATCCAGAACTACTAGCTAACTCCATGCAATCGCTCGATGCTGTCCGCTCGTGTCGTGAAGAGGCTCGGGGCAGGCGATAGTTGAGGACCTGAGGTGCTCCACACGGTTCACACGGCGCAGACCTGAGGTTCCGCGGAAAGGATCTGGTGACTTCCTCCTCGGCAAGAAACTGGAACTGTATTCCCTAGCAGTTGTCAGTCCATACTAAGGCTCGCCTAGGGTTCATTAAGGGTCGCAAGCGTTCGCCAGCTCTAGAGGTGGTCGGTCTCCTCATGTAAATTAGCAAACGCGGAGCGATCGCCA
The DNA here is from genome assembly GCA_029216955.1 of Iris pallida. Taxonomy (NCBI): domain Eukaryota; kingdom Viridiplantae; phylum Streptophyta; class Magnoliopsida; order Asparagales; family Iridaceae; genus Iris; species Iris pallida. Next base: position 31,369,608 of record JANAVB010042020.1, on the reverse strand, counting down.
AAACATGATGTTGTGCGACGTATGGTTCCCGGTTGATGCGGTGAAGGCGCCAGAGGGATGCGGGCCTACACACATAGGCTTGCGATGACTCGCAGTCTCTGCTGTGAGCACGACGGTATCCGACTGTGCGCTTGGCGGTGCTCGGGCGCACGGCAGCAGGGCACGTGCGTTCATGCGGGGTGCACGCTTCAACGCAGCCAGGACGGTTGATGGAGGCTCGTGGAGATCGACGAGATTCAGATGCGCGCAGTTTGCTGGTAACACGCACAACGGCGGCACACCGGTTGCTCGGCGGGTCGCATTGGCGACGACATGGAGTGTACGACAGTTGACGATCGAGGTCATGAGAGCAATGTCGGCTGGGTTCGATGAATACTCGACGTCGGACGATGTCACATGGGCATGCGGGTGGAAGGGTGGCATTGGTGGGGGTCGCACGGCAAGCCCGGCACGTGCGGGTCTGCCATGGACGCGGATTCCTGGGAAGCGGCTATAGAAAGCAACAAACAGTGGGCTTGAGAAGGTTAGGGTTGTGGAAAACTGTAGAATATATAGGGAGTTATTTGTTGAATGGGTGGGCCAAACGTGTAGGCCGGGTTTGTTTCTCAACTAGGCTTGGGTTTAGATGTAATGGTTTGAGCTAGGTAGCAAAAGTGCACATTGAAGGAAGGTGCTGATAACTTGTATTTGGATGGGTAATGGGCTCCAGAAAGGTATCTTGTTTAGTATAAAGAAAATGGTGTTTAGGAAAAAGGATGAATGAAATGTAATGCTAAAAGTTTTGGAAGATAATAGTATATACCAGTAGGCATCTATATACATAGTCTACTACCACATTGCACAAAGGTAGCTAAAAAAATCATATATTATATTTAATATCCAATTAACGGAAAAATACTTCCTGCATTAAAAATATGCTACAATTATATATACACATCTATATATCTACATGGACACCGTTAGTCGTACTGCGTGACTACATGGGCTTGGGCTCAGTTCAAGTATAGTTCGGACTAGTTGAGTACAACCGGGTCTTCTGCAAGTCAATAAATCTTAATAATAAATAATTAAACTATTTATAATGGTCATGTCACAACTTGGCTTGGTTTTCCTAGTTAGGTCACACTTATGGCTGGGTCCTCCCTGACATGGCTAATACACTAGTCAAGGCACGTCACTGTACTGCCTGTGTCAAGATTTCTAGTCATCTGGTACATCAAAACTCAACCATGGCTAAAGTTATCTACCATAATAATTAACTAATTAATTATTTATATAATTCTAAAATCACCATTTAAATCAAATAAATAAATAGAAAAATATTTTTTTAAAAAAATTTCCGGGAAGGGGAGCTACAAATCTATCCACCTTAAAAATAATTTCGTCCTCGAAATTCTATTCCATAACTATTACCTAAAATTTAAAAGGAAGTCTACTATTTCCTTAATCTCCTTAAATCTTAATTTCTCAAAAATAGTTTATCTCCTTCTCCTAGCCATTTTGTAACTACGAAACTTCGAGGACTTCTACCCACCTTTGGTCACACTACTCCTCAAAACACAGGTTACTAAAACTTTATAACCTCTAAACTAGTTGTTAAACTTTCTACCAACAGCTATCTAGGACATATGGCTCTATAATCATCATTAGCTATCAAGCAACCAAAAGTTAAATAATCAAGCAATATTATACCATAACTTAAGAATTTCTGATAAGTTCTAATCAGCACGATCATTCGTCACTCCGAAAAATGAAAGGACGAGATTCAATGGTACGAAAAACAAGGAAGAATAATCGAGAGTAAATACGGAGTTTCAAGGATGGTAGAGAATTTCTAAGAGAATTTTCAAGGCAGTGTGGATTGAGAGTTCTAGGTTTAGTCATTATCGCAGGCTCGTATCAGTACAGTTACGTAACCGATACGATATGCTCTGACCTGCATGGGCCACCAAAAAAACTTGTCACGACCCGTACCCGTTTTTCGGACGCGAGCACGTGAGAAAGCCAGCTACGTATCGAACGGACTCCAGCCCGACTCGAATACGTAAACGCTGTCAAGGCTATGGTATACTGCCAAATCATGGCAAACAAATCTATATCTCAATCCACAATAAGAATATGAAACATGAATGAACACTATAGGTCGTGGTCTGCAGCCCACTAGCATAAATGTCCGATAAGACTCTAAAGGAAATAATAAAAGTCTAAAACTGAATCAAGAAACAGGATAACTCATGATAAGGTATGAAAGCACGAGCGGATAATAAACACGATAACGATACCTGAATCCCGCAAGAACCGCAAATCCTCCGCCATCCAGAACTACTAGCTAACTCCATGCAATCGCTCGATGCTGTCCGCTCGTGTCGTGAAGAGGCTCGGGGCAGGCGATAGTTGAGGACCTGAGGTGCTCCACACGGTTCACACGGCGCAGACCTGAGGTTCCGCGGAAAGGATCTGGTGACTTCCTCCTCGGCAAGAAACTGGAACTGTATTCCCTAGCAGTTGTCAGTCCATACTAAGGCTCGCCTAGGGTTCATTAAGGGTCGCAAGCGTTCGCCAGCTCTAGAGGTGGTCGGTCTCCTCATGTAAATTAGCAAACGCGGAGCGATCGCCAAAACATGATGTTGTGCGACGTATGGTTCCCGGTTGATGCGGTGAAGGCGCCAGAGGGATGCGGGCCTACACACATAGGCTTGCGATGACTCGCAGTCTCTGCTGTGAGCACGACGGTATCCGACTGTGCACTTGGCGGTGCTCGGGCGCACGGCAGCAGGGCACGTGCGTTCATGTGGGGTGCATGCTTCAACGCAGCCAGGACGGTTGATGCAGGCTCGTGGAGATCGACGAGATTCAGATGCGCACAGTTTGCTGGTAACACGCACAACGGCGGCACACCGGTTGCTCGGCGGGTCGCATTGGCGACGACATGGAGTGTACGACAGTTGATGATCGAGGTCATGAGAGCAAATGTCGGCTGGGTTCGATGAATACTCGACGTCGGACGATGTCACATGGGCATGCGGGTGGAAGGGTGGCATTGGTGGGGGTCGCACGGCAAGCCCGGCACGTGCGGGTCTGCCATGGACGCGGATTCCTGGGAAGCGGCTATAGAAAACAACAAACAGGGGGCCTGAGAAGGTTAGGGTTGTGGAAAACTGTAGAATATATAGGGAGTTATTTGTTGAATGGGTGGGCCAAACGTGTAGGCCGGGTTTGTTTCTCAACTAGGCTTGGGTTTAGATGTAATGGTTTGAGCTAGGTAGCAAAAGTGCACGTTGAAGGAAGGTGCTGATAACTTGTATTTGGATGGGTAATGGGCTCCAGAAAGGTATCTTGTTTAGTATAAAGAAAATGGTGTTTAGGAAAAAGGATGAATGAAATGTAATGCTAAAAGTTTTGGAAGATAATAGTATATACCAGTAGGCATCTATATACATAGTCTACTACCACATTGCACAAAGGTAGCTAAAAAAATCATATATTATATTTAATATCCAATTAACGGAAAAATACTTCCTACATTAAAAATATGCTACAATTATATATACACATCTATATATCTACATGGACACCGTTAGTCGTACTGCGTGACTACATGGGCTTGGGCTCAGTTCAAGTCTAGTTCGGACTAGTTGAGTACAACCGGGTCTTCTGCAAGTCAATAAATCTTAATAATAAATAATTAAACTATTTATAATGGTCATGTCACAACTTGGCTTGGTTTTCCTAGTTAGGTCACACTTATGGCTGGGTCCTCCCTGACATGGCTAATACACTAGTCAAGGCACGTCACTGTACTGCCTGTGCCAAGATTTCTAGTCATCTAGTACATCAAAACTCAACCATGGCTAAAGTTATCTACCATAATAATTAACTAATTAATTATTTATATAATTCTAAAATCACCATTTAAATCAAATAAATAAATAGAAAAATATTTTTTTTAAAAAATTTCCGGGAAGTGGAGCTACAAATCTACCCACCTTAAAAATAATTTCGTCCTCGAAATTCTATTCCATAACTATTACCTAAAATTTAAAAGGAAGTCTACTATTTCCTTAATCTCCTTAAATCTTAATTTCTCAAAAATAGTTTATCTCCTTCTCCTAGCCATTTTGTAACTACGAAACTTCGAGGACTTCTACCCACCAAAACACAGGTTACTAAAACTTTATAACCTCTCAACTAGTTGTTAAACTTTCTACCAACAGCTATCTAGGACATATGGCTCTATAATCATCATTAGCTATCAAGCAACCAAAAGTTAAATAATCAAGCAATATTATACCATAACTTAAGAATTTCTGATAAGTTCTAATCAGCACGATCATTCGTCACTCCGAAAAATAAAAGGACGAGATTCAATGGTACGAAAAACAAGGAAGAATAATCGAGAGTAAATACGGAGTTTCAAGGATGGTAGAGAATTTCTAAGAGAATTTTCAAGGCAGTGTGGATTGAGAGTTCTAGGTTTAGTCATTATCGCATGCTCGTATCAGTACAGTTACGTAACCGATACGATATGCTCTGACCTGCATGGGCCACCAAAAAAACTTGTCACGACCCGTACCCGTTTTTCGGACGCGAGCACGTGAGAAAGCCAGCTACGTATCGAACGGACTCCAGCCCGACTCGAATACGTAAACGCTGTCAAGGCTATGGTATACTGTCAAATCATGGCAAACAAATCTATATCTCAATCCACAATAAGAATATGAAACATGAATGAACACTATAGGTCGTGGTCTGCAGCCCACTAGCATAAATGTCCGATAAGACTCTAAAGGAAATAACAAAAGTCTAAAACTGAATCAAGAAACAGGATAACTCATGATAAGGTATGAAAGCACGAGCGGATAATAAACACGATAACGATACCTGAATCCCGCAAGAACCGCAAATCCTCCGCCATCCAGAACTACTAGCTAACTCTATGCAATCGCTCGATGCTGTCCGCTCGTGTCGTGAAGAGGCTCGGGGCAGGCGATAGTTGAGGACCTGAGGTGCTCCACACGGTTCACACGGCACAGACCTGAGGTTCCGCGGAAAGGATCTGGTGACTTCCTCCTCGGCAAGAAACTGGAACTGTATTCCCTAGCAGTTGTCAGTCCATACTAAGGCTCGCCTAGGGTTCATTAAGGGTCGCAAGCGTTCGCCAGCTCTAGAGGTGGTCGGTCTCCTCATGTAAATTAGCAAACGCGGAGCGATCGCCAAAACATGATGTTGTGCGACGTATGGTTCCCGGTTGATGCGGTGAAGGCGCCAGAGGGATGCGGGCCTACACACATAGGCTTGCGATGACTCGCAGTCTCTGCTGTGAGCACGACGGTATCCGACTGTGCACTTGGCGGTGCTCGGGCGCACGGCAGCAGGGCACGTGCGTTCATGCGGGGTGCATGCTTCAACGCAGCCAGAACGGTTGATGCAGGCTCGTGGAGATCGACGAGATTCAGATGCGCGCAGTTTGCTGGTAACACGCACAACGGCGGCACACCGGTTGCTCGGCGGGTCGCATTGGCGACGACATGGAGTGTACGACAGTTGACGATCGAGGTCATGAGAGCAAATGTCGGCTGGGTTCGATGAATACTCGACGTCGGACGATGTCACATGGGCATGCGGGTGGAAGGGTGGCATTGGTGGGGGTCGCACGGCAAGCCCGGCATGTGCGGGTCTGCCATGGACGCGGATTCCTGGGAAGCGGCTATAGAAAACAACAAACAGGGGGCCTGAGAAGGTTAGGGTTGTGGAAAACTGTAGAATATATAGGGAGTTATTTGTTGAATGGGTGGGCCAAACGTGTAGGCCGGGTTTGTTTCTCAACTAGGCTTGGGTTTAGATGTAATGGTTTGAGCTAGGTAGCAAAAGTGCACATTGAAGGAAGGTGCTGATAACTTGTATTTGGATGGGTAATGGGCTCTAGAAAGGTATCTTGTTTAGTATAAAGAAAATGGTGTTTAGGAAAAAGGATGAATGAAATGTAATGCTAAAAGTTTTGGAAGATAATAGTATATACCAGTAGGCATCTATATACATAGTCTACTACCACATTGCACAAAGGTAGCAAAAAAAATCATATATTATATTTAATATCCAATTAACGAAAAAATACTTCCTGCATTAAAAATATGCTACAATTATATATACACATCTATATATCTACATGGACACCGTTAGTCGTACTGCGTGACTACATGGGCTTGGGCTCAGTTCAAGTCTAGTTCGGACTAGTTGAGTACAACCGGGTCTTCTGCAAGTCAATAAATCTTAATAATAAATAATTAAACTATTTATAATGGTCATGTCACAACTTGGCTTGGTTTTCCTAGTTAGGTCACACTTATGGCTGGGTCCTTCCTGACATGGCTAATACACTAGTCAAGGCACGTCACTGTACTGCCTGTGCCAAGATTTCTAGTCATCTGGTACATCAAAATTCAACCATGGCTAAAGTTATCTACCATAATAATTAACTAATTAATTATTTATATAATTCTAAAATCACCATTTAAATCAAATAAATAAATAGAAAAATATTTTTAAAAAAAATTTCCGGGAAGGGGAGCTACAGTTACTGATCCTTAATAATTCTTCTACGAAGAGTCTTAGAAGAATGATTGTCATATCCTGTGATTGAAATGAAAAAAGTCTACTAATCTAACTATTCTATTGTGTTTGACCTAAAGTAACAAGCTTCTTCTCTCTAAATCCTTATTAAGCTTGCTGTTAAAGTCCCTGCCATTGTCACCAAAACTCTTAAGTTGTGAGAGTTGAGGGTTATATGTTTATATTGTTCTAACACATACTATTGACTATAATTGATAAACAATAAATTGAATAGATGATAAATGGTTCAGATGATTAAACCATGAAATTTTGATATTTTATATAAAATGTGTATCCCTTCATCTGCCTTAGACTTATGGATGTGTGTATTGTAGGTGGGTGTATATCACTTACTGGTGATAGATACTGATATCCCTACTATACAAGTAATATGGCTTTCAAGACGGACATTGTTTACTGTGTTGCAGGCTATAGGCCACGACATCCCAGTTTCTTTCCTGGATGATGTACAAGACGCAGCAAGAAGATTCTTTCAACTTCCAATGGAAGCAAAACAGAAATATAGCAACTTAACAGAAACTGGGGAGTTTGGGTTGGAAGGTTATGGGAATGACTGTGTTCTGACAGAAGATCAAATCCTTGACTGGAATGACCGCCTTTATCTCTTAGTGCAACCTGAAGATGAGAGAAAGCTAGAGCTTTGGCCCGAGGATCCCAGCAATTTTAGGTACTTTTTCATCTTATTATTACTGTTCATTGTGGACATTCTTATAGTTAGGTTAATAAACATACTCGGTCTTGAAAGATGAACTGGAGTGGTACAAAGGATTAACACTATGGATAGGATAATAAACATACTAGACCTTGAAACATGAGAAGGCCCAGTGGAAAAAATATTGGTACCAAAGTAGCAGACTTTCTTGGTCAGTGGCCGAGTGACTCAAGGAAAAATGATGATTGGTGTTTTCACTGCACTGTCTCATGAAAGTGTCGTTATTTTCGCTCTTTGCCTTGTGTCATTGAGATGAATGTAATTTTTTATAGAAATCATATAAATTTATGTTTTCGTCAATATTATTTTATTGTCTAGGAGTTCATGGAGAACGTTCCTTGGTTTTATCAGCTTGAACTTCATGGCCACCTTGACCAGAGAGGTAAGCTTACTGTTGATATATGTGTTAAGTGTTATTGGACTTTAGTTCCACATTGCCTAGAATGATAGGAGAGGAGGCTAGCCTCTCCTATATATATGTAGTCTCTATTCCAATAATAATCACTTAAAATCTCTACATGGTATCAGAGTCTAAACTTGCTTAGAATACCGTCAGAGCCACCCTTTCCACACAAACCCTACCCCTAACCTCGCCCTCCCTTCCCCCCCCCCCCCCTCCCCCACGCCGCCGATGCCGGTGCAGCTGAGACGCTGCCACTGCTGCGCCGCTCCTGCTGCCGTTGCAGCCGCCGCTGAGCCGCTGCCGCTGTGCCGCTGCTGCGGCTGCTACTGCCGCTGCCGTTGCTGTGGGTGCCTCCGTGCACTCCAATTTTAGGGCTCCTACTGTGTAGGTAAGCCTAAATCGCTGCCGTGGGTGCCTCCGTGCACTCCACTTTTAGGGCTCCTACTGTGTAGGTAAGCCTAAACTTGAGATTTATTTCATCTGTGGCACCTACGGTGTAGGTAAGCCTAAACTTGAGATTTATTTCATCTGTAGCACCTACAGTGTAGGGAACCCTAAAATCGTTCTTGAAGATTTATCTCATATGAGATTCTCAAGGAGATGCCGATGATGCCTAGATCCGATGAAACCAGACATATTCGGATTTAGGAGGACGACGAGGACAAGCGTGAGTCGTGGAGCAAGTGTGACGTGATCGAGAAGAAGCATCGATGGAGGCGATCCTCAAGAAGCTGGATGCTGACGATGTGGCGACGTTGATGAAGTTGATAAAGGTGTCGGCTGGTGATAGCACGACACGAGCACCGCCAAAGTTGGAACTACCCTAAATCGATCTGAAGTTGGATGGACCAGCCACCTATCTGAGTTGGTCACGGCGGGTGAGAAGAATCCTTGCAGGAAAGAACCTGGAGGGATTCTTGACGGGCGAGAAGACAGAGCCGGAAGAGGGCTCGACAGGACGCGACGAGTGGAAATCCACTCATATGGTGATTTACATCTGGCTTCTCAATTCCTTAGTCCAGTCTATTGCTTCCACAGTAGATGGTATTGAGATGGTGAAAGACGTATGGAAGAAATTGAGGAGAACCTTGTTAGCCCAATGATTATATCATGTTTTTGAATATGGCTAATCAATTAAGTTTAACTAATGACGTCACTAATATTCATATAATCCCTATCATGTTGCTACTTATACTTAGCATTGTCCTAAATGTTCTATGTCATATTGTTATGATTGTATCATACTGCATCATATTGTTATGTTTCGTCTAACATATATTTGTAGACATGCAGTAAGCATGATCAAGCCTTGACAAAGCAGGACACATGCAATAGAGAATTATTAATGGGCCAAAGACGGCGTTATACAAGAAGATTTCTCTGAACCGCCTAACGACCTATCCGGGGCCTCGCATCGGGGGTTCCGCCAAGAAAAAATACGTCTTCAATGTCAGGAAAAAGACGTCATCTAAAGGGCTATTAGTTTTCATATTTATTCTGTATTTTTCCCTTTTATTGAGTCTAGGAAAAATGTGAGATTGATCGGATCGGTACTGGCTTAAGTTTTTCTCAGTCCACAAACAAAAATAAGCCTACCTAAGTATCCCAAACATCCACAATTCCAAAAGGCCCAAAACCTATGCAAATTTGGTTTATTCCTTACTGTTCTGAACTAGCAGAACTCTGACAGAACTCTGACCGAGTTCGGTCCGAGTTCGGCCTGAGTTCGGTCTGTGTTATTTGAATTTTAGTTCCCACCAAATCTGCATGCAACGTTCGTATGCGAAATCCTAGCATCCGAACTCTGCCCGAACTCTGCCCGAGTTCGGTTCCCCAAAAACACTATAAATAGAGTTGAGATTACCATTCATTTCAACAATCCAATTTCATCTCTTCTCTTCTCTATCTAAAGTGTTCTGAGCTTTTACTTTCATATCTAAGCCTTTACGACTCTTAGCCAAGCCAGTACAGTTTCTGTTTAATCTAGAGTTTGGTATTGAAGAGTTGTATCGGAGGTTGTATTCAGAAAACATTCCAGTTTTCCAATTGCCTTCTGGAGCCGGTCGTGCGCTCGTCACCAAGCACGGTATTGTGAAGTCGGTCGTGCACTTGTCGCCAAGCACGATGTTGTAAGAGTTGCAAGCACTCAGTTAAAGCTTGTGTCATAGTGGATTAACATCGAGCAAGAGTACTCGAGACTGGATTAGTCCTCTCAGAGGGATACCAGTATACATCGCTGTGTCACTGAGTTCGAATTCTTGACTCTTACTTTACCGTATTTTATTTACCGTCTTTTATACGCCATAATATATAATTGCTTAATAGTTTTTAATTGGTGATTATTTTTCGCTGCACACGCACACACTCTATTCACCCCCCCTCTAGAGGTGCTCAACGGTCCTACAATTGGTATCAGAGTAGGTGCTTGTTATATAGATATTACTGCTCATACCAATTGCTCCTACAATTGGTATCAGAGCGGGTTGTATTCATATATAACACTCTAGATAGTATAAATATGGCAGCCGTGAATTCAATATTCAACGGTGAAGGACAATCCACAAATAGACTCCCACTATTTGATGGAACGAACTATAGTTATTAAAAAACACGGATGAGCTTCTACTTGAAGTCTCTAGATTTTGACTTATGGTCAACTGTTGTCACCGGCTACAAGAAGCCTACTATCACTTCTATTCTCACATCCTCTATAATCAACAAGCCCTATTATAGTTACACGGAGGAAGAGAAGAAGTTAGCTAGCCTTGATGCAAAAGCTATGCATATCTTTTATTGTGCTATAGACACAAATGTATTTAATCTTATTAATACTTGCACAACATCTCATAAAATTTGGAAAGTTCTTGAAGCTACTTATGAGTGCAGGTATGAAAGCAAAGCTAGCAACTCCAAAGAGAAGGATAGTCTTCTTAATGATGCAAATATAGGATTTAAGGTACAACACAATTTCTTATACGAAGAAGAGCTTGTATGTGACAACTACAAGAAGATAGACCACATCCAAGATGATTGTACTACTACAAGAAAGGAGAGTCACTACGAACAATCAAATAAAGGAAGATCATCGGGCATATGGTGTGAAAGTGAAGCAACAAATTCTGAAGAAGAAAAGAGACCTCATCAAGCTGCAAATTTATACTCAATGGCATTATCTAACGAGGTACAGAATAATTCTCTTCTTGAAGAGAATGAATTTTCTTATGATGAGTTATCTGATGCTTTCAGTGATCTGTTAGAAGAACACAAGAAAGTATTAGATAAGTATAAGCAAGCTAGAAAGGATATTCAATCCTATAAGCGTGAGAATGAAAAGCTTACTTGCTTATTGAATGATGCTAGAAATACTTCTACTTCTAATAATTCTACTGAGATTTCCACACTTGAGTTTAGATTGCATGAGGCACTTGAATGCATTGAGAAAAGCACTCAAGAAAACGCTAAGGAGGAACTAGAATCTAAAAAGAAGAAGTATTCTATTGCTTCATGTAGAATTGATGCTCTTTCTGCTAAATATGATAAGATCTGTGCTAACTCTAAAAAGTTAGAGATTAGACTGGGAAAGTAGATAGTACAACCTATGACTCAGTCTAACACAAGACACGTGACACATCACAAAGTCACACACGACAGATCATCAAGAAAGGAAGCAAGCAAAGCTAAAGCTTTACACAACCATGCTTTCTACTACAAGTATCCACTAAGATCATATCACACCACTTCACATTCTCATACTGCTGCACATAGCCCTAATGTTAATACTTTTTGTCATTATTGCGGCATGAATGGACATGTTTCTCATTATTGTCAGATTAGAAAACTTGTTGATATGAACTTGTGCAAATGGGTTCCCAAAGCTAACAAATATGGATCCAAGTTTTGGATACCAAAGTCTTCACCTAATATTTCAGGTGGAGCTACTTATGATGAACCATAGAACCATGGAGCATGTTGGTGATTGCAAAGCTACAATGGTCATCTTCCAAGCAATTGCACCAACATAAGTGTGGTCACTAGAACCACTTCGGTAACATGCTTCCTAAATAGTTTTTAATATCTAGCATGTTCTTATTGATGTATTGTTATTAGCTCTTATTGATATCTTTTAATTGTTTATCATTTATGTGAGTTATAATCCTATCAAGACGAGTTGTTTAGCTTAAATGATTAGTTCACACTATATAGTATTTTATTTTTTTAGTGTGACACATTTATCTAGGTATGCTCTTTACTCGTAGTATTCATCTATGAAGTTGCATACCACTCTAGTCCATAGAAGCTTTTGTTGTTGGTTTATGCTTTTGACTCTGTCTTTAATACTTTTAATGGTCACTTCTTATCGATTTGTCTTTAACATGTCACATTTACTTTGATCGGTATTTTGTGAGTATGTATGTTTAGCACAAGTCTCCTATTTACTTGAAAAGTATATACATATACTTCTATGTTAACCTTGTACTTGCATAATATATTCACTATTGATTCTCATATTTTATTTTGATTAATTTTATTTATGCATATTTTTGATCTTGTGATATTTTTTATGCTTGTTAATGATATATGAATAATTCATTATCAATCATATATTGCTCACATGTTTCTTATATTGTATAAATATCTTTATGGAGATATATGAGTTTAGTTCAAGTTCTATATTATATTATTTTGAAAAGTAGTTTCAAACTTGTGCTTATTTCATATGTAAGCTAATTTTTTTTAACAAATTCATGTACTTCTCTTTATTAGCTTCTTCCTCAAAGCCTCTTTTTAAATGATGTATTTTTTTTGGCTTTTTGGTTGACATTTTGTATACATGATGTTTTTAATATCTTGATCTTGATAAACCATTCTTTAGGTATTTACTTTTAGGAATTCTGGATTTCGACGATGTTCGATGATACTGCATATATTCCTTTGAATCTAAGTTCTTAAGAGTAGAAATCATTTTGGGAACAAGCCGAAAGGGTCCTTTTGTCATACAGGTGTAAATAGCCTGAAGCGACACGGTGTACTAGTCTTCGGACTACCGCTAGCTGGAAACCGGCCCCTACAGCTAACTCGAAGTGATCAATACTTTATAGACTTAAGATTTATTAAGGTCTAAATGCAACTATTATCTAGTTCTGGATCCAAGGTACTGAACCCAGTCCCCTAGATTCCAGAATACATCAACGTATCTAGGTCTTACTTTTTGATTTACAAATATTTTATATTTTATTGTTACCCAATGATTTAGTAGTACATATGGATTAATGTATTTGATACATCTTATGCTGTTTGCTACATTGTTCTAAGATTTTTAAGTCCATAGAATATAATTTATTTCATATTGCACTAATTCTTTTTAAATCCTCGGTTATTAAAGAAGAGATTTATTTTGGGTACAAGCCTACAAAAGGTCTGTCTGTCACCACGACTACGGTCGAAGCGAAGCGGTACTTAAGTGTTCCCCGGTGAACCTCCGTTAGCTGGGACAGTACCTCTACAGCTAATCCAAGATTGATCAATGCTTTATAAACTAAAGATTTATTGAGATCTAGTTGCAATTGTTATCTGATGGATTTTAAATTTTAGATTTGATGGATAATATTCTCTCTTTATATTTTCACAAAAGGTAGCATATGTTGATTTATCTTGTCGATTGTGACATTTATGTCATCTTTTGACTTATACGATTATTCATCATGCTAATTTGAAATATCTTTTGATTATTTTTATTTTTAAATGTTCATTTAATGGATATTTCTTCTTTTGTCTAAAGACGATTGTTTTTCGTATTCGTGGCTAATCATTGAATATTATGATCTTGTGATTTCATCTTTAGCTTGTGTAATACTCAATGATTTTGAGCTTTGTATTATTATCTTCTTATTCAAGTTACTTACTGTCTACAACAGTAACTCTTTGAAAGGGAGAAGTCAAGCATATTGAATGTCTCTCTCTCAAAGCATTTCTTTTCTTTAAACCTTACGGTTGTTAGGTGGTCACCGTGCTAAGGCTTTAAAAGGGAAGAAATGAACTTTGGTAAGAAGACCTTATATTTTTGAATTAGTTTCCTACTTCCTAAAATATGTCTCTGAATTATATTTTAAAATTTTGTCAATATTATTATTTTTGGATATAGCCATGTAAAGGTGGAGCAGTTAATTGTTTCAAGTCAATTATCCCCTTGACATGCCATATATCTAGAATACATTTTTTTTTGGACATATATCTAGTTTTGTTTATTTGTTCAAATGGATTTATTTATGATTTATGGATTCTTTTATTAACATTGTTTTTGTGATTCGAATCGTCAGCTTTCAGTCTAAGGACTAAATGGACGCATTCGAACATTTATTAAGACAATTTTTCGTAATAAATTCCACATTTTTGAAAAGTATTTTTGATTTTTGATTTATTGAATCTGTCTGGTACTCAAATGTTCTTATTAAAGATAGTTTTCAAAATCTTTTAATATCTTGAAATATTTTTTTATTTATTGGAAACATATTTTCTTCATCTTTAAGCGTTTATTTATATTGGATAATTCTTTTTCTTGCGTAAAGATGATATTTGTTTTGAGTTTGGAATTTTATATGCATTTGATCAAAAGAAAGAAAAGATGCATATCTTGGATATCCCTTAGATCTTGTGATTATTTATTTTATCTATTTTATGCATATAAATTATTTTTGAACTATATACGCATATTTTAAGGGGGAGCAAATTAATTGTTTCAATTCCTTTATGCCCTTAATATGTGGTATAACTAGTTCATCATGGGCATATTTTCTTTTACCTAACATATCTTGTTTGAGTTGTTCATGATATTTAGATTTGTATTTTATGAGAGAATATATGATTATTATTATTTCTTCTTGATTCTCTCATTATATGAGTTTGTAAAAGTTATCTTGCCAAATATATTTAATTATTCTTATTAGAGATTCCTTTGAGCTTAAATTGATTTGGCATTTCTTATTGAGATTTTATCTCAAAGTTTATGATTATCTATACTTATACTGTTCATACTTTGCGGGGGAGCATTCAAGTCGACTGGATTTCTCCTTCCCAAGTATTTTATCTTCATTACCTTCATGTTTATCTAATGGATATAATATATCATGCTAAGGTAATTGAATTCAAATGCATGAACTTTGGTATAAATTTTGCATAGATTCTAGTATACTTATTTTGATCTCTTTTAGATGATTATACGCTTTATGGAATTGACTCACTAATTTGTATGGGCAAATTATGAATCATATTTTTTTGTAATCATTGTTAACAGTCTCATTATATTTTTGATTCTTTTATATATACTAGATCTGCAAATTTCTATTCCTTATGATTTATTTATGACATTCAAAACATATTTCATTTTTGGATTTCTAGTTGGTAAACTATGTATTGATTGATTTCAATGTTTAAGTTCAACCAACTATTTTGACAAATTTTTCTACTTTAGTTATGCAATTTTCTAAACATGTCGTTTCACTGTTCTCCTAATCCTTGATCATGATTATTATTATTTTTCCTTCCTCCTATACTTATGCTTGAGTTCGTTTTATCTCTTTATTACGGGGGAGCTTATTTTTTTGATCATGTCAAAGGGGGAGAAATAAGTTTAAGTTAGCAAAGAATTTTTTTTAGTAATATGTGTTTATTAGCGATATATACATCTATTGTATCTATCTTAAACTTAACCGATTTGCCATAATCAAAAAGGGGGAGATTGTTAGCCCAATGATTATATCATGTTTTTGAATATGGCTAATCAATTAAGTTTAACTAATAACGTCACTAATATTTATATAATCCCTATCATGTTGCTACTTATACTTAGCATTGTCCTAAATGTTCTATGTCATATTGTTATGATTGTATCATACTGCATCATATTGTTATGTTTCGTCTAACATATATTTGTAGACATGCAGTAAGCATGATCAAGCCTTGACAAAGCAGGACACATGCAATAGAGAATTATTAATGGGCCAAAGACGGCATTATACAAGAAGATTTCTCTGAACCGCCTAACGACCTATCCGGGGCCTCGCATCGGGGGTTCCGCCAAGAAAAAATACGTCTTCAATGTCAGGAAAAAGACGTCATCTAAAGGGCTATTAGTTTTCATATTTATTCTGTATTTTTCCCTTTTATTGAGTCTAGGAAAAATGTGAGATTGATCGGATCGGTACTGGCTTAAGTTTTTCTCAGTCCACAAACAAAAATAAGCCTACCTAAGTATCCCAAACATCCACAATTCCAAAAGGCCCAAAACCCATGCAAATTTGGTTTATTCCTTACTGTTCTGAACCAGCAGAACTCTGACAGAACTCTGACCGAGTTCGGTCCGAGTTCGGCCTGAGTTCGGTCTGTGTTATTTGAATTTTAGTTCCCACCAAATCTGCATGCAACGTTCGTATGCGAAATCCTAGCATCCGAACTCTGCCCGAGTTCGGTTCCCCAAAAACACTATAAATAGAGTTGAGATTACCATTCATTTCAACAATCCAATTTCATCTCTTCTCTTCTCTATCTAAAGTGTTCTGAGCTTTTACTTTCATATCTAAGCCTTTACGACTCTTAGCCAAGCCAGTACAGTTTCTGTTTAATCTAGAGTTTGGTATTGAAGAGTTGTATCGGAGGTTGTATTCAGAAAACATTCCAGTTTTCCAATTGCCTTCTGGAGCCGGTCGTGCGCTCGTCACCAAGCACAGTGTTGTGAAGTCGGTCGTGCACTTGTCGCCAAGCACGATGTTGTAAGAGTTGCAAGCACTCAGTTAAAGCTTGTGTCATAGTGGATTAACATCGAGCAAGAGTACTCGAGACTGGATTAGTCCTCTCAGAGGGATACCAGTATACATCGCTGTGTCACTGAGTTTGAATTCTTGACTCTTACTTTACCGTATTTTATTTACCGTCTTTTATACGCCATAATATATAATTGCTTAATAGTTTTTAATTGGTGATTATTTTCCGCTGCACACGCACACACTCTATTCACCCCCCCTCTAGAGGTGCTCAACGGTCCTACAAACCTATGATGGCGTGGGAAACAACCTACGGATCTTCCAGATAAAAGGGGAGATCGATGACACCGTACAAGGGGAGAAGACGGTGCAGGAGTACGCTACGGAGTTAGAGCGTCTCTGGCTGGATTATGATCACTCCTCGAAACGGGCAAGCTGCGGGGACCCGAAGTGCAAGGAGAGACATGTGTGTCTGCAGGAGAGGACGATGAAATTCCTCAAAGGGCTGATTGCAGCATTTGCACAGAGGACAGCCTTACTCCTCGTCCAACCAGAGATTCCTAGTCTCGAGGAGGCTATCTCAGCCATGATCCAGGAGAAGACGCGGATCAGATTACAGACAGGGACAGGTGGTCCCCCCGAAGCAAAGTCAGCACTAGCAGCTGCTAGCTCGGGCGACACAGGATCCAAGGGAGAGCTCTGGCAACACAATCGGCAGTGCTACAACTGCGGGGAGATGGGCCATCATCGATATGCTTGTACCAAACCACCTAAGGAAGGAGACTCAGGTGGTGGACGAGGACGAGGATATATTGGACGTGGACGTGGTCGAGGTGGCCGACGAGGCGGCCGAGGAGGCTATCGGGCAAACTTGCTGGTGGCAGAAGGGAATAGAGGAGCTGGTGGCACCTTTACTGAGAAGGATCATGCACTGCTGGACCTGCTGGAGAGAAAGCAGAGAGCGTCGACCGAAGGAGACAGGAGGAGCGGAGCAGTGGAGACATCCATCCCATTCTTCGGAGACAATGCCGCTATGTATGCTCACCCATCAGAAGGTACTGACGAGTCACTCGCTCTTGCAACTATGTCTTCCCTTAAAACGTGAGACTGGATTATCGACTCAGGAGCATCTCGGCATGTGACCGGGAACGCTAGTGAGTTTTCTTCATACACTCACATAGCACCAGCAGACACCATTCAGACTGCAGATGGCATTTTCCAACCAGTGGTCGGTAAGGGTACTGTTAATTGTACAGGTTCAGTAAGATTATCCAATGTGTTACATGCTCCATCCTTTACAGTCAGTCTATTGTCTATTAGTTCTATAATTCTCCAACTAAAATGTACTGTTTCTTTTGATATTCCTAAGGTGATCTTCCAGGAGAAAGGGACGGGACGAAGACTTGGGACTGGCACCTGGCATGAGGGACTGTGGTACCTAGATCGGGAAGGACTGGACTCAGCATTGATATCTATGGCAGAGAAGGCTGAAATGGGAGAGCTGCAGCAGAGGACTGGAGATACTTTGATACTTCATCATAAGAGGATGGGACATTCTTCTTTTGATACTCTAAGTAAGTTGTATCCAGAGATGTATGCAAAATCAAATAAACAGAAATTAGTATGTGATGCATGCGAGTTAGAAAAGCTTACTAGAAGCTCATATGTTGGTACTGGTCATAAGAGTTCTCTTGTTTTTTAGGTAGAACATTCTAATGTTTGGGGTCCATGTGCTACTAACACTATGAATGGATATAAGTACTTTGTCTCCTTTATTGATTGTGCATCTCGTGTCTTCTGGCTGTATTTAATGAAAAATAAGAGTGAAGTATTTGCTTGCTTTCGGGACTTCCATAAACATGTCCAGACTCACTACAATGCAGTAGTGAAGGTACTGAGGTCTGACAATGGAGCGGAGTACACCAACAAGACACTTGCAGAGTACCTGTCAGCACACGGAATACAGCACCAGACCAGCTGTACATACACAGCAGCACAAAATAGAGTAGCAAAAAGGAAGAACCGACACCTTCTAGAGACCGCAAGAAGTATGATGATCGACATGAATGTCTCACAAAATCTATGGGGACATGCAGTATTGACAGCAGCTCAACTTATTAACATGATGCCTTCAAAAGTCCTGGGATGGAAGTCCTCATGCGAAGTATTACAAGGCAATAATAGTGGGATACTCCCACTAAAGGTACTCGGGTGTGTGTGCTTTGTGAAAGACAACAGACCATCAGTTGGAAAACTTGACCCCAGAGCAGTCAAGTGCATCTTCGTGGGCTACTCAACGACTCAGAAGGGATATGTGTGCTGGAGTCCAGTAGAGAAGAAGTTCGTTAGTATGGATGTCCACTTCCGAGAGCATGAGCCATATTACCGCCTGGAGGGAACTTCGCACAACACGCCTAATACTACCAGTATAAGGCGAGAGGGGGAGATGGAGAACTTGGTGGTAACCGATCTAGAAGTATGGCATAGAGGCACGGTTGAGGAGAAACATGAAGGTGAAGCAGAATAGGGGGAGGAGATAAGAAGTATCAGGCCTACGGCTCAGGGGGAGTTACTTACCTACAACAGGAGAGAGAAGCAAACTGCAGGACCAGTACCTACAGTGCCAGTGCTAAGTCCCTTGCATGCGTCTGTCCCAACTCCTGAGACACCACCATCCTCCTCATCTACACCACCACCCTCCTCAGGTGATATCATTCCTCCTACTTCTCCCATACCACTACCTACACGAAGGACTACTTGCAGTAATGCGAAAAATCCTCCGGACAGATATGGTTGGGACCTTGCTAAGTTTGTTTCTTATGATCATATCTCTTCTTCTCATGGAACATTTATAGCATCTTTGGATAGTATTACTGTACCTAACAATTGGTAGGTTGCCAAGAACGATCCAAAGTGGAAAGCGGCAATGCATGAGGAGTTGGGAGCTCTTGAGAATAACCACACTTGGGAGCTGGTGAGACTGCCAGAAGAAAAAAGAGCAGTCGGATGCAAATGGGTTTTTACTGTGAAACAGAACCCAGATGGACAGGTTGAGCGCTATAAAGCTCGACTGGTGGCAAAAGGATACAGTCAGACATACGACATCGACTATGACGAGACATTTGCACCAGTGGCGAAGATGAGCACTGTCAGGACCTTGATCTCCCTGGTAGCCAATGGAGGGTGGAAGCTACACCAACTGGATGTGAAGAATGCATTTCTTCATGGGGATCTAGTAGAGGAGGTGTACATGGAGATACCACCAGGATTCGGTACCAAACAGACAGAAGGCAAGGTCTGCAGACTGAAGAAGTTTCTCTATGGACTGAAGCAGTCTCCTCGAGCATGGTTTGACAGGTTCAGGAGAGCAATAATAGGGATGGGATATCAGCAGATCAATGCTGATCATACTGTCTTCTTCAGACGAAGTGGAGGCCACATCACCATGCTTGCGGTATATGTAGATGATATGATTATCACAGGCGATGATGAGCAGGGGATCGCCCAACTCAAAGAAAAGCTTGGCAAGGAGTTCGAGGTGAAGGATCTTGGCCCTTTTCGATACTTCCTTGGGATTGAGATTGCTCGAGATAATGAGGGAATCGTTCTTTCTCAAAGGAAGTACGCACTGGACCTGCTTACGGAAATGGGGATGATGTGATGCAAACCAGCTACGACACCGATAGACCAGAAGTTCAAACTGAATGCTGAAGCTGGAGAACCAGTTGACCGGGATAGATATCAGAGATTGGTGGGCAAATTGATCTACTTGAGCCACACTCGACCTGATATCAGCTTTGCGGTCAGTGTAGTGAGCCGCTACATGCATGACCCCCGGAAGGGCCATATGAACGCAGTATACCAGATTCTGAGGTACTTGAAGGGAGCCCCCGGGAAGGGACTGATCTTCAGAAGAAATAATCATGTAAGCATCGAGGGCTATTGTGATTCTGACTGGGCTAGCTGTGCTGACGACAGGAGATCCACATCGGGCTACTGCATATTTGTAGGAGGCAACTTGGTCTCGTGGAGGAGTAAGAAGCAGTCAGTGGTGGCCAGATCAACAGCTGAAGCAGAGTATAGAGCTATGGCCTTTGGAGTCACAGAACTATTGTGGTTGAAGAATATGCTGACGGAGCTAAAGCTGGACCAGGGAGCCAAAATGAAGCTATGGTGTGACAACCAGTCAGCTATTAGTATTGCCAACAATCCAGTGCAGCATGACAGGACCAAGCGTATCGAGATTGACAGATTCTTCATCAAAGAAAAGCTGGAGAAAGGAGTACTAGAGCTGGATTACGTTCCAACCAAAGATCAGGTAGCAGACGGACTGACAAAGGGGCTTAGTTCTATCAGCATGATGAGAGGATGTGACAAGATGGATTTAGTGAATATCTTTCGCCCATCTTGAGTGGGAGTGTTGATATATGCATCAAGTGTTATTGGGCTTTAGTCCCACATTGCCTAGAATGATAGGAGAGGATGCTAGCCTCTCCTATATATATGTAGTCTCTATTCCAATAATAATCACTTAAAATCTCTACACTTACCTATCCACCAAATAACCTTATAGGTTTTATGGCAAGAGTCTTCTCCATAGCTACATTAGCTAGTAATTCAGCACTAGCATGGAGGGTTGACTTCAGTTTGCCACCTGTCATAAAAAAATAATGGTATTTTCTTCTTAAAGCTTTCTCATGCTCCATAGACAATCCATGCTGGTTGAGATGAGGCTTAGATAATGGTTTTGTTGATTCATTGTTTAAGGTCCATGAGATGCCGCCAAAATGAACATGTCAATTTTCTTAAAGAATTTAGGACTCCGGTATACTTCATTTCCTTAAAACCATCTTCCTGGGGTACAATTTTATATTCAGAACACTCTTATCCATCAAGACAGATCAGTCTTCCACACTGTCTGTTTATGGATGAAGTATGAACTGGTCAGGTTTAATTGTTTACGGAAGTCAAAGGGAACAATAATCATTCATCAACTTCTTGGTCTCTAAAGTCGCTAGGCAGCTGATGAGTAGAAACGTCCGGCAATCAACTGAACATTTTTTGCCTCAAAATAAGGCTTTTTATATGGGCACAACCAAATCTTATCAAGGCTAGTCCGGATTGTGGCTAGCCCAAATTTTTTTTCTTTTGCACAAGGCTAGCCCAATATTTTGATTGGGGCTGTCCCAAATTTTCCTCCTCCCCCAAACCCATCTGAACTTCTAAACTTCTCTCTCTTCCATCTGAACTTCTCTTTCTTCCAAATCCCTCACCCCCCTCACCCGTCTCTTCCACTCCATCTCCTCCGACTCACTCGAATCAAGGTCGTCGACTTCTCGTCCGTCCTCCTCCTCTTTCGAACAAGAGCAATGGCATCGAAAACTTCCTCGCAAACAAGATACCTATTTTTTCTTAAATTTTTCCATCCGAAATCCTAGAATTAATCTCGTGTGCATTACGTTTCATTCATTGTTTTAATTGCAAGTATTTCGATGGGAATTAAAGTCTTTTAAATCAAAATAGCACTCACGAACATAGGAGAATGTCTGTGTCGACGTGGACTGCCCGTTCTTCTAGCAGTCCAATCCTTAACGTGGACTGCCAGAAGAATGGGTAGTCCTAAGTTACACAGGCTATGACTTGGACTGCCCATTCTTCTGGCAGTCCAACATACAGACTGGACTGCCAGAAGAATGGACAGTCCAAGTCACAGCATGTGTAACTTTGGACTGCCCATTCTTCTGGCAGTCCAACATAGAAACTGGACTGCCAGAAGAATGGGCAGTCCAAAGTTACACATGCTGTGACTTGAACTGCCCATTCTTCTGGCAGTCCAACATAGGAGGAAAAAATTTGTTCTTGTCTTTTATACTACAAAGTGGGATAGCCATGATAACTTTTTTCAATGACAAACTTGTAGATAAACCCAAAAAAAATGGGCTAGCCTTGATAACATTTTGATGTGCCCATATAAAAAGCCCAAAATAAGTAACAAGTTCGTAATGAGAAAGGGAATAAATCCTCTGCTCTGTTATCTTCACAGCACAGGCAAGGAGGAACTTAGGACTGACATCGTACTTTAGAAATCTCTTTCAATCTCTTTCATCTTATTTGCAGAGACGTCTTACATGAATATACCATGAAGGCAAGGAAGGTAGTCGAGCGCGTCCTTTGGGTCATGGCAAAGCTGTTGGAGTTGGAGGAGAACTACTTCATCAACCAATTGGGAGACAGGGCTGGAGTCTATGCAAGATTCAACTACTATCCCTGCTGTTCGACCGATAGTGTCTTTGGAATTAAGCCTCACTCCGATGGTTCTGTAATTACAGCTCTCTTGCTTGATAAAGAGGTGGAGGGACTTCAAGTGCTCAAAGATGGCGAGTGGGTGAAGGTCCCCATCATCCCGCATGCTTTGCTATTCAACTTGGGTGATCAAATGGAGGTAATTTTCTTTTTCTTCTACTTGTTAGAGCAAGTCCTAATTTTTGTCTGAGTTTTCATCTGAAAGTGTAAATTACGGAATGTGTTAGTTAGATTTTTCTGCCAAATATTTGGGACATTCTGAAAGAAACCATTCCCAAATGAACTTCTCTGTTGTCTGTTGCACATATGATATACAATCATAAGATGCACACAGAGATGACAAAAAATTATAAGTAGCTTGATGTCCTTATTTATATGGTTTGTCATGATCAAATGGACAATTGCGACGAAATAGTCACATTCAACAACTTACATGAAGTTTCTTCTTCCTTTCAGCTCTATTAAAGGTTATCTAATTTGCAGCCACAAATACCGTATTTGGTTTTGTTGAATCTGCCACAAAAATTCGAGTGTGTTCGTGAGGGATGAGGGCTATTTAATTTATATTATTCAGCAGGCTTATACATTATAGTGACTCCATAATGGAAGAGGAGAATTCAGAAAAAGGGAAAATAACTATATTTACGAATATGTAAATATAAAAGAATAAAGCTGTTATTATAAATGACATCTTTGATTGATGTCTCATTGCTTCAGTAAATTTGTGAAAAAATAAATGATTTATCTATAGTAATATATAACCCAAATACGAGGGGTATCAAGCGTAACAGTTTCTTGCCTAACAATGTCATTATTTATGGATGAAAAAGTCATTTAGTCATCCACTAACTCAAACTTTCATACTAATTTAAAACCGTCATAACCCTCTCTCTATTTCTCTCTTTGTGTCAATGTTCTTCTTTCACTGGAAATTGCCTCTGTTGCACACGTAACGTGTGTGCCGGACCACTAGTACTAATATTATATGGGTACTTAATTATTTTTTGCGTTTCTCATTAACATAACTATTACCGTGGGTTGTGTCTTGAAATTAATATCGTGTATTGCATGATATAGTAACTCTAGGAGTTTAGGTCTACACTTCTTAACCCGTTTAGGAATATAATTTGATATAGTTTTGTCATAAATTGTTTATTGTTTCATCTTTGCACGTCTATCTAGTTCTAGAATTCAGATTCTTTAAGTATACATTACATTACCCAAATAAAGAACCGATATCAGCATATATGTACCGTTGACATGTAATGAAATGGTAGTATATTGGATCGTATTGTAGAACTCGTATGATATATTATGCAATACTAACAACATAGCTATTATAGACTTCTTTATAGAATCCTAAATCCAATCCATGTTCATTTTGGTTACCCTAGTCCCAAGTACTCGTTGAACAATCTGGTCTCCTATAGGGTGCATCTACTGGTTTAACAATAGTCTCATAGGATGTGTTATTTTATTTATTTATTTGAGGGAGGATGGGATCAAGCAGATCCCCGCCAAATATCATTGGTATAGGATAAATGCAGGTAATACATTGGGCAAAAGTTATTGATCAAGTATTACAAGTGCAGCTCAACATAATTGGGGATAAAGGCAAAGAACTTAATATGGGTAAATTCGAGACACACCAGCACCAACACCAACACCAACACCAACGGCAGATGAAAGTCCAAACCGTAGTGAAATCTAAACACTTAAAACAATCTAATTGGGAATCAACAACACACAATCGTCGCACGATGTGGATAGTAGAGCCATAGAGCAAGCAACAAATCTTGAATTCCACCTGGGCTACTTTGAATTAGAGGCTTCTCCGGCCCAAAGAGAGTTTTTCAATTCTTTTGATAAGAAATTTATTCTTCCGTGCAAACATTTTACCAACTCTCCGATACATGTATCGAATGGATGGTATTAAGAGGTTTTGTTACAAGATGAACACATAGTAGGTGCATGTAGTAGAAATGTAGAATTGCTATGTTCTTTTGCACAATGTGCTGGTATTAACAGGTTTTGTTACAAGATGAACACAGAGTAGGTGCATGTAGTAGAAAATGTTCTTGTGCACAATGTCGATGTTTCCTATTCAATGAAACCAACTGGTTGGTGATGCAGATAATGAGCAATGGGATCTTCAAGAGCCCCGTGCACAGGGTAGTTACAAACACGAAGGAGAGGATGTCCGTGGCGATGTTTTATGCGCTCGAGCCAGAAAAGTACTTGGAACCTGCAGAAGGCTTGGTGGATGAGAAGAGGCCAAGGTTGTACAAGAAGATGAGGACGAAAGACTTTCTCGACGTGTTCTTCCAGAAATTTTCATTAGGGCAGAGTACCAGTGACTGTGCAAAGCTCTG
The DNA here is from genome assembly GCA_029216955.1 of Iris pallida. Taxonomy (NCBI): domain Eukaryota; kingdom Viridiplantae; phylum Streptophyta; class Magnoliopsida; order Asparagales; family Iridaceae; genus Iris; species Iris pallida. The sequence continues at coordinate 31,344,432 of JANAVB010042020.1, read as the reverse complement.
ATCGAAATGGGAATTAGATTTTGTCGAGTTTTTATCAGACTTTTGTGTGGGTTGTTAATCTGTGTAGTAAAGGTTTACACTTGTCTTTTTCCATTTTGCTTAGATTCTTGATGAGAGTTGTATATTACAAATACATTATCAAGTATGATGTTTCAGAGCCCATGTCCAACCACCACTCATTGTTGTAGTCAAGTTATTTGACAGTTTTAGTATCATAAACAATTACCAACATGCCTATGCTATGTCCGATTTTCCGAGGGGATTTGTTCAGAAGTAGAATTGAGATTTCCTAGTGAAAATTAATTTCTTAATTTCCTAGTGAAAATATTTGTTCGGGTATGCGGAGTGTAAGATAATTTCAAACTATTATTTTTCTTCTTAAATTTTTGTTGTCAACAATTTGTAGTATTATTATTTTTTGTTTATTATTGGGAACGTAATGTGTACTATGATCTTATTCTTGAATATGTTTACACTATGAATGAACAATTTACCATTATTTGTTATTTATAATGTGGATTGTGATGCTCCCCTAAAATATCCCTGATGTTGTGCTACATCCCTCCGTTGTTGGACTATGGATTCATGGACTGACCTCAGCTCGGTTCAAATGTTGAAACTGATCGCTTCCTCTTGGACTCCTTCGGCTTCTACACAAAAGAAGTAATGACCGGAGGGTGCTTGGACGGACCAGGGCAGGTCCATTGGGTTGGGTTGTCTGGGTTGTCCTATCTGAAGCTAGTTTTTGTTATAGCTGTTGGTGAAAAAATACAACTTTCATTACCCCTTTATTTTTATTAAATTTCTATCATTATACCTTATTATTTACAATACCATTCAAGCTACCATTTTATTGCTTTTGATGGCTAATAATCATTCCATTATTTCTATTAATCTCCTTAAATTCTTTTGGGTTGTCTAGTCTATATATTTATTTTATTTTTCTAAGTAAAAGACAAGAGAAGGAAAAATCTCTCCATCTTCTTTCTCTAAAAATTCAGAAAACTGCTTCTCTATTATGTTCCTACATTTCCATTATAATTCTTTCTATTTTCTGGACAAGAGCTAAGTTCGGACCGATCTCTCCGAGTTGTGTGTGACGACGGCATACCGGTAGAGTGGGGGTTACCACTAAGAGTATTCGGAATAAGTCTGTACATAGATCCGAATTAACTCTTAGGGCAGTGTTTCGCGCATGACTTCTCCGAAGGTCGGTAAACTTAATTTAATTTATTATTATTATTTATATGATTTCAAGACATAAAAGCAATTTTTTTTCCAACCTAAGAGTTGTATTCGAATGAATGAGGTTTAAATGTTTTTTTTCCTCATGCATTTTCATTCTTGTAGTAGCTCTGTTAACGATATTATTATTAGTCTTCTGGTAGTTTTGGTCAAACTGAATGCCTATGTATTGTGATGTAAGCTACTATGCTTTTGGTTGATATGCTTTTAGTAAGTTCAATTTTCTTTCACATTTTTCTTCTACATTTCTTGTGATTATGTTTGGAGATGTTATCATTTAACGCAAATAAAATATGAGATTCTGATTGAGATAATATCTTGCATGGATACAAATAGAATACAATACAAATACAATATTGATGTTTGATGTGTGTTGGTATCAGTGTCAACTTTATTTGATTTCTTTTTTGCGCTCAAGCTTATTTTCTCATAATATAGACGAATAATCAGCTTTATTCAAATAATTATTTAACATGTCATGTCAGATACTGTGGATGGATTTTTTTTTTCCTAGAATAATTTGGAGTATCCTTAAATGTGCGTCTGACACTGACACGACAAGGCAACAGTGAGCTATTTTTGAAACAGTAATACAGGTTTTTGTATCTTTTTCCAATTGTTGTCTCGTGTCAATTGATTGGAGATCTGTTCAAGGTTTATATATTGTGTATTCCCAGTATCGTTAGAATTTGGATCAAATTTCAAAAATATATTTTGTTTATTTTTTTGGAATCAGGTAAATTATTTCTGGAATCGCTCCCACTGGAATTCGAACTCCTGACCAATATATATATATATATATATATATATATATATATATAATTTTTCGTCAAACAAAGCATTCGTATTCATAACCACAAAATGCAAGCTTACACAGAGGCATGGTCCAGGAGGCGGCCTCAGAACAAAATGGCAGCAAAGAAGTATACTGTATACCCAAAATTCCCCGTCTAAGTTCAACTCGACTCTACCGACTACTCACCTTTCCTGCTCTTATAAACACCCGGAATCTCCGACGCCTCGTGATGGCAATTACTGCTGGCCTTGTCTATCTGTCTATGGATCTCTGATATCAGTTGTCGATAGTCGAATTTGTATCCCTCGTACCTCCATTTGTTGCGGTTCTTCCAGAGGACCCAAACAATGGCCATTGCCACCATTCGACATCAGTGATTAGCCTCCCCCTCGCTCCTTCTCTTCAACCGCTCAATTAAATCCTCAGCGTGCCACGCACGTTGCAAGCGCTGTTAAAGTGTCTCCAAACCTCCATTGCGTAGTCTCCCTCGACAAGAATGTGAGTGATCGTCTCGGTGTTTGGAGTGACGCAACAGTGGCAACTGAATGCGAAGCTAAATCCCATGGTGGATAGAACGTCGTCCGTGGGCAGCATACATCTGGAAGCCCTCCACGCTGTGATCGACCACTTGATGGGAATGCAATGCTGCCAAGCTTCTCCTCTATGTCGGTGCCGTGTTGTCTAATACCCTGCCAAGCCGATGAAAGAGTGAACTTACCTGTCGGGTGGAGAGACCAAGTTAATTGGTCGGGAGCCTCTAACAGCCGAATGGAGGACGCCCTCACCTGAGCCGCCCCTTCCTCCCCAAAATATGACGTCACCTTTGGCATGTCCCAGGAACTGTCCGCCGTCGCTAGGCTCGCAATGGACGTAGATAGAGGGATGTTAGCCGCTGTGAGGAGCCTCCCGCTACCCGTCCAATTCTCCATAATAGCACTAGAGTCGCCATTGCCCACCGACAGCTTGATGTACTGTTCGCCGAGGGATCTGCCCCGAAGAACCCTCCTCCAAGCGGGAGTGGCTTTGCTATTCGCTCTCGCGGTCGACGTGTGAGAATGGCGGAAGTATCTCTGCTTCATGAAACTCCTCCAGAGAGAATTTTGAGATCTAATTCTCCACAACAACTTTATTGAGAATGAATCGATAATATCCAAGACCCTGTGAACCCCTAGACCTCCCTCATCATTGGGAGGAGCCATAGTCTTCCAACTCGCCCACACTCTTTTATCAACCCCCTCTCGATGACCTCAAATGAACTTCGTGAACATCCGTTCAATATTAACAATCACCTTCTTCAGCGGGGAGCTAACAGCTAGCGTATAAATTGGAATGGAACACAACACATGAGACAGAAGAATCAGTTTACCTCCCTGCGATAAGATGCGGTTATGCCATCCCTCCACTTTGCTACGAATCTTCTTGGTTAACTCATCAAAATGACCGGTATTACTACGACCATAGACCTTGGGACAACCCAAGTAGTCGAAGGAGGGCATTTCACTGAATAACCCAGTCTCCTTCCAATACGCTCGATCTGCTCCTAAGATGCGGAATGATGCACATATATCATGCTTTTACTGATAGTAATACTTTGCCCAGAAGCGATGGAGTATTAATTCAGCACTTTAGCCACTACGTTGACCGAGCCTTTATTGCCTGCCGTAAAAATGATGATATCGTCCGCGTACGCCAGATAAGTGATGATCGGGCAGTCACTAGCTGTATGAAAGTGTTTGAACCTCGAAATTTGGGTCATTAAGTTCAAATTCATGCTAAAGGCTTCGGCTACCATGCATGATGAAGATTATCGGGGAGAATGGATATCCCTGTCTAACTCCCCGATGGGATTTGAAGAGTCCAGACTGTTGGCCGTTCACCACTGTAGAAAACCAACAATTCGACAAGCTCTCCAGACGATGTTAATCCACTTCTCCGCGAAATCGAATGCTCTAAACACCCAAATCATGAACTGCCAATCAAGCCGATCATATGCTTTTTCCATATCCAATTTGATTGTAATGTTACCTCCCATGTCAGAATGTTTGGTACAGTGAATCAATTCTTGGGTCAGCATGATGTTGTCTTGGATCGCCCTGTCCTTCATGAACCCACTCTGTTCCGGGGAGATAATCTTTGGCTGCAGACACGACATCCTATTGGCAATCAATTTGGAAATAATTTTATTAAAAAAGGTGCACATACTTAATGGCCGAAAGTTTGCAAAGGTGTTAGGAGCTGTCTTCTTCGGAATAAGAACTAGCGTAGCCGACAACACCGCCTTAGGGAAGTTCGAACCTTGGAAGAAGGCGATGGTGGCCTCCTTTACGTCATGCCTCACAATGTCCCAGCGCTTGATGTAGAAATTGCTAGTGATCCGTCCGGTCCAGGAGAGCTATCAGTTCTCAAACTCCACACTATCTCTTTGATCTCCTCCATAGTGGGTGTATGCAGCAGGGACTCGTTCTCTTCTTCCGTGACCAAAGATGGTATGGCTTTAAGGAATGCAACATCAAATCCCACAGAATCTTTATCAAACAACCGAGAGAATTGTCATGCCCCATAACCAGAATACTGGAGATCGGGGGACAGACACAGCCAGCAACGTATATTGAAGTGTAATCCACCTCGATATACGGTCACGTTTTTCTAGATGTGTGAGGGTTTATTTACAAGCCATCAGTCTCTTATAGTAAAAAATAAGCCTAGTGTCTCAATCTCAAGCAAGTAAGTACATGTCACAAGATAGTAGATCATCAGACATACGAAGTAAGGCGTCCCAAATATTATATATTCAGATGATCATAAAGCTAGTTATACAAAATGTGAGGACTAACAAGAGTTTCAGTCATACATGATCAACCCTAGGATTTGTTAATCATGTACAGCCCGTAGGCAAACAGTAAGTAAGGTATTCAACACGAGCTAACACTTGCTCGACGGCTAAACGCCTAAAAAGAATAATTTTATAATTAGAGCGGAAGAGCAAAATAAACCCACTCGTTGCCAGGATTTCTTCTAGTGTTCACCATCTGAAAGGAAGGCTGGGAGATCCTCGGGTGCTGCTCCGAAATTTGGCCATATAAAACCAGCTGGGTCAGACCCCAGAAAGAGCAAGTGCCACAAGGGAGGCTTCACTTAAGAACTAAAACCAACATGTCAGAACATAAACAAGAATAATAATAAGAAGACATGAAATGTAAATAAGGCAACAAATGACGAGAGGACGAGGAACTATTTCAGAAGCCAGGTTACAATCCTTAAACCAAATAAGGATTGTGATTGTAACCCTTCGCCTGAACAGAACCGGGTCTCTAGCGATTTATTGCTAAGAATAAAGCGTAAGCAAGCATGTCCTGAGATAGTCATGTACTGGATCTAGACGAGACTAGACAGGATTGGACTTAATCCAACATTTATGGCCAAGCAAAGAGTACGACTTGATACTTTAACTAACTAGGGTTATCACAAGCCTAATTACTAACAAGATGTAATAAGATATTCCAACAGCCACAAGCCCTGCAGACTTAATCCAGGTTATCCAGTTGCAAGTTGAGAGAGTTTGATTAGGTGACTTGGGGGTACAACACATGACAGTGTGCTGGAAATGTGCCCTACTCGACGGCAGGCTACAAGTCCAATTAAAGTGCCCAGATAACGGGACTGCCTGTAGCTGGGAAATCTCTTTATAAACTACTTGATCAATCTAGTTATTACCCTAGTTAGATTCGGTATGAATATCTGACCGTGGTAACCAAGAATTCATGTCCTAGACATGATGCAAGACGAGACATGTAGCTTACATAAGCACAAACACCCACAGTGTTAAGATAAGAGTTACTTAGCAAGTCAAGATAGCCGTCGCAACAACATATCAAGATTATCATGTTAGGTTACTTATCAAGATTACTTGTCAAGAGTGCGCCGCGACGGGCCACTATCAAGATTAGTCATCTTGTCAAGAGTACGTCACGATGACACGACGGACCACCATCAAGAATTATCATGCCAAGGTTGCTTGTCAGGAGTACACCACGACGGGTCACTATTTAAGAGTTATTCATGAATGAGAGAAACTTGCATAAAATAGCTAGTAATATATTCTTGAAGCCAAGAAAAAGATCTACAACTTTCATGTTGGGAGTTGGGAAAATTCAGGCCACAAATCAGCCAACTAGGACATAAAATAGCCAAAAACAGCCAAAATAGGTACTATAAGGCCATGCACTATGCATCTATGCGGACTGGCACTATACGGCCATGCGCTATACAGCAATGCGACTAAGAACTATGCATCTATGCGGCCAGGCACTATGCAGCTATGTGGACTGGCACTATGCGGCCAGGCACTATGCATCTATGCAGACTGGTACTATGCGACCAGACACTATGCAGCTATGCGGCCAGACACCATAACTTCCTCAAAACAAGTCAAAATCTAACTTTTTTAAGATCCATTTTGGGTAAAATCGAATTCTCTACAACATAGAACAATCAAAACTTGAAAATAATGAAGTTTGGTAGATCAAAACCCAAAAAAACAAAAAAACTACAAACTTAGATCTACAAAAATCCATCCGTCCAAACCGAAAACTCCAAGTTCTAAAGATGCTTAGAATCATGTAGAGAAGAAGATAGAACAATAAAATAGAAGATCCATCATAAAGCAAGTTGCACTTGCCTAAGCTCTCTAGGTTGGTGGGAGAGTAATGGAGAAGAAGGAGAAGAAATAAATGGAAGTAATGAAAAAAGAGAAAGGGGGTGGTTGGATTTTATAAAGAGAGGGGATGGTTCAACATGTCGAACCAACCATCAAAATAAACCAAACCAAGCCATCCAAAGCAAGTCAAGTTGGACCAACCCAACCCAAGGTCAACTCAAGTCAAGATACATCAAGGCAAGCAATAAATAAATACAAAAATACAGTAAATAAAATACGGGTCAAAATTCGTATACACACACTGGAATACGTACAAAGGAAAACAAGAGTGACAAGAATAAGGAGTTGGCCTCTCTCTGTATGTCAACAAGATCCACTAGCCCGACTCCGTCACTATCTCGAATTTCTGGAATGTAGAGATGCTTCCTTCTGCTTCTAGCACATGCGTGAAAGAATTTAGTATTTCAATCTCCTCCTAAATCCCACCTTATCCTCATTTTCTGGGTCCAGTAGTCTTCTTACATCTTGTACCTTTACTTAAGCCGAGCTTTGGCTAGATTCAAAGCTGCTCTGCTCCCCGGATTGTCGATGTGAGCCGAGACAACTTCTGCTCTAGCCACTTCATCTTCAGATATTCTGACCTCCTTGAAAATGTCCCCATAAGTCATCTTACTCCAAGCCGCAATAGCGCTCCTCACAGCCTTAAGACGAAGAGAGATCTGCATCAAAGGATTTCAACTCACCTGGGATCTCCACCTCGTGAGAACGACATCCTGAAACTCTGTATGTTTAGTCCAGAAATAAAAGAAATAGAAAGGTCTGGCCGTCGGTTGGACTGTCGAAAGAATGTTTACAAGCAAAGGAGAGTGGTCTGACTCTGTAGCATTAAGATAAGAGAGTTGGAGGTTAACATTGAGCTCCTTCCAACTGTCACGACCCGTACCCGGAGCCGGAGTAAGGGCACGAGTGCGAGACAACGTCCCAGCCTATGCCGTAGAAATGATGTAGAATGCTGTCTAGGTCTACTATCTAACAACATTTATAATATCAAAACCTGTCGAGAATGGTCAACTCCGAATGGAGGATAAGCAATGACAATATAATATACTCAATCACAACTCTAAGAAGATAGATGATACTGAAAGATAAAGACAACAAGGAATAAAATATTATTTTGAAAGTCCAACACAAAATAATACGAGTTCAAAGTCTCAGAGTCAAAAATCTCAAACACAAGTGCTACAAAAATAATAACAAGCTAAAAGTAAATCTGGAGACAAAGACCAGTACTAAACTAAACCAGCTAAACCATACTAAGTCTCATCAGCAGGAGCTAACCCCTGCTGCACTAGGGTCTCCAAGTCTATACCAACCACGTCATAAGGATCGTAGTAGGTTGGATACTCCTCTTCGCTGTAATCTATAATATTTTGTCAACATATCCAGTCAGGATGGAATGAGCACAAATCTCAAATAACAGTTCAAGTTAGACGATATTGAAAATGTAGCAGTAAGTAGAAAGCGTATACAAGGTAAAGTAAGGTGTACATGAATCATGGTAAGGCATATCAAGACTGTAAATAATGTAAGAGCAGGAGAACAGTGTATATCATGTACAAGAGTCATGAAACTACCATCTATGTGAGTTTTAGTACTAGTTTCAACATGTGATCGACTTGGGTATAGCACATGAGGAAAAATGGGGCCTGGCTAGTCATACGTGAAGCGCATGACTAATACTCATAGGGACAATATGTACAGGTGAAAAAACGATCACATATCTACGCTAAATACCCCCATCCCCGACTAGTAAAGTGGATCCAGTAATGACATATCATGGCACATGATTCCCTATGGAGGTAGTTCTCCTTCACAAGAATCATGTCTTGTGAAACCTAGTTTTGTAATGTGATTTATTATTAATATTATAATATTATTACTATTATTATTAGTATTATTTATGAGTTTAAAAAAATTTCAAAAATTAAAAGTGGCTTTTGATTGCTGGCCTGACCCGTGCCCGGACCAGATCCTCGAAACCCAGACCCGATCCTAACCCATCTATTTGAATTCTGATTTTTATTTATTAAAAAAATAATTTTTTTACTCTTTGAGTTGGTCCACCCGTGGACCAATTCCCCCTCACCCCACGTTTCCCCCTCTCACCCTCTTATTTCACCCCCTTCCTTTTCTCCAGCATTGACTCACTCCCCTCCACACGTTGTAAACCACAGCACCTATTTCCTCTCCACAACTTCTCCCACTCCTTTCAATATTAACTCCAACACCAGCACACAACCCATCATCCCCTCCCTCTCACGAGCTACACCAGCACACAATCCATCACCCCCTCACTCTCAAACCCCCTCCACCACTACTCACAACTACCTGCATCTTTCTCCTCTTCTCTTCAGGAGCAAAACCCCCTACTTTCGAGCTCACCTCCGCGCCACTCCGGCGACCCCGACCGTGCGAGCTCCAGCGCCCAGCCCCGCTCCCCTCTTTCCCGTGCTTCGCCGGCCACCGCTCGGCCCGAGCACCCCCGCGCCCCGGCGACCTCAGCCCCACCCCGCGTCCCGGCGACCTCACCCCCACCCCGCGCCCCGGCGACCTCACCTCCGCCCGCGGCTCCCCAGCCGGCCGTCCATCTCCTGGCCGCACCCTTCTGGCGCCGAGCTCGGCAACCCCCAAACTCCCGCGGCCAGATCCGTCTCCAGCAGCCGCTGCCACCCCCGGCAGCCCCGATCCGTGCACGCGTAGCCCTGTCCCGAGTGGCCAGTACCTGCGTGTGCTTTCGGCGTGGTTCGATTCCATTTTCGAGTTCGTTTTCGCGGATTCGCGTGTCCCGAGTCCGAGGCAACCCTTCGGATTCCGTCGATTTGGGTAATTTCTGGTTAATCATAGTAGTTCATCCCTCCCGTGTCTATGATGAGATTGATCCACAAATTCCCTTCGGGAATTCGATTCTTGGGTTACGTTTTGTTTCCGGGATTTTCCGAGAGACTTTCGGGAAAGCCTTTGTTAGTTGGTTTTGATTTTCGAAACTTTCGAAAATGAATTCTGAGAATATTTGGTTTTCGTTTTCTTTCCCAAATTGTGCTGTGATGTTTTCTGGGTTGGTTTCGGATTCCCGAATTCGTTTCGGGTTGTTCCGAATTAATATTGGGAATGATTGTGGTTATATATATATATATATATATATATATATATATATATATATATATATATATATATATATATATATATATATATTGGATTTCCCTCATTAGGGATACTTGCAGGAAAATATTGGCACACTTTACCAGTTTTTGGGTTGACCGAAAATAGAGAAAATGCTGCCGAATTTTCCATAAAATTTAATTATATTTTTAAAATGATTTTAAAATGGTTTTTCGGAAAATATTATTATTTTGGATTTTTGGGTGACGACCGTATTGGTCAATGGGCCCTAGCTAAGTGCAAACGAAACCGGCTTCGTCCGGACGTTGAGGCATTAGCCCATATGACGATTGGACCAATATCTGAGACTCACTATTAATTTAATTTATTTTATTATTTAGTTTGTTCATAATTAAATCGCAGGAAGGTTTTAGAACTAACAACTGTTTCGTCTTATTTCAATTTATGTAAAATAAATTGTAATGGGCATAAGCCCAGCTTTTCTATTTTTCTCTGTAGTCTGTATTTTTGTAGCGTAGGTTTTCTGTCCTTTTTGTGGTTTTTGTCGATTTTTAGCGTACGCGTAAATCAAAAAAATAAATATTATTTTGAATAAAAAATTAATGAAGTTTTCTCACATTAAAATTTACAACTTTTAATATTTAACAACGATCATATTTTTCTCATTAAAATAAGAAATTTAGTTTTATATGTATAATTACGAAAACACAAAGTTTTAACCAAATAAATTGGTAACTACGAGTTTTTTTCCAAAATACAAGTTAAATTGACCTTTCCCTCGTTATTAAGTACAACGCACCGATAATCGTGTTTTGTTCGTGTTTAATAAATAAAGATTAAAACTGATTAGGACACAATTAGAGATTTCAACTAGCATAGTTAGCTTGGTAACCCTGGATTCTGAGTCAACTTCTCGAATGTAGGATTTCAAGGACGAGTCTAAATCCCATCTCGAAGTCTTCATCCCTTCAAGTCCAGTCCATTTGAGGCAAGTACATTTTGTGTTATTTTACAGTTATTTAATAATCGCTTTACTGCAAGTTTAAACCACGATGCAACACGAAACTCTCTCTGAGAGCACTGACTGATTGACTGTTGGGTACTGGGGGAATAGTGTAATGTTTATGACCACATCCAACTGATAACTTAGAACTGTATTAGCTTACCCCTCTTTCACACGGGGATAAGCCATATCGTATCAATATGATACTACTGTACAACCCAAGTCGGTCATTCATTGCCTATTCAAATCACACTGTTTAACTGCTAGAAAACTATTTATTTCAAATTATTTAAAAGTGCATGATTCTATTATTATTTTAACTGTTCAAATTAGCATGAATTGTACTTTGCTCCCTCCTGACTGGAGATAACATTTTTAGGGGATATTGAGGATGCTGAGTTGTTAATCAACAGCTATTACGACCCGGTTCTGTACCCCGTGGTGCTGCCAGAGTCCCCTTTGGAGGACGCAGGGACTAAGGCCGATGAGCCGACTGTTTAGCTAGATTTTTCTTTTTCCCGTTTTGTTGTTTCTTTGGAAAATTCTGTTATTTGAATTCAGTAATTATTTCAGTACTTTTAATTCCAGTTGTATTTATTTTAATGTTTAATAAAGTTTTCAATTTCCGAATATTGAGTTGTGACAAAATAGATATTGTTGTGGTTATCTGCTAATAGAACAGCTTACTGCCGCCGTCTCAACAATGGTGCAGGCTGGGCATGATTCGGTTTGACCCAATTATTTGGGATCGGGTCGTGACATGTCTATACAATGCACAGGAATAAGGACTTGCACATGGTATACTAAGAGTAATAGAACAACATCTCATGACGGGATCCAGACAAATACCAATCTGTGTGAATAATGTGTCAATAGAACAAGGATATCTACACTAAATACTAGAAACAAAGCGATATCTTAAAAAATATATTATCAGAGAATGTACTCGCCTGAGTTGTGATAGAATATGTCAACTAAGTCCAATATAGTGCGTCGAGGACCTAAAGATGGAATACTATATCAATATAAAGTTTTGGAAGTAAAAACAAGTCATACTAAGTCAATCTAGGTCAATCAAGGTCAAAACAAGTCAAACTAAGTTATATTAGGTCATACTAGGTCATACTAGGTCATAGTAAGTCAAACCAGGTCAAGGGTTGACTTACAGTTGACTTTTGGTCAACTGGTCAACTCTGGTCAACTCTAGGTCAACCTCGGATAATGTTGACTAATAGTTGACTTTTGGTCAACTGGTCAACTCTGGTCAAGTTCTGGACATTTTTAGGCCAAGTGTTGACTTTTGGTTGACTTTGGGTCAAAACAGTCAACCATCATCAACCGGGATCAAAACTAGTCTAAACATCCTATTCCTAAACATTACCAACCAAGAAATCCTAATTCTAACTATATCTTAACATAGTACTTACCATAACATATTACCTACTAACATGTGAACTTATCTTAGTTTCTACCACTCAACCCACTAACTTTCTAACCATCAAACACCACTCTAACACTCACAAATTAATGGATTATATAGTGGATATAGGGGGGTATATATGGGGGTCAATTGGGGGTGTATTGGAGGGCAATTGGGGGGGGGGGAATGGGCTACAGCTGCTGCTTTTGTTGCTGCAACTGCTGCTGAATTTTGCTGATGCTGCCTAAGGGCAGCTGCTCCTATCCCCTCTACTTTCCTCTCTACTTCACTCTCTACTCCCCTCTCTACCTCTCTCTCTCTCTCTCTCTCTATATATATATATATATATATATATATATATATATATATATATATATATATATTTTAATATATATCTATAAATATATATATATATATATATATATATATATATATATATATATATATATATATATATATATATTTTATATGTGTGTGTGTGTGTCTCTTGAGAGTGTCTTGAGAGTTTGTGTGTTGTGGCATTAGATTATATATAGAGAGTGTGTTGTATATATATATATATATATATATATATATATATATATATATATATATATATATATATATATATATATATATACAACACACTCTCTATATATAATCTAATGCCACAACACACAAACTCTCAAGACACTCTCAACACACACACACACACACACACACACACACACACACACACACACACTAATATATATATATATATATGTAAACACACATATATACATCACCACATCTACCACATCACTCTCACTATCTCAACCTTCACATAACCACACATCACACTCTCCCACAACAACATCAACCAACCCACAAATGTATTAAAACAGGCCACTTGTGCAATATATATCAAAACAGTCCACTTTTGCAATATATCACAAAAGTGGCCTAAACCATTGATTCTCCCAAAACTTTCTATATGAAACTTCACCCAAACATAGATACCATGCTAGATCTATCCTGTAAACAATACAAAACTGAAATTAGAGATTAAAACAAGCTATTGGCATAAGAACATACACATGTGATGTCCTATATTGGGATCTACCAAGTAGGACACAAGACACACCTATAATATCCTCAAAAGGGTTTCAAATGGTCTCAAACTTGAATCTAAAAGGGACACATGCATGGGGATAGATCCTATGGATTCAAAACTAATTAAAATACAAGGAAAATCAATTTAGAGGATAGGTTTTACCTATTGGAAGTGGAATTCCAATAAAATTCTTTAGAACACGGCACCGATACAAAGATCTATCCAAAAAGGACACCTCTCCTTGCACCTTGCCCAAATTCTTGGCTAGAATCCTTCCTTGATGGTATGAGAAGGATTAAGAGAAGTTTGGATGGAGGAATGTGAGGGAATGGAGATCAAATCAAAGAGGGGAGCTCTCTAATTTGGGAAAGAACACTTGGAGAATAAAAGAGGCAAGATGAAAATGAGAAGAAGGGGGCAACCCTACCTTTCTATGGCCGGCCAAGGGGGTGGGTTTTGGGCCTTGGGTGAAGGTCCACTAAGGCCTCTACATGTCTCATTAAGTTAAATCTAAGCTTGGTTCAAGTTTGGAATCAAAAGGGCTAAGTTTGGGTCTCTAACTTAACCATTCTAACAAGTTGTAAATAATCTAACTTACTAACTTAAATGGTAGATTTTGTGGGCCATATCTAACTTAAGTTTGGGTCCCATCTAGAGTCTAAGCTACCCGGATCACTAACACAAATCGGAACGAGACGAAACTTAAACCCGACTAAACAAATCCAATAAAAATAATATTGAATAAATAAAATCTCCAAAATATTAAAAAATGAAAAATAAAAAATGACCAAAATACCCTCAACTTAGAAAACAGGCAGTTACAATCCTACCGCCCTCAGAAAAATTATGTCCTCGAAATTTAAGTTGGTTGTACTCTTCTCTAGGTTAAGCCCCCAACAGGCAAAGTCCACTAAATTTCTATCCAAAGTTATATAACATGCAATTCTAGGAAAAAGAACAAATATGAATAGTTTTAAACCTCTACAGCATCATATTATTGTAGTCTCCATTGGGGTGTTCTATTTATCTAGCATGATCATCACATATGCAAACTAAAGGTACTGAAAGCAATCATCAATCAATGGGTGGAAAGAAACAGGTAAAAGGAAAGAACAAGATCTAACCTCCTAATCCATCGCCTACAGGGTGGGTCTCCTCGACAGCCATCACAAAAGCCCTGCCCTGGCGGGGTATTTCTCGTTGCTGGTGTGGGGCATGATACGGTACCGCAGGTGGCCTAGTCCATGCTCCCTGAGCTACACCAGTAATACGAGGGCTCACGGGACAATCTCTCATCTGATGTCCCGCTTCACCGCAATAGAGGCACATCCCCAACCTCTTCCTGCAAACCTCCCAGATATGACCGGGCTTCTTACAGAAGTTGCAAAGTTGGCCATTCTGTACCTGCCTCTGCTGATGGTACTGCATCTGCTGAACTGGTACCCTAGCCTGAAACTGCTGCTGGTGATACGAAAAATATTGATGTTATAGTTGAGGACGTTTAGCAGCCCCCGCGCTGCTAGTAGCCTTCGAGAATAGATCACGGTCCCTCTTGGGCTTCAAGCTCCACTCCCGCTCTACCTTACGGGCCTCCGCAAAGATCTCACTGTAAGTCGCATAGAAAGATATCCCAGATCAAACCCTCTCTGAAACGGCTCGCCCTGATCTCTGGGTCGTGAACCATATACTTCGCATATCGGCTCAGCCGACCAAACTCTACGGCGTACTCCTCAACCAACAAGCTACCCTGCTGCAGGTTCTGAAACTGCCTCGCCAAGTCGATCTTGTCTGTAGGAGAAAAAAACTTCTCCTTGAAGAGGCCCTTGAACTCGGCCCTGGTATGGCCCTCCCCAGCAAGAGCGGGCTCGTTCCTGAACCAGGTACGGGCGATGTCCAACAACTGTAGCCCTACCGCCTCGACCTTCAGGTCGTCTGCTAGGCGGGAAGCCCTCATCTGTTGCTCGATGTCCTCGAGCCAATCGTCAGCATAAACTACACCCTCAGTCCCACCGAAATCACGAGGCCCCAGTTTCTTGAAGTCCTGGATGTTGTCCTGCCTTGGATGCGCTTCCTGATGCGGAGCCCTCTGCTCCACTGCTGCTAAAGCCAATTAATGGGCATCCTCCAAGCCCTGACGCATTACGTCAGTCTGTCTCTTCTGTGCCTCAGACTGGACCCTCTGTGTCTCCAACATCTGTTGGAAGAAGGCTAGCATCTGACCCATGTCTGTAGGCAGAGGAGACGGAGGAGCAACTAACGAAGGAGTTTGCTGTACAAGAGGAGGAAGAGTGCCCATGTCAACAGCTGGTACTACGGCAGGAACATTCATAGCAATCTTCGAGACAGTCCTCAGAACTGGTGGAGGAGCGCTCCCAAAAGCATCTGTCGACGCTCCGACTGCGACAGAAGTGACTGGACCAGGCCTGCGAGATATAGCAGACCTTTCAATATCTGCAACCTCAGGATGCTGTGATATTGTCTGCACCATCCTGAAGATAGATCGAAAGAAAGAAGTCAATATGGCACAAGATAGAACATATCAAAGGAGGACAATTAGAGTACAAATAATCATCATCAAGAAAGGACAGTTGTAGAGAAGCAAATAGGAAATTCCTAATTGTGATAAAGTATTCTAAGCCTATAGCCTATATCTTTTAAACCTATAGCACTAGTTTCAACATGTGATCGGATTGGGTATAGCACAAGAGAAAAAAGGGACCTGGCTAGTCATACGTGAAGTGCATGACTAACACTCACAGGGACAATATGCACAGGGGAAAAAATGATCACATATCTATGCTAAATACCCCCATCCCCGACTAATAAAGTGGATCCAGTAATGACATATCATGGCACATGATTCACTATGGAGGTATCTCTCCTTCACAGGAATCGTGTATATACAGTACACAGGAATAAGGACTTGTACAGGGTATACTAAGAGTAATAGAATAATATCTCATGACGGAATCCAAACAAATACCAATCTGCGTGAACAATGTGTCAAGAGAACAATGATATCTACAATAAATACTAGAAACAAATACGATATCATAAAATAGAAATATTATCAGAGAATGTACTCGCCTGAGCTGTGATGGAAAATGTCAACTGAGTCCAATACAGTGCGTCGAGGACCTAAAGATGGAACACTGTATCAATATAAAGTTTTGGAAGTAAAAGCAAGTCATACTAAGTCAATCTAGATCAATCAAGGTCAAAGCAAGTCAAACTAAGTCATATTAGGTCATACTAGGTCATAACAAGTCAAAACAAATCAAACTAGGTCAAACTAGGTCAAGGGTTGACTTACAGTTGACTTTTGGTCAACTGGTCAACTTTGGTCAACTCTAGGTCAATCTAGGCTAATGTTGACTAATAGTTGTCTTTTGGTCAACTGGTCAACTCTGGTCAAGTTCTGGACATTTCTAGGCCAAGTGTTGACTTTTGGTTGACTTTGGATCAAAACAGTCAACCATGGTCAACCAGGATCAAAACTAGTCTAAACATCCTATTCCTAAACATTACCAACCAAGACATCTTAATTCTAACTATATCTTAACATAGTACTTACATTAACATATTACCTACTAACATGTGAACTTACCTTAGTTTCTACCACTCAACCCACTAACTTTCTAACCATCAAACATCACTCTAACACTCACAAATTAAGGGGTCATATAGTGGGTTATATAGTGGATATAGGGGGTATATATGGGGGTCAATTAGGGGTGTATTGGAGGGCAATTGGGAGGGGGGATGGGCTGCTGCTGCAACTGCTCCTATCCCCTCTACTTCCCTCTCTACTCCCTATTTGCAAAAACAAAAGTATAAAACTTTATTGATACAAACTGTATAATAAAGATTATAAGAATTCTGGGAAAATTACAACTATAGGAATCCAATCTAGATGACGATTGCTTTATCCCTTGGACGATGTGAACTTTGAAGACGAAACCTCTGAAGTTGAGAACAACTCTGGAAACTGAAGGCAAAAGCCTCGGAAGTTGAAGGCAAAAGCCTCGGAAGAATGCAGCAGCACTTCGACAAGAACTCCTGAACTCTCTGATTTATGATCTCTGATTTCTGATCTTGATCCCCTTGAAATGAAGACTTGAAACTCTATTTATAGAGTTCTGGAAATAACTAACTTTCAGTTATTCTGGACTGTGCAAGATGATTTGCGCAGCAAATGGTTTACGCAGCATTGGACTGTGCAGGCAGTTATTGGATAGTGGGCCAACTATCTGGGACACATGGCATTATTTGATTGAAATACGCATGATCGTGCATAGACAGTTGCCACATAATGAGCAATTGATGGCATGAATGCTACATGTACTTTATCAGTTATGTTGATGGAGTGCGCAACCTGAACTGCGCAAAGTTTGATTTGTGCAGACTCAGACTGCGCAGGATTGGTTTGCGCAATCATGGTTTACGCAGGATTGGTTTGCGCAATCATGGATTGCGCTGCCAACTGTCAGCCGCCCTCGAGCACTGTGCGGCGCCATAAACGAACAGCCTCCTCGTTATTCGTGCTGTCAGCTGTCAGGAAGATTTGATTTGATTCAGGTAATGATGACTTCTGCCACGTAAGCCTGCGCAGTTGGGAACATGCGCAAACCAACCTGCATAATGTGATGTCTGCGCAATCTGTGGTCTGCGCAACTTATCAAAATGATGTATATCTTGAATTTTTGACTTTGTTGATTGATGCAACTTGATTTTAGGACCTACAAGACCCCCTTCAAAGTTTTCGAAAGTTGATTTTATTCAAAATTTCGAAATACTTTGAATTTTTGAATTTTGAACCACATTGCGCATGATGATGAGCTGTCTGCGCAAAGCGAAGAGCCCCCCCAATTTTAGGCGCAATTCGAGGCAGCCGTTTCATATTTCGAAAGCTATAAATAGCTATCTTTTCATTTTTCTTTCTTTACTTTGCAATCTTTCAAGCTCTTGAGAAAAATCTTCCCCCGAACCCTTGCTGTCCTCCTCCTCCGACGACTGTCATGGCACCACGACGATCCTCCAATGCTACCGCCGCCGCGAAGGGAAAAGCCCCGACCGAGTCTTCTGATAGAGTTGCACGACGAGCATCCCAACACGAATCCGTGCACCCCGCTCTGAGAGGTAGTTGAACCGATCAAAAACCCCTTTTTAGGGTGATTCGACTTCCTTTGATCTTCGAAACTCATCTCTTTTTAGAGATGAGTTCAAATTGCGCCACCCTTTTTAGGGTTTCGGTTGCATCAACTGTCAGTCCTCATTTTTATGAAGGCTGCATTCCTGCACAATTTTGTTGAATTGTGCTGACAAGAAGTCAGCGCAATCGATGGATTTGTGCAGGATGTCAGCGCAAACTATTGCTTTGCGCATCCTATTATGATGCGCAAACTGATGTTTGCACAAGCCATGTCAGCGCAATCTGAGAAATTGCGCACTTAATGTTTTGTGTTTCAAAAACAGAGACTTTGACTTGTACTAATTTTTATCTGTTTGTTGATGCAGTTGAGGTCAATGAAGACCCAGATTATGAACATTTTGTGGGAACCCTCTCAGAATCTGAGTATAAAGAAGATCTGTCTTATGTTCATCCTCAGTACGATCTGTCGGCCTCCCGTCAGGCTATACTGATTTCTCAGGATAATGAAACTTTAATGTGTTTGAACAGCCTCTAGAATCAGCTAATGCTGTAATTCATAAGAAACCCTTGTTCCTGTTCGGTGACGCCTTTGAGAAAGTCTCTCAGCCTAGGCCGAGGATGGAGGATAGAGTAGTTCACCAGAAAGATAGATCTTTCTTCATACCAGACATTGCTCGCTGCCTCCCTTTGTTGCGGTACGCTCATGCAAGCTACCCAAGGAAAATGGAATGGAACATCACTCTGTTTCAGGATGCCCGTACAGGGAAAATCTTCGTAAAGAAGGGGCCAAAACATAAGGATATGTTTTATAGCTTCTCTGACAGATATGGCGTCCTATTGAGAGGCTTGAGACCTGGCTGCATTCCACCAGAGAACTCCTCTATGCTGATGCCTGTTAGGACACCAATATTCGCAAATGAATTTGCGAAGGTTGAAGGAAAATATCCTGAACAAGATATCAGACTGACTGGATTGGTGAATCCAGATTACAAGCGATGGAGCTACATTGCGAATTGGATTCTGACAACATTCCAAGACAGACTCCAACAGATCAATCTGTATCAAGCAGTGCACGCCACTGTATACGGCTTTGCTCCCAACCCACATATGTTCTTTGCCTTGGCTGAGAGGTACAACTATAGGATGGGGACCTTCATGACCCCAGGTGGAGAGATGGGATTTGCACTACACGAGATGAAGTATATCTCGTACCTGCCCATGGCAGATGCTCCGTATGAGGAGTTTGTACCGACAAATGATGAGCTGAACAAGCTTAGAAAAGAGAATGCAGCGATGGTGACAGTGTTCGAAGAACTATTGTGCCATTACAAAATCTGCTCTCTATTTTATAAGAGTGCTACCGCCAACACTTGTTACTCTTCAAAGTGGTTACCATATCTGTTTCTCAATCATATAGAAGAGAAGAAGACCAAAGAGAATGACAAATGCTACCCTACCTTCTTCAAACCTTTGAGCAACGCAGAGATTATAAAGCTGATGGAACAGAGTGGTCATTTTGATAAAGAAGTGAAAGATGATCATGAGTATCCTCCTTTGAAGAGAGGGGACAATTTGGAGAGTTACTTAAGAATAGGCTATAGACCCATGTCCGAAGAAGCACAACTGGCAGGATTCCTAACATACTGGCTTCGGAGGTTTGTGGTTCCTGGATCCAGTGCCGTGGATCGTTTTCATCGCGGTGTTCTGTTTGCTGCTGTCAAGTTAGTCTTCGTCTATAAGATGGACTTGTTATCAGCAATGACCTGCAAGCTAAACTCCAGTCTTCGTTTATACGTCGACTTGATGCTGAAGGCGAAGGGAGAGAAAGAGTTCCCTCGCTTGGAATTGCCATATACATATTTGTTTGGATGGTTGCTTCTTCACTATCCAACCTTAATGGATCCTGGCATGGGACAAGTTGATGGCAGTTTTCTCCGAAGATATTCTCATGGACAATGGAAATACACTTCTTTAACTGAGTGTAGATATATGTTGAATTTAAATAAAGGATGGAACTTCTGCTGTGCTTCTTTCCCTGCTGGGTACGATCAGATGCCCACAAATATGGTAGATTCGAAGATGCAGCCTCTGACCCGTGCCGCCTTTGAATGGTTGAAGACGATTCGACCATCTCATCTGGTCTACCGGTTCGAAGAAGAGTGCTATTTAGAACCATATCTTCCTAGCCGATTTGCTCGGCAGTTTGGGTATGATCAGTTCCATGTAGGGAACGCAATTACCTGCCTCCAAGGCAAAGGTTATTTGATAGACGGGGCTAGAGCTTGGGCTTATTACAATGCCCGTGATACAAAAGCCACATTTTTAATGCTAGCAAGGAGTACTCCCCAGGGTGCTCGGATGCTCTTCACATATTCAGTGTTTTACACATCCGCGGATACTTTTGCCGAGAATTTTAATCTCGCAGATAGTTCCGCTACTGCAACAAGATTGAGGAGAGGGAGAATTGCTTCATCGATCCCTGCAAATGAGGAGGTGCACGAGCCGGCGGATGCACCTCTAGAAACTACTAGGGATATTATATTCCCTCAAGAGGTGAATGCACCACTGCGTATTTCTCAGAAAGTGGGTAGATCTCCCGCAAAGAAAAGAAGAAGAGAGGAGCCTCCTGCTCCAGCAGCGAAGAAGAAATTAATCCTAGATCTTTCTTCCGACAAGGTCACTACAAGATCCCAATCTCGGCAATTGGCCGAGACACATCAAGAAGCTGCCACTACACCAACTTCTGGGCAGAAACAAGCAGAGCCAGTAAATGTAGAGAGTCCTGCCAGACCTCTACACAGAAAGAAGAGGGTGGTCACTAGAAGACATTTAGAAGAATCTTCTTCCAGACAACTCCTGACTTCAGTAGATGCTGTAGCAGGAATTCTAATGGCATCTTCCACACCTGTTTCTGAATCTGGGAGCAAAACTCTTGAAGAGAATGAACAGAGGGGAGATCTTGTCCCAAGAACTGAGGTTGAAAAGCCTGGAGAAAACATCTTAGAGGAAGAACAAAATATTGTACGACCTCATTCACCTGTCGCGGAGACTACTCAACCTCCTCTTACTCCCAGGACTCTTCGTGAAGAAGAAGACCGTGAAATGATTACAGCTTTGGAGGATTGCAGTTATAGCCTGCAGGAGGATCAGACTGCCACTAACAGTAGAAATGCAGTAGCAGAAGAAGAAGAAGACGAAGAGAGCTCTTCGACTGAAAATGTTGATGAGTATATACAAGATCCTGAAAAGGATAACGAAGAACATATATCTCTTGATACAGCCGATGATACTTCGAATCCTAAAAGGGATATTAAAGTGGAGGCGTCTGCAGAAAAAGTTGTCGATGTTGAGATAGAAATATCTCCTGAAGAAGCAGCCGATGAAGGTGTTCTAAAAGAAAATTCCGCCACCGACCCTCAAGGTATAAAATGAGATCTAGCAATCTTCTCTTTTAAAATGAACTGATAACTAATATCTTCATTTGTAATTCTTGCAGATCTTGAGACTCTGCCAACACCTCCAACGGACCTTGCTATGGTGCCCATACCAACGGTAGTTGTTAGTAGTAGTCAACACTTATCTTGCGGTTCTGAAGCGGACAGCAGCCAGGCTGTCGCAGCTGAGGCTACTTCTGTTCAACGGGAGTCCGTTCCAGCAGGAAATGCACTTGTTGTTAGACCAAACCAATGTAAGATTGCTCTTAATTTGATCTTTTTGTTCATCAGCAAACAATTAGTAAAATAACAATTTTACTATTGCAGAGGATCAAACAGGAGGAGCGACTAGCTCTACTCTGGCTCCTTTATTTAAAGAGCCTGTTGTCCAGCCACAAAAAATCGAGCAACCTGCTACCTCATCCTCAACAGGAGTAGCAGCGACTCCTGGAACTCTGGCCATAAATCAACAAGTTGTCCAGTCATTCACTAGATGCTTCTTCGAGTCGCTAGGATCTCTTGTCCATAAAATGATAGAGAAAGAAGGAGCTGACTTCATTATGGTTAGGAAGCCAACTTCTTTCTTAATAAGAGCCATAAGAGATCAAGGAGACGAAGCTCAGGCCACTCTCCTTGAACACATTTTGAACGAATTAGAAGTCTCCATCAAGAAGTACAAGGAGCTCAAGAAGAAGGATATAGATTCTTTAGTACAGGCTGAATTTGAGCGACTGGCTCAAGCTGCTGATATGGAAAGGTTAACCCTTCAAAATCTGTTAGAGGCTCATTCTGCAAAATCAGCTGAATACAACTCTAAGATAGAATCAGTTACTTTAGTGGCTGAAAGCAAAGGACGGCGACTTGCTGAGCTGAAAGCAGAAATTACTCGCCTCCAACAAGAGTTTGAAGAAGAAACTGTTAATCACCAACTGGTGATTGAACAATTTAATGCTTTAATTGAAGAGAGGAATGAGTATGAGACAACCCATGGTGCAGAAATCACCCGCCGGACAGTGGATATGCCCATTTTTGATGAAGAAAGCGGGATGGAAGAAGCGAGAAGGATAGTAACATCAACTCATGAAGAAGAGCTGCAGACACTGAAGCAGCAAATTGACAATCTGATTATCCCTCCTTCTTGATTAGAACTTTTGTATTTTTGTGTTTGTTGCTGTAGCTGCATTTCTGTAATGCCTCATATTTTGATATAAAAGATATTTTATTGTGGCTCTATTATTTATTGCATATCTTATTCAGATATAAATAATAGATAGACATGATATATTTATTATCTCAATTTGACAACTTAATCGAAAACGACAAGTTGCTGATATGGATAATGAACGATGATGAATCGTCAATGTATGTGAAATGAATGAACGGGAAAACCGTCAAATAATGATGAACGAACGGGTGAACCGTTAAATGATGATGAAGGAACGGGTGAACCGTCAAATGATAATAAATGAACGGATGAATCGTCGGGTATTTAATGAACGGACGAACCGTCGGATGAATGTGTCGCTTCGTTAGTTGAGGAACTTCTGCCTATAAATATAACAGAAATCTGACAGGAACGAACACTTCTACTCTTCAACATAAAAATGTCTTCTGGAGAAGCATCTAAGAAGGCTGAGATTGCCTCGAAAGTTCAAAAGGGCACTGAAGAACGCCCTGCCAATCCAGTTCAGCCGAAGGAGGCAGAAGCAGGTAAATGGTCGTCTGTCCCCCAGCCACCGCAGGACATTCTGGACTTCCTGCTCGAACCAGGAAGGACTGAAGAAGAAGAAGCCATGAGGATGGCCGCCTGCAAGTATCTCGTGGGATCCAGCAAGGAGATTCTCGGCTCTTTTGCTGACCACATTTTTGAGAAGGACGGCAGTGGCCCTCGTCCCAATGTAGAAAAAGATGATAGTGACCTTTAGTATTATGTACTATCATATAATAAAATAAAATTTAAATTTTATTTATGAACTTGACTCTGTCTGATGATTTACAAGCATTTACATTTATACATAATACTTCTTTAAAAATTTGCCATTGATAGGCATCATAGCAACTCGACCATCAAGTTCTGAAAGTTGATAAGCTCCGTTTGAGAAGACTTTGCTTACAACATAGGGACCTTCCCACTTCGCATCGAATTTTCCTTTGCTCACATGAGTCATAGTCATAGGACGTCTGACCGTTAGAACAAGTTCTCCTTGCTGAAATGTTCTGACTTTAACTTTGCGGTTGAAAGTCTTTGAGATGTGGGCTTGGTATAACTCAATGTACTGTTGAGCCATTAATCGCTTCTCATCAAGTGCTTCCAACTCTTGAAGTCGAAGAAGGTCATTGTTCTCTGTAGTGAGCTCATTAGCAATAGCAATCCTTAAAGAAGGAATTTGCAGCTCCAAAGGACAGCTTCACAGCCATACACCAAAGAGAAAGGTGTAAAGCCTGTAGGATTACGGACCGTAGTTCGGTAGGCCCAAAGACATTCGCCAAGTTTCTCGCTCTAATTTCGTTTGTTAGTGGATACAAATTTCTTAAGAAGTTTAATGATGGTTTTGTTAAAGGCTTCAGCTAAACCATTAGCAGCAGAATTGTATGCTGTCGAGGCAACGTTGTCAATTCGGTTATCATCACAGAATCTGGTGAACTTCTGGCTGATGAATTGCGGTCCATTGTCATGGATGATTCTTCGAGGTACACCAAATCTACAGATGACGTGGTGTTTAACGAAGTTGATGACACTGCTAGTCTTGACTTCAGCCAGAGGTATAGCTTCAGCCCATTTGGAGAAATAGTCAGTTATTGCCAATATGAACCGATGTCCTCTAGAAGAAGGAGGATTGATAGGATCTATGACATCCATGCCCCAAGCTTCGAAAGGCCAGGAAGCAACAGTCGGGTGTAAGAATTCTGATGGTTGATGAATAAAATCTGCATGGATTTGACAAGCACGACATTTCCTTGCATATTCAATGGCATCTGATACCATAGAGGGCCAATAGTAACCCATGCGTCGGATGCGATCCTGTAATTTAGGACCAGGTTGATGTGCTCCACAAACACCGTCGTGAGCTTCACGCAAAACTTGTTTGGCTTCATCACCAGCGAGACAGCGTAGGAGAAGACCGTCATAAGTTCGCCGATAGAGTGTTTTGGTGGTTTGATTATAATAGAATCGGAGAGATCATCGTCGAACGCTTGTAGCCTCCTTAGGATCTTCTGGGAGTATATCATGAACCACGAAGTCGATGAAAGGAGTTCTCCAATCGTCATCGATGATATTGACTTCAGCAAAATTGCTAAATTCAATATTACGATTATTTTCGATGCAGAACAGTTCTTGGTTGGAGATAACCACCACCTGCTGTCTTTTGATAGGGATGGCTAAGACAGCTGCCAGATTGGCCAAAGCATCTGCTTCAGTATTGCAAGCTCGTCGAACATAGTCTATAAAGAAAGCTTTGAATGATATAGCTATATTGATTGCTGTTTCATGATAAGGCACTAGGTCTTGATGACGGACTTCATAGGTTCCTCTAACCTGATTAACAACCAGCTTAGAATCACCGTAGACTTTGAGATATTCAACATTCAGTTGTTTAGCTAACTGAAGGCCGATGAGTAGAGCATTATACTCTGCCACATTGTTGGAACAAGGTTCATCTAAAGAGTAGGCTCTTTGGATAGTTGATCCATCTGGAGAAACGAGGACCACTCCAACACCTGCCACAATAGCACCATTGGGTCCAATTCTCGATGTACCATCAAAGAATAAACGCCAGGTTGGAAACTCTTCAGAGATCATGTTGACTTCCAACGTCTCGTCTGGAATTTCATCATAGAGTTTAGATGTCTCAGGCACAGGATGAGCTGCTAAGAAGTCCACCAGCGCTTGACCTTTAACAGACTTTTGTGGAACATATACCATGTCATATTAAGCTAGCAGGATTGCCCATGTAGCCAGTCGAGAATTAAGTGTGCTAGGCTTCTTCATGAGTACCCGAAGAGGATTAACTCGGGATATGACATGAATAGTTTGGCCAATGATGTAATGCCTCGTCTTCTGTACAGCAAACATGAGAGCCAGGCATTCCTTTTCGACCGGACTACAGCGGTGTTCAGCACCAATCATAGTTCGGCTAAGATAATAGATAGCCTGTTCATGGCCTTCTTTGTTCTTTTGGACAAGTAAAGCACCCAATGAATGGTCCATAGCACGGACATACATCAAGAATGGAATGCCAGAGATAGGTGGCACCAAGACTGGTGGGTTCATAAGATATCGTTTGATATCGTCGAATGCTCGTTGACACTCTTCAGTCCAAACAAAAGATACACCCTTCTTCATTAATTGAGTGAATGGTCTGCAGCGTCCAGACAAGTTCGAAATGAATCGCCTGATGTACGCAAGTCGGCCTTGGAATCCTCGTAGCTCTTTTAAGTTGCGTGGAGGACGCATCTCTTGGATGGCTTTGATCTTCTCGGGATCTACGTGTATACCCTTAGAGGTAATGACGAAGCCGAGAAATTTGCCACTAGAGACACCCAAGAATGACTTGGTGGGATTCATCTTGAGCTGATGTTGACGCATGAGATTGAAGATTGTTCTCAAATCTTGGATATGATCTTCTTTTAGACGAATTTTGACAGCAATATCGTCAACGTAGTATTCGACTGTTTTACGAAGATGTTCTCTGAAAATGGTACTCATGGCTCGTTGGTAAGTTGCACCAGCATTCTTGAGACCAAATAGCATCACTGTGTAGCAATAGACTCCCCGAGGAGTGCGGAAAGATGTGTGCTTTTCATCTTCGGGATTCATTTTGATCTGATTATATCCGGAGAATCCATCCATAAAAGATATTCGCTCGAACCCACAAGTATTGTCAATCATGACGTCTGTGATAGGAAGAGGAAATTTATCTTTTGGACATGCTTCATTAAGATCTCGGAAGTCGATGCAGACTCGAACTTTGCCAGTTTTCTTCAGGACTGGAACAACATTGGCTACCCAATCAGGATGTTGTTCTTCTCGAATAAAGCCGCAAGCTATAAGCTTCTTGACTTCATCATCAATTGCATCCATCATTTCAGGCTTAAATCGTCTTTGTTGTTGTTTGACTGGTTTAGCATTAGGAAGAATGTTTAGCTTGTGAGTAGCAATCTTAGGATCTAAACCTGGCATATCCTCATAACTCCAAGCAAAGACGTCAATGTATTCTTTAATGAGAAGAATCAACTCTTGTTTATCAGCTTCTGGAAGATTCTTACTAATAAAGATTGGCCGAGGTGAATCGCTTTCTCCTACATCAATTTGAACTAATTGATCTTCAGTAGGAGGTTCACGTTATTCAAAGCGAAATACCCATTGGTTATCCATATGTTGAGCCCAAGGATCTGTTTCAGGATTTTCTTCAACGTCTTCATCATAGCCTTCGGGTAGTTCAGCGGAGACCATGTTAGATGATACGATCAGCCTGTGAACTTCACCAATGCTAGTATCAGAATCTCAAGATCTAGAATCAGATGAATTAGAGCATTCTTCACTGTCTGAGTCAGAGACTACTGGGGATAATAGTGGAGGAGAAGTATATCCGAGACCTTTCTTAGTCCTGCTGTAGTACATTTTCGACTTTCCTTCCGGAACAGTCGTGCGGATGGGAGTTCGTCTACCTTTACCATAATTGAGGCCACTTTTGAAGTCATAGCCCATTTTCCGGATGATGTCTTTTGACTGTTGACTATAACGATGGAACTGGAGACGTCCCGTATCATTAAGTTTGCTATCATCCGTATAACTGAATTATTTTTCTGGTCCTTTACTAAAAAGTGTTGGACTTTCACCTTTCTTTCGAGAAGGGTAAATACGGTAAGAATCATCTGGATCTTCAAGTGAGACTTCTGTCTGAAGAGATTGTACAACTCCCATTGTAATTGATTGGAAGCTATTTATCATATCCAAATAGTATTTAGTATAATAAATAACATCAGTATACTGGAAATTAGGTGCTTTTTCATTGATTTGTACATCAGTATTTACAACAGGACCTTTAGCCTTAGCAGGCTTGGTCAGATTAATTACAAGAGGGGGAGAAGAAGAACGTGGGAGAGGCTTGTTACGACGGAGGTCGATAACAAGTGGCTCAGAGGAGGTGAGCTCCATTTTTTTCTTGTTGCGAGTGAGATCAACAACAAATGGCTCAGAAGGAGTGAGCTGCTTTTTGTCCTTGTTATGACGTAAGTCGATAACAAGTGGCTCAGAAGAGATGAGCTCCCTTTGATCTTGATCAGCATCAAATGATTTCTTTTGAATTGGCAAGTGAATAGCCAGTGGTTTAGAAGACTGAGGATGTGAAACTCGCCCTTTGACAGGTATGATAAGAGTACCTTTGGGCATTGCTTCTTGTTCTTCTTCAGTATCTAAGGCTAACACAATCTTCATGAATTCATCCTTGTACATCCGAGCGTCGTTGCAGTATGCTTCAACGCCTTTGAAAGAATAAAGATCCGCAACTTCCTTATGGACTTCTCCCTTATCATCAACATATTTGAAATATTGATGAAGGGTTGATGGAACAATATTATGCTCATGTAAGAATGGTCTCCCCAATAGAGCATTATAAGAACAACCATGATTGTCAATGATATAGAAGGTAACTTTTGTGCGACGATTGCCTATTTAGAGTTTTAAGCGAATCTTGCCCAAAGGTTCACTCCTTCCCTGATTGAATCCAAGGATGGTGGTGATTGTGGTGGAGAGACTATGTACGGGGATTTTCAGAGCATCGAGCATTGTTTTCGGCATGATGCTGAGAGCAGATCCTAGATCTATCAGGATACGATCGACTTTCATCGAATCAACATATCCTGTATAGTAGAGAGGACGATCATGCCTATTGTCCTCCATCAGCATGTCATTTCGGGTAAAAGTAATGTTCGGATTCAACTCCATAACACTATGACAATGTAGACAAGAGACTGGTTCTGCTTTCGGCTTCTTGAGAAAGGCTAAACAAGTCTCAGCTTGCATAAGAGCTTCACTTAAAGTTTCTCGTGTCTCTCTGGAAAGACGCAAGAGTTCAAAGATAGACAGCCTTGCTGGTGTATTGGCTAGTTGAGCCAATATATCGAAGTTGTAAGGCTTCTCAAGCCCAGTAGGAGATGATTTCTTCAAGGGTTTGTCGAAATGAACTTGTTGCTTGCCTTTGTCAGCCGTTGTTGGCTTGGAAGGAATTGATACTACAAATGGTGAAGATACCGAAGGGACCTCTTCAGTAGAAGCAGGTTGTGCCGGAGCAGGTTCAGAAGAAGAAGCAGGATTCTTTTGACCTTCAGAATGATCTTTCAAATAGGCTTTTCCTGACCTGGTGCCTAACAAAATCTCTTCGTCAACAATGGGATCAAAAGATACCATGTTGCAAATCTTGGTTTTGCCTTTAGAACGAGTTTTCTTTTTAGAAGAAGAGGACACCTCGAATTCCGGAGCAAGATCAGGATGTATCCACATAATTTCACCATTGTCAAGAGACAAGGGAACAAGACCTTCATGTAGTGAAAGTGGGAGATTCTCAATCTCAAGAGTTGTTTTAGGAATTGGAATGACACCGTGCTGTACCATCTGTGGAGGGAAGTCCCCAAATTGGACTGAAACCATGTTTGCAGTAACAGTCTTCTCATCTTGTTGCAGAGTGACTACACCAGCATTAACAAGCTCTTGGATTTTGCCTTTGAGCACATAGCATGCTCTAGTAGGATGTCCGATGAATCGGTGGTAGACACAATACTTAGGATGATCGGTCTTACCGACTTCATCAGGTTTCTTTGGGTCAGGGAGTTGAATTTTATTGCTTTTGAGTAAACACTCAAAGATACTTGCAGTATCATTCTCGTCAAAGGAATACTCTACTTTCGGATGAGGTTCCCTCGGTGGAGGTGCAGAAGGGGTAGGAGTGGATGTAGGCGGAGCTACATTGACAGCCAAAGATTCTTTGTTTTTGTTCAAGTTAATGTTCAAAGTCTCTTTTGCTTTGCGATTGTTCTGGCGGTTGCCACCACCTGAATTCTGATGCTCATCTCGATCAGGGTTAGACATTTGTACCCCCAATTGTTTGAACTTGTCGGCACTCACTTCAGCAGCTTTGGCATTGACAATGAATGAGGGCCAATCTTGGAATTGGGTAGACCCCGTCCACATACTGATAATAGGCAAAAGATTTGCCTTACAAGTATCAATAGTGACAGCAGCTGGAGTCCCCGGAGGCATTTTCAAGGCTTCACGGCGGAACCGTTCAATAAAGCCCTCAGCAGTTTCATTATGTTTCTATTTGATTTTGTTGAGAGCTGACATCGTCATATCATTGAATCCTTCATAGAACCGTTCTAGAAAGATTTGTTTAAGACCTGAAAAGGATGTGATGCAACCATCGGGCAAACTTCTGTACTAGTCATATGCTACGCCGGCTAAACAACCGACGAACACTCTGGTAAGAAGAGCGTCATTTGGCTGGAGTTGAACAGTCATTACCTCAAAATGATTGATAAATTGACTTGGGGAAGTACTGCCATCGAACAGAGAGATTGTTGGGATTTTGTACTTCGGGGGAAACGGGACTTCTTTCCATTCAACTGGATAGGGCTGCTTAATCCCCAATCTTTGCAAGTTGTCTTTCTCTTTAAATGCTTCGAACTGAGTTCGTAAGAGTTTGACAGCTTCATTGGCGTCTTCTGATGACGAAGAAGGAGCAGGTTGAGTTGTGGTGGCAGTAGGAGGAACAGCATTATAAGTACTACCCCCAGCTCCTGACTGGCTAGGTGTAGTTTGTACTTGCACTTGTACATGAGGCATTTGCGGAGGCACTACCCCCAGCCCAGTATTGGCAGGTATTGAAGATGCTATGATCTCTGGACTAATAGTAGGTGCAATTGGTGGTGTAGCATGCTGTGCTATAATGATAGAATGCATACTAGCAACCATTTCAGCCATGGTTTTTAGTTTATCTTCGAGTGCAGCAATTCGCTGTTCCTGATTTATAGAAGTTGAAGCATCAGGATCATCCGTGACGACATACGCTGTTACTTCTCTTGGTACAGTAGAAGATACTGTCTGTTCAGAGCTTTCACTGTATGCATCATAATCAGAGAACGAATCATCTTCTGACTGAGAAACAGGAAGATAACCTAAAGGGTTTTGAGGAAGATTCCTTTGACCGATTGTATCTCGGCTTCGAGAACGGGTATGTTGAAACACTCCTTCGAAAAATTCTTGGAATAATTCTAAATACCGCTGGCTTGGCTTACGAAGTCTGCCATGTTTAGAGCATCTTTTACCCCCAGTGTCTTGGAAAGTCATGTTAACTGAAGCATACAAGACTTCGTCTTCCTCTGACATAGGTTCAGATTTAGCAAAAGTCAGCCGATCGAAAATAGATCGTTTTGTTGTTTGACAACAACATTGGATTATGACTTTATGATTGCAATGATGATCAGATGGTAGAGGTGTTGAGGTATTGTCCCGTTTTTGTCTTAGATGTTCTCGAAGATCAGCAACGGGACGAAGAAAGCTCTGAGGGATTTGTTCTTTGACAATATTTGGAACATGATTCCGATTCTTCAAATGTTTAGTCCCTTGAGTATACAGGAAAGTGCTCACTTTATTGGCATAAGTATCAGGATTTTTGTTCCTGACGATTTGTCTTTGAGGCTTGACCTTCGGCATTGGTTGTTTGCGTTTTGTCGAAGTTGGCCTATTAAGATATGTTCTTAGGTCTGCAAATTCACCTCCGGGGATTTCTGTTTGAGATACTAACAGTTTTTCCTGTTTGGAACGAGATATTTTGAAAGTTGGAAGGTCCTGGAATTCTGCTACCGGGGTAGGCAGAATACCTCTTTGATCAGTACTCTTGTTATAAAGGAAAGAAGAATCCTTGTTTGAAAGAGTTTTAGTACTGATTGGTGCCAAGGCACATTCAGATGGATCTTCTTTAGTAAAGACTGAAGAAGATTGAGAAAAGACCAAAGGGCCCTTTCCTTTGTTTTTAGATGAAGGGTTAGCTAAAGAGCATTTCCCTCTGTTGTCTTCCAAGTCATGGGACAAGGAAGTTTGAGAAAAGACCAATGGGCCTTTTCCTTTGTTTTGAAGAGAAAGAGGAATAGCCAAAGGACTACCCCCAGTGGATTGTGCAGGGGCAATAGGGTGTTTGGAAAGAGAAGCAGAATTTCTTCCTTTATTGTGAGAAGAAGGGAATTTAGCCAAAAGGCTGTTTTGTGCAGGAATGTTTTGCGCAGGAATTCTGGCCACAGAAGATGTGGTTTGTGCATCATGAGTCCTTGCTTTAGAGTGCTTGGGAGGCACTTTAATTACTGTAGTATCAGTTTGCGCAGGAAAAGCTACTGCCAATTGTGCCAGAGTCATAGGAGTCTTGTGTTTTGACAAGACAGCATATGAAGTAGCCTGTGCAACAGTTGCAACAGACTGCGCAACATTGACTGCAACAGATTGTGCAGGCTTTGTTGAGACAGACTGTGCAGCAGTTGGCACAGCAGTTTGTGCAGCAGTCTGGCTAGCAGATTGTGCAGCAGTTGGCACAGCATCCTTGGTGGCAAAACTGCCAGATTGTGCAGCAGTCTTGGAGACCCAAACTGAGCGTACTTTGCTCTTGGCAGAAGTGGCTGCAGTACGGGGAGTGGTCTTGGAATTGAGCATTGCCTCGTAGGCTGTCTGGTTGACCTTAACAACCAGCGTCTTCTGCGTATTTCCGATAGACGCTACGTCACATTGAGTTGCTACTTCCTCGTCGGAGGAGAAAGTTGTCCCCAGCAGAGTCGCCATTTTGTTTGCAAAAACAAAAGTATAAAACTTTATTGATACAAACTGTGTAATAAAGATTACAAGAATTCTGGGAAAATTACAACTATAGGAATCCAATCTAGATGACGATTGCTTTATCCCTTGGACGATGTGAACTTTGAAGACGAAACCTCTGAAGTTGAGAACAACTCTGGAAACTGAAGGCAAAAGCCTCGGAAGTTGAAGGCAAAAGTCTCGGAAGAATGCAGCAGCACTTCGACAAGAACTCCCGAACTCTCTGATTTATGATCTCTGATTTCTGATCTTGATCCCCTTGAAATGAAGACTTGAAACTCTATTTATAGAGTTCTGGAAATAACTAACTTTCAGTTATTCTGGACTGTACAAGATGATTTGCGCAGCAAATGGTTTGCGCAGCATTGGACTGCACAGGCAGTTACTGGATCGTAGGCCAACTATCTGGGACACATGGCATTATTTGATTGAAATGCGCATGATCGTGCATAGACAGTTGCCACATAATGAACAATTGATGGCATGAATGCCACATGTACTTTATCAGTTATGTTGATGGAGTGCGCAACCTGAACTGCGCAAAGTTTGGTTTGCGCAGACTCAGACTGCGCAGGATTGGTTTGCACAATCATGGTTTCACAGGATTGGTTTGCGCAATCATAGATTGCGCTGCCAACTGTCAGCCGCCCTCGAGCACTGTGCGACGCCATAAACGAACAGCCTCTTCGTTATCCATGCTGTCAGCTGTCAGGAAGATTTGATTTGATTCAGGTAATGATGACTTCTGCCACGTAAGCCTGCGCAGTTGGGAACATGCGCAAACTAACCTACGCAATGTGATGTCTGCGCAATCTGTGGTCTGCGCAACTCATCAAAATGATGTATATCTTGAATTTTTGACTTTGTTGATTGATGCAACTTGATTTTAGGACCTACACTCCCCTCTCTACTCCCCTCTCTACCTCACTCTCTCTCTCTCTCTCTCTCTATATATATATATATATATATATATATATATATATATATATATATATATATATATATATATATATATATTGAGAGAGAGTTTGTGTTGTTGTAGCATTAGATTATATATAGAGAGTGTGTTGTATATATATATATATATATATATATATATATATATATATATTAGAGTGTGTGTGTGTGTGTGTGTGTGTGTGTGTGTATTATATATATATATATATATATATATATATATATATATATATATATATACATCACCACATCTACCACATCACTCTAACTACCTCAACCTTCACATAACCACACATCACACTCTCTCACAACAACATCAACCAACCTACAAATATATTAAAACATGCCACTTGTGCAATATATATCAAAACAGTCCACTTTTGCAATATATCACAGAAGTGGCCTAAACACATTGATTCTCCCAAAACTTCCTCTATGAAACTTCACCCAAACATTGATACCATGCTAGATCTACCCTCTAAACAATGTAAAACTGAAATTAGAGATTAAAACTAGCTATTGGCATGAGAACATACACATGGGATGTCCTATATTGGGATCTACCAAGTAGGATACAAGACACACCTATAACATCCTCAAAAGGGTTCCAAATGGTCTCAAACTTGAATCTAAACGGGACACATGCATGGGGGTGGATCCTATGGATTCAAAACTAATTAATATACAAGGAAAATCAATTTAGAGGATATGTTTTACCTATTGGGAGTGTAATTCTAATGAAATTCTTTAGGACACAGCACCGATGTGAAGATCTATCCAAAAGGACACCTCTCCTTGCACCTTGCCAAAATTATTGGCTAGAATCCTTCTTTGATGGTATGAGAAGGATTGAGAGAAGTTTGGATGGAGGAATGTGAGGGAATGGAGATCAAATCAAAGAGGAGAGCTCTCTAATTTGGGGAAGAACACTTGGAGAATAAAATAGGCAAGATGAAAACGAAAAGAAGGGGACAACCCTACCTTCCTATGGCCGGCCACGGGGGTGTGTTTTGGGCCTTGGGTGAAGGCCCACTAAGGCCTCTACATGTCTCATTAGGTTAAGTCTAAGCTTGGTTCAAGTTTGGAATCAAAAGAGCTATGTTTGGGTCTCTAACTTAACCATTCTAACAAATTGTAAATAATCTAACTTACTAACTTAAATGGTGGGTTTTGTGGGCCATGTCTAACTTAAGTTTGCGTCCCATCTAGAGTCTAAGCTACCCGGGTCACTAACACAAGTCGGAACGAGACGAAACTTAAACTCGACTAAACAAATCCAATAAAAAAATATTGAATAAATAAAATCTCCAAAATGTTGAAAAATAAAAAATGACTAAAATACCCTCAACTTAGAAAACAGGCAGTTACACCAACCATGGTTCACCAGTATTCTATCAAGTCTCGAGCTTTATCTCTTCTCCGCCTCATGCATGTTACACTAGGTAAAATTGTTACCTGTGTATGGTAGAGATATCATCCCTGCTTCCATGATGAAATTGCAGAATTCGAATATAGCGGAAGAAGCCCTTCCAGCTTTTCTGCCCGCTCCGTAATAATGTTAAAGTCCCCATACACATCCACGGGGTGCTGATATTGGTGTCGATGTTACTAAGCAGATAAGCCCATAACATTCTTCGATCACGTTGAAGACAACTGCCATGAACCACAGTCAGAGTGGTCCTAACTCCCATGCTCCTCATATCCACGCTCACTGTCAACGCCTGCTCGAAGTCGTCAAGCACTTGCATAGGGGCATCCTCTTTCGAAAGAATCCATATAGCCTTTCTTCCTGCCATCACTTGCGTAAAACCCACCCAGTTTAATCCTGAGCTTCTTTAGTCTGTCAACTGGGATCATAGGCTCTGTGATTGCTAGAATTGAAATATTATGAAGCTCGCATAAATTTTTTTTATCCTCCGACATATGGGCTTATTAGCGACGCCCCTCGCGTTCCATGATAGGATACTAATCATGATGGGGAGGAGGGAGAGGGGGTGAGGAAGGTTGCGCGGCCTTACAAATCATCTTGTCGGACGATCTAGATCTGGTCATGGTCGAGTATCCCACTGCCGCAGCTACTTTTGCTTCTTTCAGTTTTCGATGTTTGCCTTTGCGCCTTCGCTTGGGAACGAACTGATTGCTATCTATCTCCCCATATCCGTCTGTACAAAACTTTGATTCGACTCCATGGGTAGGGCTACTGCATCTATATTCTGAATCCCCCTGGCTATCGAAGAGTTGGATATAGAATATTGAATACTCTCCAGAGGAGTGTTGATAGGGACCTCCTGCCTACCTGCCGTGGTGACCCCAACCTTGTCCACTTCAGTGCTCGGTCTGGGATGTTATAATCCTGGCTGGGGGATAACTGATCACCCCTCTGCTATGTCGGTGTCGTCCCTCTCCGAAGAGGATGGGAAAGGGTCGACAGATGCACTTAAACCTTCTGTTAGTATACCCCCGCTAGTGTCTATCAGCCTAGAGGGTTTAACCTTCTCCTCTGCCCCCGCTCCTTCTGTCACGTCCCGACCCAGGAAATCGCTCGTCCTTGCTAGATTTCTTCCGAATCATCGTCCTCTTTGGGACGTGATACCGTACGAGCCTGGAGTTGAACTCGTGCAAGGCAAGATAATAGGTTCACGAAAGTTTATCTCAAATTGATAGCATAAGCAGCGAAAGAAAACAGAGTATACAATAAGAATATCTTTTATTAATAATGAACTGAAGATTACAAAGTCCTTGAATGGCCCATCTGAATATGCCAACTGGCTACAACGCTCATGATCTCTCTAGCTCACAAAGGATTACATTATTCCATACATTATGCCTCTTTATAGCCAATAAGTAGTCTTCGGCCGAACATCTCCATGTTGCAAGTCCGAACGCCAATGCGGTAGCTCCTCTTGAAATGCTAAGGACACCATGCCTCGGCGCGTCCAAGCCAAGCCCCGCCCCGAGCCGAACATAACCTGAATCTACAAGCAAACTAGTAAAGGATTAGTGTTTTCGTCCTCGCTGCACTGATCAAGAACCACTCGCACCCAAATCAATACTAAGTACATTTAGTGAAATATGCAACTTTATTTGGTGATATTTCTATTTAGCCTTAGGATCAGTTTTATGGTAATATTCAAGCATAGCAACTGAATATAAATGTGTCCAATACCGTATCCCTGCAGCAGATATAGTTAGACATAATATAAACATAAGCATAGTGATCATGCATGTTTTTGTTTCGTTTTGCTTAGCCTGCAATCGTTAGAAATATGCATAACCAACCATACAATTCACACAACCAACCAACCAACCAACCATACTTAGATATATGCATAAGGGTGGCAGGTCCTGCGCCTGCACCCAATTCTAATCTCAACCCACCGACCCTATCTATATGAAGGTCACAGTATTTCGCACCGTAATAGACTTGGCATCATTATGTGTAAGCCTATGATCGCTCCAGTACGGGTTGCTAGCCTAGTATCTGAAGGATCCCAAACTTACTGATATTGTAGCTTATCACGGTCGTAATCCATCCTAATGAAGTGCACCATAAATACCATACATAATTTTCTCCTAGGCCGAATGGTCCCGGTGCCCCGGTCATAACCGTTTGAGGGAAGTCACACCCGTGTACGGGCCATCCGAGTCTATTGACCATGCAATACGTGGCATAATAAACAAGTCATATCATTCCAACCTATCCCACGTTCCATAAACATATTCTGTTATCTCTATCTCAAGTTTCATCGGCATTATGCCCCAACACATCCGTATTGATGCACGATGCCCAACGACTTAACACTTCTCGTTCTTATACTCAACGCGTTCCATTCATAAGTTATTCGTATAACGGCAGTTCCGTAGCAATTGTGCCACAACTGCATACTTCGATGTATGAAGTATATCTTTTAATGTTACGACAGGTTTCGCGGCATTGCACCACAACTTGCCCTATTTTACTTACTTAGTCATTTCGTAGCTTCTATGCACAAGGCACGCTTAACACCATAACCAGTGTTCTAGGCCTAGTATTTAATGTTCTCGGAGTCGTGCACGTGATGCACATCTCGATATCACCTTTCAATATTCTACTACCACCGTCCTACCGCGATCCGTACCCTTGATGTACGTCGCTCAATTGTTCAATATTTAATGTTCTATCTTAATGTTCGACACATACTAAGACCTTTAATCGTTTGAGCCACGCTCGCTAACTTGATAACAACTTACGCATACAAGGATACATTTTATTAGACGTGAAGGGGTAGGGTGAGAAAGTCAAGAACCCGTCCACCTTAAGCCGATACGCCTTGTCGTCTCGCCGAGCTGTTGCGGCTC
Source organism: Iris pallida (assembly GCA_029216955.1). NCBI lineage: Eukaryota > Viridiplantae > Streptophyta > Magnoliopsida > Asparagales > Iridaceae > Iris > Iris pallida. Next base: position 31,306,317 of record JANAVB010042020.1, on the reverse strand, counting down.
GATTCCGGAACTTGGTTGCATGGCTAACTCTTCTGACTTAGCCATTCCATTAGGATATTCGACTAATTTGGCCTATCGTGTCTATGCCACAATCAGTTGCAAGGCGATGATTTGGTTTTGTAGACACCTTCTCAAATAAGGCAAAATGCCGACCCATATGATTCAGCATAAAAGTGTAGCCTGCACACAAGATCAACCGAAGTTAATACTTTGTTCAAACTGCACTTATGCTTTGCATCGAATCGCGTCGATACTTCATCGGGTCAACACAACTCTTTGAGTCAACGACTCTTCGTAATACACCGTGTGGAGTGGGGCATTACACCTTCCTCCCTTCCCATGGAAGGGGGAAAATGTATGTTGTTTGTTTCCTCACCTGTATCTATAGATTTGTTAATCTTCATAGGACATTTCTTAATAGGATGACCCTGGTGCATGTAATATCTGCAATATTTGGGCAAGTCCTCATATTCGACTTGCTGAACGTGAGTGCCTCCTTTAGGAAGAACGATACGGATCTGTTGTAGAGGGACTATGCTCATATCCATATCTACGCAAATACGCACTCAGCTGGGCCTAATGATGTCTTTGGTAGCTCTGTCCAATTGCAGCGGGGTGCTTATGCATTTGGCCATGCTGAACAATGGGGATTTTGCGAAGAGGAAGTGAGGGAGGCCGGGGAAAAAAATCCATACAGGAGCAATCAGAGTTTCCTTTTCTGGATTAAAATATTGGGACCATCTAAAAATCTTCATCGGAGCTCTCGAAATGAACCACATGTCTTTACTTCTAAGTCTGAGAAAATCCTCCTCCGACGACGGTCGGATCAGTAGGTGTTTCGAGTATATAGCTCCAATCTCGACCTTGTTCGAAAATCGGATGGCATCGAATGCAGCCCTAATTACTGCAATTGGAGGGCAAAACCTCTGAAACTTCCCGACCAAGGCCCATCTGAACGGGATCAGGAGAGAAGTAACGTCTTTACCATCAAACTCAATCGTGGGCATGCCGTCGTCTAGCTTCGGTTCCCTAGCGAAAAGCGTCGGGGAGGGGAAAGGGGTGGCTCTGCCCCTCACCGTAGCTACAAATAATCTCTGGAACTGGGGCTGGGTAATCCCCAAAGGGGGGTGTGAGCCCTCTGAATTTTAGGAATTTTTTAAATTTTCTAAATGAATTATTTTTGGTAATTCATTTTTATTTAATTATTATTAATGCTCTTTTTCGTGACTTTGATTTTTGGAGCGTCAGAGATGTCAATCTCGGAGAAACTTCCTTTACGAGTTTGTAGTAGACAAGATTATCTTCATTTTGATATATCATGTCCCACTCAAACTTGTTCTCTTGTGCTCTTTTTATATCGCACAACTTCAGGTCAATTTAGGCCATTTGATCGTTGAATAATTATTAATAAAACATATGCACGTTGCCGTGACTTTTAATTTAGGAGCACAAGACTAGTCATTTTCTCAAAACCAACTTCTCGTGCATGATCTACTCAAGACACCCTACACCCATGACTTTCATGTCCCATCCAGACACACCATCTTGTGCTTCATTTGCTTCACACAACTTTTCTGACGCGAGACCCAATTTTAATTTATCCCACGGAGTCACATTTATTTCTCACTTGAATTGGGGACACCTTTTCGGCCCAAACCTGTTGACCCAAACTATAGACACGACCCATATTAAGCCTACTACCTACATGACTCTTGTGTCCCATTCAATTGAGCTCCCGTATGCTACTTATTTATCCGTGACCATAAATGAATAAATTAAATTATTTATTTCACCAAGTTCGATTTTGACCTGACCCGACTCAATGGAACCCAACCCAAGCTTCATGTTGCCATCTCAAAATCGGCCACCAAGTTGACCCTTTAAATTGTGCATATTTTGGACAATTTTGTGGAGCCAACTTCGTCGACTCGTATCTCCTCCGTTGCAGCTCCGTTTGGTACGCCGTCAGTTCCTATGCACAGCTGGTATAACCATCTTCCTGTCCCTTAAGTTTTATTTCATTATGAGCTTGTTTGATTGGTTGAATTTGACGTCAAAGTTGGCCGTCCGAATTCGTAATTTCTAACTTGTAATATCCTAATTTTGAACTCGGAACTCCGGATTCAATTTCTGACACCACCTGTAGACTCGTGGCATCATTTTGGCACAAATTCATATAAAGTTTGCTTGATTTGGAGGATGTGGGCTCCGACACGCATTTTGGTGCAAGACGGGTCCCAAGTCCGAGTCAACGGGCCATTTGAGATCGGGCCATCGGAATCCAATTTCGGATATACCATTTAGTTTGTATCATTATTCTGGACTCGTTAATATATATTTTTTTTAGAATTAGTGGATATTGGCTCCGACACGCATTTTCGTACAAATCGGATTCCAATATCCGGGTCAACGAACCAATTTGAGAACGGGACATCGGAATCCAATTCCGGATATACCGTTGAGTTTGTATCGTCATTCTGGATTCGTGGACATATATTTTCCTAGACTTTGAGAACTTTTATCTTGGCATATTTTTTGGTACAAAGTGGGTCCGACACGGACACCTTTTTGACCTAAAATTATCTTTTTGTCCCTGTGTCCAAATTGGACTTATGGATAGGCTATTCTAGCTATTTTGACCATTCTGGACATGTTGGTGATAGTTGTTTCATCATTCGACAATGTCTGTAGACTTTTTGCCTTATCTATCACCATTTGTTATAATCTTTCACTTTTCGATTCGTATTTTGAGATCCGTGTATCGAAACTGAGATCCGTCGATTCTAGTGATTTCACATTACTAAAAATTGACAAGTTGACCATGTGGATGATTATAGAGGCTAGCTTTGACCTAGTTTAACCTAGAGTGGACTAGGAGTTGACTAGTTGACCAAAGTCAATTGTAAGTCAACCTTTGACCCAGTTTGACTTAGTTTGACCTAAAATAGGCCTAGAAGCATAGAATTAATGTATTTATATTTATTGTTTACTATAGAACACTAAGTAACTATGTAAATTCATATTAGGTCTTTATGACGTCGGTTCAGGCATAGACCCTCAGTTGTTGCTCATGACAGCAGGCGAGTACATTCTCTGATAGTTTTTATTGTCTTGATATCTGCTATATCTGATTCAATTATAGTATTTTACTTAATTCCTGACACAACGGTACACGGACTAGTATACGTCGGATCCTGTCATGAGACGCCATTCCTGGATTACTATGGTATATTGGTACATTGTTCGATCTTATTTTCTTGTACATGTATAAACGCCGATTTCTAAGGGGATTTGCTACCCTCTTAGAGAATCCCGCATCATGACGTGACATGTTCGGATCCATTATACTACTCGGGGATGGAGAGTTATTAGAGGTTATGTGATCATACCCCACTATTCATATTTCATGTGAGTTTTAATCATACAACCCATGTATGATTAGCCAAGTGTTAGTCATACATCTCACGTATGAATAGCCATGCCATATTCTTGTGCAAGTTCCTAAGCCGATCACATAATGCTCTAATATCTCAAGGCACCGTTTTATGTTTACATTATACATCAGATACTCCAATACTGTTCTATATTCCTGTATTTCATATCCTGACATGATATCCAGTTTTACATATCCTGTTTATATTCCAGTCTTGATATTTTATCTTGTATTTTATTACAATTGTCTCTTATAGAATTTGTCAATTCACATGGAACTTCTGTTAGTTTATCTACTCGTTCTCATCCTGACTGGATACGTTGACAATATTTTTAGGAGTTGTTATGCCCTCATTATTGGATTACAGGATGATGCTAGCTGAGGTAGATCTCGACATTCTTTCACCGTGAGTTGTCTTCCAGGAGTTCTAGGTCTGGTAGTTATTTTAGTTTTGTTATTGTTTTCCTCCATTTTATTTCTTGTCTCATTTGATCCTATGTAGATTCTAGTTGTTCTAGTGATATTGTTATCTTTCGGGTCTTATCTTCCTTAGCATTTGTGATGTGATATGAGTACCTTTATAGTGATAGATCTTTTAGATGTTGTAGTTAGTATCGGGTACTTGACAGTGCACTACCGTCGATACTGCGGCGTAGGCTGGGCGTGGCTCACGTATTCGTACCCGTATATTCGGGTATGTCACGCCCCGCTCCCGTAGGAGCGATCGTCCTCGCTAAGGCGTGATGCTGTACGGGCCTAGGTTGTGCTCGTGCAAGGCTAAGTCCAGAAACGACCGATTCGAGCTAGGCCACAGAGTCGCATAGAGTGTCCCCGTTTGCAGCAGAAAGTAAATGAACACAAGTTGAAGAAGATTCAAACTCTTTATTGATTTTTAAGAAGTTTACAAGCGGTGCTAGGCCGAGTTTACAAGTCTCTCAAGCTCTCTCTCTCTGAAACATAAAAGGCGTGCCAAATGGCTTACAACATGGAATAATACATGGCGATGTTCCGATACATTATGTCCTGTATATGGTGCTTCAGCTCCTTGCAACGCTCCAAGGCTCCAGAGTTAGCTCCGTACCTTACCACGTTCGAGGAAGGCTCCGCACCCGACGACGTCTCCTGCATCCTACAAGCAAACTGTGGGGTTATCAGTACATTGTTATGTACTGGTGGGGAGGCTAGCTCGCCCACAATGCTATTATTACCAAACACGTTCTATTTACTTTTGTGCACCTCCTATCATTCATTGTCTTTCTAATCTTGCCTTAGGATCAGTTTCATGGTATATATCATAACCTATCTCGTGTTACCGATTCCAAGTGTTTGCATGGAAATACATGCACGACTTACCCATACTTACCCGTCCGGTCTTCCATGTCTAAAGTAAACCAAGTTAGTCAACAATTCATATATAATCAACTTAACGTAGTTTGCGTAAACATTCAGTATCGAGGGCGTGTCCTTGCCTCAAATTCTAGCCCGTCATAGGTGTGTTTTCTAATTCATTTGCACGAAGTACTCTCGATCATTTGGTGTATTATATTCAAGCCTGTTTAGAAGGCGCTTCATTCAGTTAACTTAGACTATTTTGTTTCAATGCAAGGAGTTGCACGTGGATTGCCACCAGCAAAGCCCACTTAATCTATATGCACCGGTCGCTGGCATCACAAGCCATTTTGGTCGTTCCCCTTTGGCATTCTCACCTATCATAGCGTGATGGCTAGTACACCTTGATAGTCTTTTGAAATACCTCATACTTACGTCTACTTGGAATGTCCGAGCCCACACCCAAGCAGCCCGTAAGCCATGATTCTGCCTAGGCCGGCTACGAAATCGTCGATCGTTGCCCTTGGAATCCCTTATTACTCCTCTCCCCCCGTATGCGAGTGGATTGTCCGCAACCATTTCGTATTGTCTTATCATTTTAACTTAACGGCTTGTCCCTGAGCCGTAGGTGTAGGCCTCAAAAATGAAAGTCACGCTGAGTTGATCAGGACAAAGTCTAAAAGTCACGCTGAGTTGATCAAGACAATGTTTAAAAGTTACGCTGGGTTCTACCAGACTATTTCTTCAAATATACGCAGAGACAGCTCATCATTTGTCAGAGTGTCATTATGACTGACAGCACGATAGTCAAAGAATGTCTCCTCGTATGCCACGTATGCACGGAACTCGAGAGATCACAGCCGACTATTGTGTGACTTTTGAAATCTTCTTCAACAAGACTCAGCCTTCATCAAGTTGGCGTACCAAAAGAGCTTATTGTCATTTAATGCGACTGAAAAGGCAATCAATGTCAGAGATTTTGTGTCAGTCGAGGCACGTCGAATCCAGACAGCTGGCAGTTCTGACTTAAGTCTGCGTGTATTTTGAAGCTTTATGCACCAAGTTTGCGTGTATTTTGAAGCTTTCTGCCCCAAGTCTGCGTGGATTCTGAAGCTTTTTGCCCCAAGTCTGCATGGATTCTGAAGCTTTTTGTCCAAAGTCTGCGTGGATTTCGCCCTCAACAAGCCTGCGTAGATTTCATCAAATTGGAGTACGTGGCAGCCATGCCACCGATCTCTCACCTGCGTATCCTGTAACTTGCACACGACTCATGCACGATTGCCATGTGTCTACCAGTTACAGGCCACGTCCAGTAACTGCTCATAACCTTGCATATGTTAAAATCCTGCGTGATTTTCAACTATGCACAGGTTGTGAAGACAGTTATCATTTCAGTTATTTTTGACTCTATAAATAGAGTTCTTTTCTCATTCATTGTACAGATACATAGAGATCTAAATTGCTGTTGAAATTTTGAGAGCTTTTCTTCTTCGCATCGTCTAAGGGATAAAACGATCGTCTTCTAGATCGGATTCCTACAGTTGTATTTTTCCAGAAACACAATAAATAAAGTGAATTTATTTATGGAAAACAAATTGGCGACTCTGCTGGGGAAAACCATCTCCTCTTCTGAGATGGCAACAACTCAATACGATACTTTGTCAGTCGGCTCGACGAAAAAGGTGATATCGATCCAATTCGATCAACTCGCCTACGAAGAAATGCAGCGGGCTAAAGGTGGCAAGCCCACTTCAGCCTCCATCACCACTGCCAAGTCGAAGAGACGATCTGTCTACGTCCCTAAGAATATGTTGGCAACCAATGGTGAAGTTTCTGCCACAGTGTCTACTCCTAACACTGGCAAGGACTCTATTGTAAGCATGCACGCTCTTGTGTGCTTGAAGAGGACAGCAGTCAAAAGTCACGCTGGCAGCACCGGCTCCTTAGCCAAGCCTGTTCCAGCGTACAATCTCAAAGTCAAAAGTCACGCTGGCAGCACTGGCTCCTTAGCCAAGCCTGTTCCAGCGTGCAATCTCAAAGTCAAAAGTCACGCTGACAGTACTGGCTCCTTAGCCAAGCCTGTTCCAGCGTGCAATCTCAATCCTAATAGTCACGCTGACAGCACTGGCTCCTTAGCCAAATCTGTTCCAGCGTGTATTTCTAAATTTAAAAGTCACGCTAACAGCACTGGTCCTTTAATCAAGCCTGTTTTAGCGTGTATTCCGCATACGTCATCCAACAAGTCAATTCTCTCTGACTCAGTATGCGTACCAAAATCTGGCTCTTTAGCCAAGACTTTATACGCTGACAATACTGGCTCCTTAGCCAAATTGTCACCAGTATACTCTAAGAAGAATAGCTCTTTAGCTATCTCTTCTTCCTTGCAAAGTTCTACTAGAACTGGGGGTGGTCTTGCTAGAACTCCTCCACAAATGGCTCACAAAGTCCCTTCGAAAAGAAATAACTCTTTAGTTGTTTCTTCTGCTTCTGTAGTGTTTATTTCAGGAACAGCTTTGACTGACAGTTTTGTTAGTCAAAGAAAAGGAGATGGTCTTTTGACTACTCTTCCTTCTGGACATTCTATGTCTCAAAACTTGAATAAGTCTAAGAAGAAACATTTCTTAATGTCTTCTTCTACGACTTCTTCGAATTGGGCACAGAATTTGTCTATGAAAGAGGGTCTGTTACCAACTCCTAATCAAGGGGATGGTTCAACTCTTCCTTCTCTGCAAATATCCAGATCAATGGAAGGAAAACTCCAAATTTCAAAAACCAATGTGTCACCTCCAACTGATCTAAGAGCAAAACTTAATCAAACCCGTTTAGGAAGCACTTCTGGTGTCAAAAAACCATACCAATCGGGAACAAAAGCAAGAGATCCAGATGCAGAGTATGCTAGAAATTATGTGGCTCAGATTAATCTCTCTATATATAATCTAGAGCCATCAAGACCCAAGAACCGGAAATATATTTATAAAAATACACAAAGAATGTTCTCTGATGTACCTCAATCTTCACAGACAGATTTGCGAGAACACCTTCAACAGAAGAGAAGGAATAATTCTATGTCAATGGATCATGACCATGCTGAATGTGACTTCCAGCCAAAAGTCATAATTCAATGCAGATGTCAATCAATGGATCATGACCATGCTGATCATGAATATGACTTCCAATCGAGAGTCATAATGCAATGCAGATGTCAAACTAAACGACAATCTGTCTTCAATCGGATTCAGTGTGAACCTATGCCTGATGAAGATGAACCTCTGTTTGCTTCTGTCAACATGACCTCTCGGGATACTGGGGGTAGAACTGATAGTCCAGATGGAGTATACAGAGGCACCAGAGCAAGTGTCTTGGCTTCTAGTCAAAGAACTTCTGTTTCTGAAGATTATTCTGAATTTCTTGGAGAAACTAACTTCCCACCTCTTCCTACTGGGGGTAGTTCTCCTACAAATGACTTTGATACACAAAGTAATGATTCAGAACATACAACATCCACTAATTCATCAACAATCCCTCGTACAGTCACAACATATATGGTGGATGGGAATACTGATGAACCTTCTTCTTTCATGACTCCTCTAGAACAAAAAATTGCTTCTTTGGAACAGCAAATGAAATCTATGGCTGATACTATGAAGTCGATGTATGAACTCATGGCAACCCAGCTGCAAAATCGACAGACTGTACCAGATGCCATACCAATTGACACTGGTGTAAGTCCAGTACATGTTCCTCCAGCAGTACAATCCAATACTCCTGGGCAAGCTCAACCAGTTCCTAGTCACTCGGGAGCTGGGGGTAGTGCTTATAATGCTGTTCCTCCTCCCAACTATTCTCTACAAGCTACAACTCCATAATCCTTCGGAGTTGTTACTGAAGAATTGAGGAATCTTCAAACTCAATTTGAGGCATTCAAACAGAAGGATGGTTTACAAAGGTTAGGCATCAAGCAACCTTATCCAATAGAATGGAAGCAAGTATTGTATCCTCCTAAATACAAGCCTCCTACTATCTCATTCTATGACGGAACTACTTCTCCGAGTCAATTTATTAATCACTTTGAAGTGATGACTGACCAGCTGCAACCAAGTGACGCCCTCCTTACTCGGGTGTTTGTCGAATGTCTCAAAGGAACGGCTTATGAATGGTATAGAAGTCTCCCGGATGGGTGTATTACCTCATTTGCCGGTTTCAAACAAATGTTTCTTGAACGGTTCTATGAAGGGATCAATGACATGACTATGTCTGCTCTTATAAGAATCAAGCAGAAAAATAATGAAACTACAGAGGAATTCATTGAACGGTTTCGAAGAGAAGCTCTGAAGATGCCTCTTGGAACTCCTGATGCTGTCACCATCGACACATGCAAATCAAATTTGTTGCCAATCATCAGCGTGTGGACAGGATCTACTCAATTTCAAGATTGGCCTTCCTTCATAGTTAGTGCCAAAGCCGCAGAAATTAGTGCTGAAACCTTCAAATGTTTAGGAGTGCAGATGACTCCCAAAGAAACAGGTCAAAGTACTAACAATAATGCTAAATCCAATACTCGTAAGGGAAAAGAAACCCTTGAAGTTAATCTTCAGAGTAAAGAAGTATCGACTGTTCAAACTCCTCCTGTCTCTACGACTCAACAACCAAAAGCACCTCGCCCCAAAGAAGAATATTCTTTTGATGACGATGATGTCCTTGGTATCTTTGAATGTTTGCTGAAAGGTAATAAAATATAATTACCTGAAATCAAGAAACCTGATGAAGCTGGTAAGACGGATCATCCTAAATACTGTCCATACCACAGAATGTTGGGTCACACAGTTCGTACATGTTATGTACTGAAAGGAAAGATCCGGGAAATGATTAAATCTGGAGCTATCACTCTTACTCCGAAAGATAAGACCGTCACCTCTAACGTCATCTCTATGCAATTCGGAGATTTCCCTCCCCAACTCCTTGAAAGCGGGATCGTTCCTATTCCCAAGGCAACTCTTGAAATAGTAAATATTTCTCCTCCACAGTCTGAAGGATTAGTACCAATCACTGTGGAAACAGGAGAAATCATATGGATTCATCCTGATCTGGTAGCAGATTTTGAATCTCCTCCTTTTCAAAAGACTACATTCCGAAAATCTAAGAAGGCTGGGAAAACTAGGTCATGTCATATGACTTCTTTCGGATATACTCCCGATACAGAACCGAAAGATAAGGAAGAAGCACTCTCTGGTGCTACTAGAACAGGGAAACCTTATCTAAAAGATTATTCCAAGAATCTTGAGGATACTCCTGATATCCCTCCTGCTGACAAAGATGCTCCTGATGTTCCTCTTGAGGATGAATCATCCACTGCACATGTTCCTTCAACTGCACCGGTTGTACCTACTCCTTTCAAGCCCACAGCTCTTGAGAAAGGCAAACAACAGGCTCGATTTGATAAACCAATCAAGAAGTCCCCTCCTCTTGGGCTTCAGAAACCTTATAACTTCGACATTCTAGCTCAACTTGCTAATACTCCAGCTAGAATGTCCCTCTTTGAACTTCTACGTCTTTCTAAAGAGACTCGGGAGACGTTAAGTGAGGCACTTCTTCAGGCTGACTCTTGTCTTGCACAATTAAAGAAGCCAGATAAAGAACCTGCCACTTGCTTACTTTGCAACAGTATATTGGAGATTATCCCAAATATCACCTTTACACAAGACGACATGCTACTGGAGGATAATCGGCATGATCGGCCTCTCTACTACACCGGTTATATCGATACGATGAAGATAGATCGTATCCTCATTGATCCAGGGTCTGCTATAAGTATAATGCCAAAGAGTCTGTTGGATGAGCGAAAAATCCCTCTTCACAAGCTTTCCAAGACGGTTACTACTATCCTGGGATTCAATCAAAGCCGAAGCGAGCCTTTGGGAAAGATTCATCTGAAACTTCAGATAGGCGATTTCAGATCCAAAGTCACTTTCTATGTGATCGAGATCGTGGGATCTTATAATCTTCTTCTGGGGAGGCCCTTTCTTCATAAAAATAATGTGGTGCCTTCTACTCTTCATCAGTGTTTTAAATACATTGACAGCAATGGAAGAGTACAAAAGAAAGTTGCGGATATAAATCCTTTCCATGGGGTTGAAGCTTATTTCAATGATTCCCGGATGTACAAAGAAGAGTATACAAGGGTGATACAAGCTATGAAGAAAGAGGATCCGCAAAGTGAGACCTTGATAATTCCTGTTAAAGGTCGAACTACTCAGCAACAATCTCCTAAATCCTCTGGAGACGGTTCTTTCATTATTCCAGTGAGCGGACGGATCTCTCCATTACCTCAGTCGTCCACTCAAGATACACTGATCATTCCTGTCAGTGGGCGTACTACAGTTCCTGTATCTTCACATATAAAACAGGATACTCTGGTAAGCCCTGTTGGAGGGCGGACTACTCTTCCATCTCATGTTTCAAGGGAGCTCACCTCTTCTCAGCCATTTGTTATCGATCTTAATCGAAACAAAACTTCCTCTCATTCTTCTTCTCCCCCTTTAGTCATTGATTTGGCTAAGATTTCTAAGGCTCAGCCTTCTCCCAATGTAAATACTACTGCTTTTAAATTTAATGAAAATTCTCCATCTTTGCGGTATATTGATGTGTGTAATCATGTTCATATTTATTTGTATTTGTTAGATGACTTGAGAACAATAACCATAGGAGTTGTACAGACTTTTCATACAGATGTATCCCTAGAATCAGTACAAACTTCATACTTTCTGGTTCCTAGTAGAAAGCCAGAAGATATTCCAATATTCTTCTACAAAGGGCCCCAGAATCCTTCTGATTTAGAAGATGATGACAAAAACGATGATACTGGAAGATTACAACTACGTCGATATAGTCAGCAATCTAAAGACATCATTAAAAATATGGGCTATGACTTCAGAACTGGCCTCAATAATGGAAAAGGAAGAAAAATGCCTGTTCGGATTCCTCCTTTGAAATATGGGAGAACAAAATACAGATTAGGTTATATTGCACCTACTCCTTTTATCAATACTGTCTATGAAGATCCCGAATCTGACGAAGATAAGAGATCTGATTCTTCTAGTACCACCTCTTGGGATTCTGATACAAGTATTGTTGACTTCAACTACAATATTCTGTCTTCCAACATGGTCTCCATTGACAGTTCTGAAGAAAATGATGAAAACGAAGACGAGTTTGAAATCTCACCTGAATCAGAACAATGGGTCCAAAGGTTAGATAATCAATGGGAGTTCCGATTCGAGCAAAAAGAACCTCCGACTGAAGACAAACTTGTTCAAATAGATGTTGGTGAAGAGGGATCCCCAAAACCAATATTCATTAGTGAAAGTCTTTCAGAAACTGATAAGCAAGACATGATCAAACTTATTCGTGAATACATCGATGTTTTCACTTGGAGTTATGAAGATATGCCAGGACTTGATCCACAAATCGCAACTCATAAACTCAATATCATGCCGAATACAAAGCCGGTCAAGCAACAACAGCGACGATTTCGTCCAGATATCATGGATGCAATTGAAGCTGAAGTCAATAAACTCACGGCCTCTGGGTTTATTAGAGAGGAACAACATCCCGATTGGGTGGCTAATATAGTTCATGTCCTTAAAAAGACTGGTAAGATCAGAGTATGCATAGACTTCCGCGATCTCAATGCGGCATGTCCTAAAGACGAATTCCCTCTACCAATTACTGATGTTATGATCGATAATACCTGTGGGTTTGAACGGATGTCATTCATGGACGGGTATTCTGGGTACAATCAGATTAAAATGTTTCCAGATGATGAGAAACACACTTCTTTCAGAACGCCGATCGGTACATACTGTTATACAGTGATGCCATTCGGTCTCAAGAATGCAGGAGCAACTTATCAACGAGCCATGAGCACTATATTCCGTGAACACTTACGGAAAACAGTCGAATGCTACGTTGATGATATTGCAGTCAAAAGTCGACAAAAAGAGGATTATATCCAAGATTTGAAGACTATTTTTGATCTAATGCGTAAGCATCAATTAAAGATGAACCCTACTAAGTCCTTCTTAGGCGTCTCTAGTGGCAAATTTTTCGGCTTCGTTATTACCTCGAAAGGTATACACGTAGATCCCGAGAAGATCAAAGCCATCCAAGAGATGCGTCCTCCACGCACCTTAAAAGAGCTACGAGGATTTCAAGGAAGGATCGCTTATATCAGGAGATTCATCTCTAATCTTTCAGGACGCTGCAGACCATTCAATAAACTTATGAAGAAAGGTGTTTCTTTTGTCTGGAATGATGAATGTCAGAAAGCATTCGATGATATAAAACAATATCTGATGAGCCCTCCAGTATTGGTACCTCCTGTCTCAGGAATACCGTTCCTCCTATATACCCGAGCAATGAGTCATTCATTGGGTGCATTGCTCGCTCAAAAGAATAAAAATGGTCATGAACAAGCCATTTACTGTCTCAGTCGTACTATGACCGGAGCTGAACCTCGATATTCGTCGGTCGAAAAAGAATGTCTAGCCCTGATGTTCGCTGTCCAAAAGACACGACATTATATCATTGGCCAGACCATTCATGTCATTTCCAGGATCAATCCTATACGAGTCATGATGAAGAAACCCAGTGTTTTAAATTCTCGATTGGCTAACTGGAGAATTTTACTTGCTCAGTATGATATGCACTATATCCCTCAGAAATCAGTCAAAGGACAAGCTTTAGCTGATTTTCTGGCTGCTCATTCAATTCCAGAAAATTCAAAACTCTATGATGAAATCCCAGATGAAGTCCTAGATTCAAACCAAATTGCTGAAGAAGATCCTACTTGGCGTCTATTCTTTGACGGAGCTTCAAGAATAGGTCCTAATGGTGACATTGTTGCTGGGGTTGGAATTGTTCTTGTATCGCCAGAAGGTCTTGCTATCCAAAGAGCTTATTCTCTCGATCAGCCATGTTCAAACAACGTTGCTGAGTACAATGCACTGCTTATCGGTCTTCAACTCGCTAAACATCTGAATATTCAATATTTGGAAGCGTATGGAGATTCTAAACTCATTGTTAATCAGATAAGGGGTACTTATGAAGTTCGCCATCAAGATCTGGTTCCTTATCATAGATCGGCTATATCTATGGCTTCTTCATTTGAAGGGTTCTTCATTGAGCATGTTAGGCGAACATGTAACACAGAAGCTGATGCTCTTGCTAATCTTACGACGGTGTTAGCTATTCCAATTAGGCGTCAATAAATGATTGTTGTCTGCAATCGAGAATTATTTCATCTCGAAAACAATCTAACTTTAGGACTTCCAGTTGACATTGAAGAATCAATATCTCATGATGTCAATGCAACGAGAGGATTTGGATTAAGTCGTAAATCATTATTATCTTCATCTGATTCTAGCATGGAATTCATCTTCAGTAATTCAGCTGAGACTCAGAATACGGATAAAGATTGGAGACTTCCTTTCTTAGATTTTGTATTGTATGATATGCTTCCAGATAATCCGAGTGAGGCAGCATCTATCAGACGACGATCACTCAGATTCTATTACAATCATACCACAAAAACTTTATATCGTCGAGCTTATGATGGTTTACTTCTTCGATGTGTTGCCGGTGATGAGGCTCAACAAATTATTCGTGAAGCACATGATGGAATTTGTGGAGCACATCAGCCTGGACCAAAACTTCAAGACCGTATTCGACGTATGGGTTATTATTGGCCCACTATGGTATCAGATGCTATCGAATATACAAGGAAGTGTAAAGCTTGTCAAATCCATGCAGATTTTATTCATCAACCCTCAGAATTTCTACATCCAACGGTAGCATCATGGCCCTTCGAAGCTTGGGGCATGGACATTATCGGTCCGATCAATCCGTCGTCATCAAAAGGTCATCGGTTTATTCTCGCAATAACCGATTATTTCTCCAAATGGGCCGAAGATATTCCTTTATCTGAAGTCAAGACTTCTAATGTCATCAACTTTATCAAGCATCATGTCATCTACAGATTTGGTGTTCCTCGACGCATTATTCATGATAATGGACCACAATTCGTCAGCCAGAAATTTACTCGATTCTGTGACGATCATCGGATCAACAATGTGGCTTTTACCGCATATAATCCGGCAGCTAACGGATTAGCAGAAGCTTTCAACAAGACCATCATCAAACTCTTAAAGAAGTTTGTCTCTACTAACAAACGTAATTGGAGTGAGAAACTCGGTAAATGTTTGTGGGCTTACCGTACTACAGTTCGTAATGCTACTAAATGTACACCTTTCTCTCTGGTGTACGGATGCGAAGCTATTCTCCCGTTAGAGATTCAAATTCCTTCTTTAAGGATAGCAATCGCTAATGAACTTACCACCGAGAATAATGATCGTCTTCGACTTCAGGAGTTGGAAGCTCTGGATGAAAAGCGATTATATGCTCAACAGAATATTGAATTCTATCAAGCTAGAATCTCAAGAGCTTTTAACAAGAAAGTCAGAGTTCGAGCATATCAGAAAGGAGAACTTGTTCTTACAGTCAGACGTCCAATGACTATGACACACATGAGCAAAGGCAAGTTCGATGCAAAATGGGAAGGTCCATTCATTGTGAGTAAGGTCTTTTCTAATGGGGCATATCAGCTTACCACTATGGATGGTAAAGTCACTATGATGCCCATTAATGACAAATTTTTGAAGAAATATTATGTCTAATATTTTCATCTGTCAAGAATGTTCTCTCATCATTCCCCCAGCTATTAAAAATACCAAAGTTATTGTTCTTTACAAGAATCGTTTCGATATCTGTTATCCCCAGTGGAGATAGATATTCTATCCTATATCGTTTTCTTAACAAATTTGATATCTAGAAAATTACGTCCATATTACCTCTGAATTTTCTATCTCAATATCATATTTATGAAAATGATATCTAGTCTTTTGATTCTCGAGTCCAAAGATCATGAAAAAAATGAGTTCAAAGATGTTTTTATGTCTGAATTTATTTTTTCTAATCAGTATTAAACTAAGATCATCTCTGGTTTAATATCATCTGATAGAATTACAAAGTTCATTTGTATATTCTATTCTATAGAAATGTGTCATGTATTATTTACCTCTGAACATATTTTCTATGAATATATCATTACCAAAATAGCAAAACCAAAAATCAGATCAAGAATTCTCATTTGTTTTCATTCAGAATCAAAACATTGAATACAAGTGAAAATGAAAAAGATTCACTTATTAGGAGTTATTAGCTCCCTGATACGATCAAGAACAGCATTTATTTTCTCTTCATGAGCTTTTCGAACTTTTTCTGCTGCTTCAACAGCGACATTTTGTTCATCAAAAATGATAATAGCAGATTGGAGACGATTAACTTCTTCAATTTGCTCTGTCTGCATCTGCTCTCGCTCCTTTTGAAGAGTTTCACAGCGTTCGGCTTCAGAAATATAAGCAGCAATGACCTCAGCTTGCTCTGTTTCTATGACAGCAATTCGCTCTTGAAGACGAGCCAACTCCTCTTTCAACTTCTTCAGCTCTTCAGCTTTGGATGCTTTATCTTTCTCCAGAAGCTCTACTCTCTGACGAGTAGCTAATATTTCTTCACCCTTTTCTACTAATTTCTCAGAAGAAGAGGCAAGAAATGCTTCTAATGCAGCTTGCTGGGACTGGGCTTCATGCTCTAGTTGACTGATCTCAGCCACCGTTAAAGAATGAATGTCTTCCTTCTTAGTCTCCCAGTATTTTCGGATAGTTATTTCCAACTCATCCAGGAGATGTTCAAAGAAGATGCACTGAGATTCGCAACCAGCATGTCGCAACGCCATGAGCGGGAAATTGATCATAGTTCGAAGCTCAGAGAAGGGCATAGCTTCGTCCTTCAAGAAACGTCTGGAGTATGTATCTAGATATGAGTAAATGATCTCTGAATACATTCCCAGAGTTCTTGCTAGTCCAGTCTCAAACCCAGGAGTCACTGTCATCATTGAAGAAGAAGCTTGAACGTTCTCTATCCTGGGAACGGAAGTATGTGCCACTGGAGAAGTTGGCAAGTGCGAACTCCCTTCATCAGCATCAGCCTAGATAAGTGGAGCATGAGTCGAACTCATTGATGCAGTAGTTCCTATTAGTCAAAGAAAAAAAATAATCAGCATCTAAAGAAAAAGAAACAGTAAAAACAGAATCTGAAATAAAATTATACCAGGCTGAGGTTCATATTCTATATGGTGAGGGAGTCTTGCGTCTTCTCGTAGCCGGTCCATGATGGTGTCCGACACCTGCTTCATGTGGCTGCTTCCAGCTCCAGAATTACTGGGTGCTGGAGCGTTGTCCGGAGATTGAGCAGGTTCGGAGCTGAGTTCCATTCTGTTCCCTCTGACTTTATCTTCATCATAAGGAGTAGAAGTACCAGCATGCCAATCCTCTCCTTCTTCAGCTTCTTCTTCTTCTTCAGACTCTTTTTCATCCCCGGCTTCAAGATGAGTCTCTGATCCGGAGTCCATGATGTTCACATCTTTATCTATTCCTTGAGATGGATGAATCTCAGGAACAATAATGATAGCAAGTTCAATATTGACTGCCGGTTCAGTTTCCCCTGGAATATCAGTTCGAAGAATGATGTCTTTACAAATATTCTTCAATAAGTCATCAGCAGCTGATAGCTCGGACGTTGGCACGTCTTCATCGCCTCTGGCCAAAGAAATGTCTTCTTCAACCTGAGTTTCTGGAACTTCTGGTTGTTCCATAACTTCTGTCGGGGCTGGTTCTTCTTCAGAATATTCAATCTGGTCATCCAATGCCTGGATGACGCCCTCTGTCCCATGCTCAAAAGGGATCATCCTCATCTCTGAGGGTTCAGTAGCTACTCCACTTATTGTCGGAGCAGTTGTTTCTTGAGCTTGAGTGGACTCTACCTCAGTCTGTTCAGCTGAAGTTGCTGGAAGATGAACATAATAAGATTATGTTTTCTCAGTGGAAGCCGCTTTATTGATCTCTGGCAAGACCCCTCCACTCATAATCGTTTCCAGGAGTTTATTGCCCTTCATTTTGCCGACGGTCTTCTTGACATACCTGCCTCTCGACCTTCTTGTTATCAAAGGAGCATCGTCTTCATCTGTATCTTCGTCTTTATCGGCGGCGTCATCTTCGTCAATTGAGATGCCACCTAAAGATGAAGTGGCAGTTACTGAGACCCCTTTCTTCTTCTTCTTAGATGTCTGAGACTTAGTACTCTTTTTGGAGACTGTCTCAGATTCATCACTTCGCTTCCTCTTAGAAAGGGATACAAATATGGGAGAAAGAACTTCATCAGGAAAATTTTGCTCTTGAAATAAGTCATATAGGGGCTCAACCTCTGCTGTCTCATCTTCAGGTTCCGGAGAAAATCGTTGAGTAACAATCTTCTTCTTCGACCTCTTTGATGGAGCTAGGTTGTCTTCCGCAACAAAAGTCTTCAGATGGAAACTCGGCATGAAGGTGCTCGACGAAACATAGAAGCGAGCATATGTGTAAAGCATCTTCGTCCCCGTGCTGGATAAAGGATTAGGCATAGAGAATACAGCTTTTGTATCTCTAGCCTCAAAGTATCTCCAGGCCCGAGCTCTGTCAATAAGCCCTCCACGAGCAGAAAGGCAGGTGGTGGCATTCCCAACATGAAGTTGGTCATATCCGAATTGCCTGGCAAATCGGCTCAGTAGATACGGCTCCAGATACGTCATTTCTTCATGACGGTATACCAGATGAGAGGGCCGAATTCTCTGCAACCACTGAAAGGCTACATCATCTAGCCTGTTCCCTTTATCTCCGTCTATCATATTCAAGGGCATGCTCTCATAACCCAGTGGTGGAGGGACACATTGAATGGACCAATGTGACGCTCGATTCAGAATATTTCTGCATTCTGGAAGAGTGTGAACCTTCCAGAAAGTTTCTCCAGAGTACTTCTCCAAAAAGAGACTGCCACTCCCTCCTGCTCCCGGAGGTATCAGACCGTCATGATGGAGAAGAAACCAACCATATAGATATGTGAAGGGCATCTCTATTCTCGGGAATTCATCGGTCATCCTCCTCTGATTAGATAGTATATTGGTTACAAAATTTCGAAGACCTGCGTTCAGCCTACAGGTCATCGCTGATAATAAGTCTATCTTATAACCATACATAAGGCGCACTGCTGCAAAAATAACGCCTCTATGTATTCTGTCTAGAGAGCTGGAGCCAGGAACGACGAATCTTCTTAACCAAAGAGAGAAATCCGGCTAAATGACCGTTCCTTGACAAAACTTTTCCACTCTGTCTCACATACGAGCTGAAGGTGGTTCCAGCTTTAAATTCATACCAGTCTTCATCGATCGTAAAATCCTTGCAGTCATACTTCTCTAGTAGATAAATGATTTCACTCTCAGAGAGAGGCTTGAAGAAGTTAATTTGGTACCATCTCTTCTCGTTTATCTCTTTCTCATCTTTTTTACGGTTCATGAAAAGATAAGACATCCACTTCTGGATGTGATTGCCGGCTTCATCTTTAGAACTTTTGTAATATAGAGTGCATGTGCCGAAATGGCACATCATCTCTTCGAAGAGATGCACCATCTCCGGATTCTTCTCCGACAGAAAGTTCAGCTCTTCTGTCGTGGGCACATACTCTTCATACGGTAGTGTGCCTGAAGGCAGATGCGAGATGTATTCCATCTCATGAAGGGCAAAGCCCATCTCCCCTTTGGGAGTCATAAATGTCCCCGTCCTGTGGTTATACCTCTCAACCAAGGCCAGGAACAGAAATGGGTTGGGTCTGAAGCCGTAGGAGGAATTGACGATCGCGTCATAAAGGTTTATCTTCTTCAGTTCACTCTCAAAATTCTCCCGAGCCCAATGAACCAAAGTCCTCCACCTCATGTTTTCCTGATTCATTAAGCCGTTCATCCTCGGCATCGAATCAGTGGGGTAGAATGCATTTTCGTTTGCCATGAATTCATTTATGAAAACAGGCATCCTGAATGGCATCAATATTGATGAGTCTTCGGGTGGTACACATCCCGGCTTCAAACCTCGAAACACGGATACATGATTCTCTGGGAAACTGAAGAATCCCTCCTTCCTGTAAATGATACAGCTCGCCTTTGCCTGCTGATATTCTGTTAAGTGCCAGGACATCTTTCTAGGATAACTGGCATGCATGAATCTCATGATAGATAAGCCCCTAGAAACCTTCGGCCAGTACATGGGCTGTCCTGTATCACCTTCGAAATAGAAGCAGACCTTCTCTCTGATGCCCTTTGGTTGTGACTTCTGTGCTATGGCATCCCCGAACAGAAATGCTGGTTTCTTGTGGGACACCAAATCAAGACTTTGAAAGGGTTGACCATTCATCAGACAGAGTAGAGTTGTATGGTCTTGATTTGTCAACAATGACAGTCTGGCTTCTGGAAGGTCAAACTGAGGAAATTGCACATGAGATAAATCATGTTTAAATGAAAAACTCAAGTGCCCTTCATAATCTGCCTCTTCACTTCGGATGTTCACTACAGAAAATAAAAGAAGACAAGGTCAGATGTGTTTCAGTAAAATCTATGTCTACGAGCCTTATGCATGTATAGCAGTGTTTGAAGGAAATTTTATAAGTCACGCAGACTTCAGACAGATATACTATCAAGACACGCTGAATGATTTATTCACACAGGTGATTAATTCACGCAAAGTCAAGACAGATTAAAATGAAAAGTCACGCATCATTGCCAGAATCACATTGAAGTAAAAATAACAAAATATACGCTGACAGATCAAGATTAATCTATCCAGAGAATGACCCTCAGAAGTCCGCGTGACTATTCAACATTGACATCTCTGCCAACATGTAAAAAATTACGCAGAGTCATGAAAGCTGCGTGAATAATTCAACATGGACATTTCTGCCGACATGTGAAAAATCACGCAGAGTCATAAAAGCTGCGTGAATAATTCAAATATTGACATCCCTGCCAATACATGAAAATTCACGCAGAGTCCTGAGAGCCATGCTCATTTGCGTGAAACACAGAGCTTCGTAAATACGAAGATGTGAAGTATGGCCGACCCTAAAGAGGGGGCATACTTTATTAATATCCTTTGCCCTAAGAAGGGGGGATATATTTCGTAAGTTCATTATTTGTCTTAAGATCCTAAGATTTCTATGTGGAGTTCATCTTCATCAAAGTCATCTTCATCAAGTCATCTTCAACAGTTCGTATCCCTATCCATCACTTACGCTGCATAGGAGGATGCGTGACTTCGTGTCGAGGGAGTCTGTCGGTGGTGGCACGCGAGGAAGTCGCAGGAGCTTTTCCCTTGGCCTGAGCGTCGGTTTTCTTAGGAGCCATTGCTGCTGAGAAGGGGAAGAAGAAGTCAGGGAAGATGAAGTTCGTCAGGGAAGATGAAGTTTCTCTTTTGTGGATTCTCTCTCTCTAAAGCAAGTAAAGAAAGAAAGAAGTGATTTATGGCTTATTTATAGGCTCATGAAGAATTCCAAACGGCAACATCATTATTTGCCTCGATTTAGGAGCTTTACACGAGATCCTAACTGCACAGAATCCCAACAGTCCAATCATTTCGGAGTAAATCTCTCTTTAAAGTCATCTTAGCGTGACTAAATTCATTTTATCATTTTTCGATTTCAAAGTATTTCGAAATAATTTATCATTTTTCGAAAACTTTGAAGGGGGTTTTGTAGGCCTCAAAAATGAAAGTCACGCTGAGTTGATCAGGACAAAGTCTAAAAGTCACGCTGAGTTGATCAAGACAATGTTTAAAAGTTACGCTGGGTTCTACCAGACTATTTCTTCAAATATACGCAGAGACAGCTCATCATTTGTCAGAGTGTCATTATGACTGACAGCACGACAGTCAAAGAATGTCTCCTCGTATGCCACGTATGCACGGAACTCGAGAGATCACAGCCGACTATTGCGTGATATTCGAAATCTTCTTCAACAAGACTCAGCCTTCATCAAGTTGGCGTACCAAAAGAGCTTATTGTCATTTAATGCGACTGACAAGGCAATCAATGTCAGAGATTTTGTGTCAGTCGAGGCACGTCGAATCCAGACAACTGGCAGTTCTGACTTAAGTCTGCGTGTATTTTGAAGCTTTATGCACCAAGTTTGCGTGTATTTTAAAGCTTTCTGTCCCAAGTCTGCGTGGATTCTGAAGCTTTCTGCCCCAAGTCTGCGTGGATTCTGAAGCTTTTTGCCCCAAGTCTGCGTGGATTTCGTCCACAACAAGCCTGCGTAGATTTCATCAAATTGGAGTACGTGGCAGCCATGCCACCGATCTCTTACCTGCGTATCCTGTAACTTGCACACGACTCATGCACGATTGCCATGTGTCTAACAGTTACAGGCCACGTCCAGTAACTGCTCATAACCTTGCATATGTTAAAATCATGCGTGATTTTCAACTATGCACAGGTTGTGAAGACAGTTATCTTTTCAGTTATTTTTGACTCTATAAATAGAGTTCTTTTCTCATTCATTGTACAGATACATAGAGATCTAAATTGCTGTTGAAATTTTGAGAGCTTTTCTTCTTCGCATCGTCTAAGGGATAAAGCGATCGTCTTCTAGATCGGATTTCTACAGTTGTATTTTCCCAGAAACACAATAAATAAAGTAAATTTATTTATGGAAAACAGTAGGCTGTCTGTGAGCCATAATGCATTATCGACCAGGTTGGCGGCGGCGTCCGTACAGCACGGGTAGCGACCCCGATGTACGTTCCCGTCATACCTGTCGCTAACCATTCCTTTCTTTCTTATCTTTTATTCATTAATTCTTTTCTTTCTTTCACTTATTCGTTCGTTCATTGATTCATTCGCCTATTCATTCGTCGATTCATTCATTCACTTATTCGTTCATTAATACATTATACAACTCCCCGTACAGGAATCGCCTTGGCGACCCATTGGTCCCGAAGTCTTCCAATGTTGCTATACTCTACTCGGAACGACTATGTCGATAGTTTTTCCGTTTCATTATTGTAAACCATTCATTGCTTCATTGTTAAACATATAAGGAACTTGAATGTAAGCTTGTGCCTTAGCACGAACGTGGAGTGCGGTGCGAGAGTTCTCACATTTTTTCAAGTTCTTTTCCATATTCTATACAATCATACAAGATGAGATTATTCCCTTAGCTAGGTGCGTTGGGTCATTTATTAGCATGTGCGGTGTTATCGTCTAGCGATTCTAGCAATAGTGTATGTATTGTTATGTGTCTAGGCTAAGCAAAGACGGGTTCATCGGAGCCACACACCTTAGCAATGTTTGCATCGGCCGAGCGATACTCCGAGCGCGCCTTTGAGAGTCTAAGTCTGGATTTATCTTCGATGGGCTAATGTAAGTCTTGCATCGATTCTTCATCGGGTCGACGCAACTCTTCGAGTCGACGGCTTGTTTGAGTCGTCGCACTTGCCGTTTGAATCGACGTTCCGCTAGGGCGGAGTGGGTCATTACATAATACACCACTCAAAAACAAGTCTCGTCCTCGAGACTTCCTGGGTTCAAGTCATCCTACCATTCCTTAACTCATGTCATGTGCATATCTTAGACAATCCCTATCGAATGACTTTATCGCTCAATGGCATCGAACTATGCTCGGTTATCCTTCCAAGTTTTATGTTGCATGCGTTTGGTGAATTTTATTGAATGACTGTTCATTCATTTTAGACTTTATGGTACTGTCACCCTCATTTTCCTGTATTTCTCGTATTTCGTATTTATACTCGTATCTGGATTTTGGCATGTATTTTTTTTCTCAACTTGTAGAATTTTGGTATTTCTCGTATTTTGGGTTTTGCCATGGCTCGGTTTTAATTGGATTGGGTTGGTTTGGTTGGTTTAATGTATATTAGTACACCTTAGCCTATGCTCCACCCTCAACACACCACATCCCACCCTCTTTAAAACTCCACCAACTTTTTCTCTCTCCTCATAAACCTCCATTAATTTCTTCTTCTCCTTCCTCTACACAACACTCTTCTCCTTCTTCTCCACAAACACCACCCATAGGCAAGTGCATCTTGCCACCACATAAGAACCCTCTTTTATTTGTCCATTTGCTAGATTAGGACATGGTGATCAACATTAGAACTTAGTATTTTGTGATTTGGAGTCTCCATTGTTCTAGATCTAAGTTTTCCTTATTTTCGATTTTGCATGGTTTTGATCTATTTAAGTTGGATTTTTATGGGTTTTGATGCTTCCATGTGGAAGAGAGTTTCAATTCCACCCTGGTTAGAACTTTGGAAATCTGGATTTGGAGTTCGGATGGCCAAGTTGTGATGCCTTGAAGTTTTGGAGCCATTGGAGCTTCTTCTCAGCCATAGAGAAGAAGACCCAGACCCTGCGTGCGTGTTTTTACGCGTACGCAGCTCTCTGCTTGCGTGACTTTTCACGTATGCAGCCCTCTGCTTGCGTGACTTTTCACGTACGCTGCTCTCTGGCGTGCGTGACTTTTCACGTACGCATCCCTCTGCTTGCGTGACTTTTTACGTATGCAGCCCTCTGCTTGCGTGACTTTTTCACGTACGCTGCTCTCATGCTTGCGTGACTTTTCACGTACGCAGCTCTCTGCTTGCGTGACTTTTTCATGTACGCAGCTCTCTGCTTGCGTGACTTTTTTATGTATGCAGCTCTCTGGCGTGCGTGACTTTTCGCGTACGCAGCTCCCTGTCACGCCCCAGAACCAGAATACTGGAGAGCGGGGGCAGACATAGCCAGCTACGTATATGAAATGGAATCCATCTCGCTATACGGTCACGGCTGTCTAGATACATGAGGGTTTATCTACAAGCCAACAGTCTCTTAAGGTCATGAACAAGCCTAGTGTCTCAATCACAAGCAAGTAAGTAAAAGCCACAAGATGTATGATCATTAAATATACAATAGTAAGGCGTCCCAAACATTACATATTCAGTTGATCATGAAGCTAGTCGTTACAAAATGTCAGGACTAGCAAGAGTTTAGTCATACATGATCAACCCTAGGATCTGTTAATCATGTTACAGCCCGTAGACAGACAGTAAGTAAGTGCAATCGAGCTAAACAGGTGCTCGTCGGCTAAACGCCTCAAAAGAATATTTTTACAAGGGAGTGGGAGAGCAAAATAAAACCCACTCGTTGTCGGGATTCCTTCTAGTGTTCACCATCTGGCAGGAAGGTTGGTAGATCCTCGGTAGCTGCTCCGAAATCTGGCCATACAAAACCAGCTGGATCAGACCCCAGAAAGAGCAAGTGTCACAAAGGAAGCTTCACTTAAGAACTAAAACCAGCAATCAGCACAAGATATAAATAGAGTAAGAACTGGAAATAAAGAAAATACACCAGGATGATATACGACGAGATAACCATGGAACTATTCAGATAACCAGATTACAACCCGTAAACCAAACAAGGACCGGGGTTGTAACCCTTCGTCTGAACAGAACTTGAAATTTTCACCATTTATCGATAAAATAAATACAAGCATTCTGGTCATTCAAGAATCTGGAACAGGATCAGGATAAGACTAGACTAGTTGGACTCCATCCAATCACTTCGCGGCCAAACAAGAATTACGGCTTGATACTTTAACTAACTAGGGTTGTCACAAGCCTAATTACTAACAAGATGCAGTGAGATTATTCCACAGCCACAAGCCCTGCAGACCATCCAGGCTACCCGGGTTAAAAGATTAGAGTTGAATTCAGGTGGGTACATCATCCAGGAAATAAATGTACCCTTAGGTAGCTTGAAGGGTGCAACACATGACAGTGTGCTGGAAATGTGCCCTACTCGACGGCAGGCTACAGATCCCAAGGCGTGCCCAGGTAACGGGATTGCATGTAGCTGGGAAATCTCTTCATGACTAATGTATTAATCTAGTTATTAGCCCTTAGTTTATTTCAATAGGTACTCCTGACCGTGGTACTCAGGAGTCCCATCCTAGACATGATGCAAGCCAGGACTGGTTTATTTATACAAGCACAATCGCCCACGGTGTCCAGATTAATTATACAGGTCATGTCATGTCAGGTAGCCGTCGCAACAGCTATCGAGATAATCATGTCAGGTTATCATGCCAAGTGTACTAGTCAGGAGTGCGCCACGACGGGCCACTATCAGGTCATGCTCAATTATCAAATTCTAACATATCAAGTAAACTCGTGATTATCAAGTTTAGGAGAACCAGGGCAATCAGGCTGCGCTCAGGTCAAGCTACGCTCAGGTCAGGCTACGCTCAAGACAGGCTACGCTCAGGTCAAGCTACGCTCGGGTCAGGCTAGGCTCAGGTCAGCGTACGCCAGTCATACGCTTCTAAAAGGCAGCGTATGTACTCAATACGACTCCTCGTCAAGCAAGCGAGCGTATGCGAGTTATACGCCTCCAAAAGGCAGCGTATGGGGTCCATACGACTCCTCGTCAAGCAAGCGAGCGTATGCGAGTCATACGCCTCCAAAAGGCAGCGTATGGGGTCGATACGACTCCTTGTCAGGCAAGCGAGCGTATGCGAGTCATACGCTCCCAAAAGGCAGCGTATGGGGTCGATACGACTCCTTATCAGGCAAGCGAGCGTATGCGAGTCATACGCTCCCAAAAGGCAGCGTATGGGGTCGATACGACTCCTTGTCAGGCAAGCGAGCGTATGCGAGTCATACGCTCCCAAAAGGCAGCGTATGGGGTCGACTGTGCTGCGCTAAAGAGCGCACGCAGCTCAGTGGCACAAGCTAAAAAGCTTGTACACTGCTCACTGTCTTCTCCAAACAGCAAGAACTCCATGGTTGAACCCAAAGCTTCAAAAGTCCATAACTTGGTCAAAATAAGTCCAAATCCAACTTTTCAAAGGTCAAAATTGGGTAGAATAAAATTCTCTACAACATGGAACCATCAAAACTTGAAAACAAAGAAGTTTGATAGATCAAAACCACCAAAATCTGAAAATAACTAATTCCTAGATCTACAAAAATTAAAGTCTCAAAATGGAAAATGACAAGTTCTAATGTGTCTTAGAAACATGAGGAGAAGCTAATAGAACAATAAAATGAGCTCTCTTGTGGAAGCAAGTTGCACTTGCCTAGACCGCTCTCTCCCTCTCTTTGGTAGGTAAGGAAGTAATGGGAAAGAAGAAGATGAGTAATGAAGAGAGAGAAAGAAGAAATGGCAATAAATATCAAAGGTGGTGGTAGGTAGGGGGTTTATCCATGGTTCATGATGAACAAAAATAATCCCAACTGAACCAAGCCAACCCGGGCCAAGAATAAACCAAGCCAAGCCATGAAGAAAACTAAACAAGGAATCATGCAATACAAGAATAAATACGTACACGTATTCCAGAAATACGTAATACGAACCACAGGCATTACACTCCCTGAACCCCTTGCTTAACCCTTTGGCTCTTGGAGTTTTGGTTTTATTTCTTTAAGCTTGGCTCTAATCCATAATTCAATATTAATATTAATGTTAATGTTAATATTAATGTTAATATTAACATTAAATACTAAAATTAGATTTAATATTAACATTAAAATTAATATTAACATTAAAATTAACATTAACATTAACATTAATATGAAAAAAAATTAAAAAAATTAATATTAACATTAATATTAACATTAACATTAATATTAACATTAATATTACGAATTAGAGTGAGGGGGGTTTTTGGGGGGCCTTTCTAAGGGAGGCTTTTGATCCGCTCCCTATATATATATATATATATATATATATATATATATATATATATATATATATATATATATATATATATATATATATATATATATGGGTTCTTCTACAATACATAGGATGTATCAATACATCCCAAACAATTGCATTGAAAATTGTGAAAGGTGTTTACTATGACTTTGGCTTTACCTGATATAGCAAGTCATATTAACCTGCTAACTTTATTAAGAAAAATCCTCCTAGATTATCGTAATTTATTGGACATTGTACATTCAACATTTATATTTTTCACCCTACATTAACGCATATTTTCCACCCTATATTAACATGCTCGCTTATATTTTTCACCCGGTTGCTATAACCATGCTGGTAACAACATGCCATCAAGTAATCCGTTTACTTTATTAATTCTAATGTTTATCTCAATAACAGACGACCCATGTATTGTAGAAGACATCAATTTCAAATACTTTTTTTTGTCTTTTTTAACGCCTGATGCTCACTCACTATTTATTTTTATTTTTATTTTGAATTTTAATGCCTGCTACTAACGTATGTTGTTGTTGAGTAATTGGATTTTTTTGGATTTTAAATGCATGTTGCTTAATAATTAATTTATTTATTTCTGGTTTTTTAATGCATGTTGCTATATATATATATATATATATATATATATATATATATATATATATATATATATATATATATATATATATATATATATATATATATATATATATATGTTTTAAGTTGTATTGAACGCCTATTGCTCACTTATTTTTTTATAAAAAATGTTTTGGTTTTTTAACGATAATATCTTTTACTTTTCTAATGATAATATTTTCGAAGAGAACATATTTTTTTACTGTCATATTAACCATCTTTATAATATTTACAGTATTTTTAATATCATTTTTCAAAGTATATTCAAATTTTTACGTTAATTTTAATATCATTTATCAAAAAGTTAAACAAATATCATAATTTTGACTTTCTTGAACCCACTATCCAATTGAGGAAAATATTAAAGCATGGTCAATCTAATCTCAATATTATTTATACATTTAATATTAAAGCATGCTCAAGAAAATCTGAATATCATTTAGTCAGGCTTCCACTATTTTTTTAATGCCTGCTGCTAACATATGTTGCTGTTAAGCAATTAATTTTTTTATTTAAACGCATGTAGCTTACTAATTAATTTATTCAATTTAGGTTTTTTAATGAATGTTGCTCATTAATTTGTATATTTTTTAACGCATATTTCACTCATTAAAATATATTCAAATTTTTACGTTAATTTTAATATCATTTATAGAAAATTTAAGCAAATATCATAATTTTGACTTTTAATGAATATCATGAACCCACTATCCTATTGAGAAAAATATTAAAGCAAGGTCAATCTAATCTCAATATTATTTATTCATTTAATATTAAATCATGTTCAAAAAAAATCTAAATATTATTTAATCAGGCTTCTACTATTTTCTTTTTATTTTTTTGACTTTTAACGCCTGCTGCTAATGTATGTTGTTGTTCAGTGATTAATTTTTTTTAGATTTTAAATGTATGTTGCTTACTAATTTATTTATTTATTTATGGTTTTTTATTGCATGTTGCTCACTATTTTATTTATTTTTGTAACGCAAATTTCACTCATTAAATTTTTTTTTTTGGTTTTAAGTTGTATTGAACGCCCACTGCTCACTTATTTTAAAAAAAAATTTGTTTTCGTTTTTTAACGATAATATTTTTTACTTTTCTAATAATAATATTTTCGAAGAGAACGATTTTTTTTTATTGTGACATTTTGTCATATTAACCATCTTTCTAATATTTACAGTATTTTTAATATCATCTTCCAAAGTATATTCGAATTTTTATGTTAATTTTAATATCATTTATCGAAAATGTAAGCAAATATCATAATTGTGACTTTTAATTAATATCATGAACCCACCATCCTATTGCGAAAAATATTAAAGCATGGTCAATCTAATCTCAATATCATTTATTCATTTAATATTAAATTATGTTCAAGAAAATTTGAATATCTTTTAATCAGGCTTCCACTATTTTATTTTATTTTTTGATTTTTAACGCATGCTACTAACGTATGTTGTTGTTCAGTAATTGAAATTTTTTCTTTGGATTTTAAACGTATGTTACTTACTAATTAATTAATTAATTTTTTATTTTTTAATGCATGTTGCTCCATATTTTTTAACACATATTTCACTCATTAAATTTTTTTGGTTTTAAGTTGTATTGAACGCCTACTGCTCATTTATTTAAAAATAATAATATGTTTTGATTTTTTAACGGTAATATTTTTTACTTTTCTAATGATAATATTTTTGAAGGGAACTGTAAGCCCCCTAAATTTTCGAAATTATTTTTGAATTTTCTAAATAAATTATTATCGATAATTTATTTTGATTTAATTAATTTTGATCATTAAATGCTCTTTACCGTGACTTAGATTTCTAGAGCATCAGGGATGCCAGTATCTGGAAACTTTCTTCTTGAAGTTTGAAGTAGACGAGATTATCTTCATGTTGATATATCGTGTCCCACTCGAACTTGTTCTCTTGTGTTCCATTTGCTTCACACAACTTTCGGATCAATTTAGACCAATTTATCGTCTGTCATAATTTGTGATTTAACTTTCAATTTAATTTTCGGGCCCGATATCGGTCCAATCCAGTCGACCCAATATATGGCCCTGGCCTATTTTGAGTCTACTATGCACGTGCCACTTGTGTGCCACCAGTTCCTATACATAGTTGGTATAACCCTCTTTCTGCCATTTCAGTTTCGTTCCATTGTGAGCACGTTTGTTTGGTTGAATTCGACGCCAAAGTTGGCCGTCCGAATTCGTAATTTCCAAGTTGTAAAATTCTATTTTTGAACCCGGGACTCCGGATTCAATTTCTGACACCACTAGTAGACTCGTGGCGTCGCTCTGGCACGTTTTCATACAAAGTTTATTAGATTTGGAGGACGTGGGTCCTGGAACACATTTCGGTGCAAAGCGGGCCCCACAGTCCGGATCAACGGGACTTTTTGACGTTGGCTCATCGGAATCCAATTATGGATATACCGTTGAGTTTGTATCATCATTCTAGACTCGTTGACATATATTTTGCTAGGTTTTAGTGGACATTGGTTCTGACACGCATTTCGGTGCAAGTCAGATACCAATATGCGGGTTAACAGGTCATTTTGAGATCGGCTCATCGGAATCCAATTCTGGATATACCGTTGGGTTCGTATCGTCATTCTGGACTCGTTGACATATAATTTGCTAGGTTTTAGTGGACATTGGTTCCGGCACGTATTTCGGTGCAAGTCAGATACCAACATCCGGGTTAACGGGTCATTTTGAGATCGGCTCATCGGAATCCAATTCTGAATATACCGTTGGGTTCGTATCGTCATTCTGGACTCGTTGACATATAATTTTCTAAGTTTTGAGGACATTGGCTCCGACATACTTTTTCGTGCAAATCGGATTCCAATATCCGGGTCAACGGACCAATCTGAGATCGGGTCATCGGAATCCAATTTCGGATATACCGTTGAGTTCGTATCGTCATTCTTGATTCGTGGACATATAATTTGTTAGGTTTAGTGCACTTTTATTTTGACAGATTTTTCGGTACAAAGTGGGTCCGACACGGACACCAATTTGACCCGAAATTATCTTTTTGCCCCTATGTCCAAATTGGACTTATGGATAGGCTATCCTAGCTGATTTGACCATTCTGGACAAGTTGGTGATGGTTGTTTCACCATCCGACAACATCTGTAGGTTTTCACCCTATTATTATAATCTTCTCCTTTTGTTGTATTTTGAGATCCATCGATTGCAGTGATTTCACAACCACTGAAATTGAATGTGTTGACCATGTATATGTTTATAAAGACTAGCCTTGACCCTGTTTGACCATGGTTGACTGCTTTGACTGAACGTCGAAGTAGAGTCAACATTTGACCTAGTTTAACCTAGAGTTGACCAGAGTTGACTAGAGTTGACCAGTTGACTAAAAGTCAACTGTAAGTCAACCATTGACCCAGTTTGACCTAGTTTGACTTGGTTTGACTTCTTGTGACCTAGTGTGACTCAGTGTGACCTAGTTTGACTTAGTTGACTGAGTCTGGCCTAGATTACGTAGCTTATACTATAGAATCAAGCCTAACACCGTTGAACCCTAATTAGCTTATATATCTTATCTTTAGGTCTGTGGCATCACTCTGAGCATCGACCCCATTTGACAGCTCAGGACCGCAGGCGAGTACATTCTCTGATAGTAGTTCCTTATCTTGATATTTTTTATATCCGATTCAGTTATAGTATTTTACTTAATTCTCGTCATGATGGTACACGGACTAGTATATACCAGATTTCTGTCATGAGATATCATTCTTGGATTTTCTTGGGATACTGGTACTTGCTCGATCTTGTTCTTGTACTTGTATTGATATTGATTCCTGAGAAGGAGTAGCTACCTTCTTAGGAAATCCCGTGTCATGACGTGCTATGTCCGGATCCATATACTACTCGGGGATGGGGAATTATTAGGGGCTATGTGATCAAAGCCACCCTGTCACTATATTCTTGTGCTCGCGCCACTCTCCCCTCACGTAGGGTGTAGCGAGATCTTATTCATGTGCTCGTTATCCAGGTTGGCCGGCATGACCCTTTCCAGATTTTTTTGTGATTGTCGGGCCAAGTGGATAACCTGTCCGGTAACATTTCCCAAGCCGATCACATAACGCTCTAATAATTCAAGGCACATTTTATATTTACTTTATCTTATCTTATATCCTGCTCTGTTCTACATTCATTACTTTCTGACCATGCTGTGATATTCAGTTACTCACATGTTCTACATGCCTTTATGCTGTACCTTGATTGGAGACTAAGTTCTGCTCGGGAGAAGGGTTACAACCCCGGTCCTTGTTTGGTTTAAGGGTTGTAACTCAGCTTCCGAATGGTTCCCAAGTCATCCTATATCTTTGTCTTGTATTTTATTATACGGTCTCTTATAGAATTTGTCACTATAAAACTATTGTTAGTTTATGTACTCGTTCCATCCTGACTGGATATATTGACAATATTTTAGGAGTAGTTGTGCCATTATTGGACTTCATGATGTTGCTAGCTGAGGTGGATATCACTATTCTTCTATGTGAGTTGCCTGGTAGTTATCCTTAGTTTGTCTTATTTTCCTTCTTTATTTCCAGTCTTATAATTCCTTCTAGTAGTTTCTAATTGTTCTTGTGCCTTAGTTATCTTTCCTGTCTTATCTTCTTTAGATGTTGGGTTCTGATTGAGTACATTTGTAGTTCATGGACCTTCTAGATGTAATATATATTTATTGGGTACTAGACAGCGTTCTACCGCCGATACCGCGGCATAGGCTGGGCGTGGCCCACGTATTCGTATCCGTATATTCGGGTGCTAGTCGTGACACATTTTTGTGGTGGCCCATGCAGGTCAGTCTTTGCAATTAATGCGAAGTCGTGGTAGTACTTGAGCTTTTCTGTACTACTACAAGCCTGCCCTAGGATTAAGGTTGAGTCTTGGAATATTTTAGAAATTTGGTACTCCGTCACATATTAGGAACTCTTGGTAGATTCCAGGGATGACCCCTGGGAATCTTATTTCGAACTTTTCGAAACTTTTCCTATTTGTTCCTGTCCGTCCTGATTTCTGAAACATCTGTCCGTTATCAACTTTATTCTTTCTTGGAATGAGTTTGTGGACCCCATAGGGAAGGTATAAGTTAAACTTATATATCTTCTAGGTTGAGACGAGAATATGATTTGCCAGTCTCATATCAGGTTGAGATTGTTTTAGATTATGTTACAATGATTTCCTTTTATCTTGACCTAGATAGTACCTTTGGACATCTTCTGAGAATTTTCTTCTAAACTCTACCTCGGGATCTGTTTTCGCTAGTTTCAATCTATTTATCCTTGATTCGTTGTTAAAAATTTTGAATCTTGATGTTCGTTGTTGACTTCGATTTTGATTCTGTTTGAAGATAAGTTTCTCTGGATTGAGTTAAGATATTCTGATAAACATATTTGATGCGGACGATGAGAACGATAAATGTCTACTTTATTTATGGAGTTTAGAATTTATCGCAGTCATATTAGCTAGCCTGACAAGGACATGGAGCCTGATTTTGGATATACTATCCTAGTTATGGCATTTAGATTCTCTTACAGCCATACCGGTTGGCGTGGTAAGGAATCTAGATGACATAATTATAGGGTATATACCTTAGTTGTGGACTCTATCATTTATTGCATCTATGCTTAATGGTGTGGCGTAAATTCTGACAGCATGGTTTTGGATAGACGTGTATGGTTATCAGGTCGTATCTTAAATTGATTCACTTCTTTTTGACCAAATGATGAGGACAATTCATACCCTTATTTTTTGACTTATCATTCATTTCTTTTCTCATCGTATGATGATTTCCTCATCTTGCCGTCATTTCCTTTGACTTGTTTAACTATGTCTTGATTACATCAATCACCTATCTCATATTTACATCTGTCATCTACACTTGAAAACTCCAAAAATTTTGAAATTTTCATATCTCAATTGTTTCTTAAATTTTGATACTGTTAAGATTTAGATTCCCTTCTGTCCATGACCAATCAATTTTGGTGTTCTTGTTTATCGTGCCAAAGAGTCTTGGTTGCTGACTAGACTCTAGATGACTTCAAATTCCTTTGTGACTTGGATTTTCATCCTTAGATGCTTGTGTCCAGCCTTCGTTGATCTTATTCTCTATCTTGCCCAAATTCTGATTTACTCGAAAGTTGATCAACTTAGATCGTGTTGAGACTAATTTCTTTATCGTGGTTGGATTTCAATGCTATTAACCCTCGTGCATTGACTTCCGATTTTGATCATGTTTGGATTTTAGACACTCATGTCTAAACTCTTTTCAACCTTGATTTCATTTTCTGATTACATCCAAATTCCTTGTGATTAGTCGTGCCTAGATGACTTGGCATGACTAAGACAACTTGGGATTTCCTTGACCGTGATTTTAACGATAATAGCTATACATTTTATCTTGCCTCAAACTCGTGCCTAACATTTTTGACTTTCAATCACGACTAACTAGTGTGACTACGAAATTAGTCGTGTTAGAATTAAACATGTTTGACTTTCTACCGTACCTAATTGACTTGGTTCCTTCCTAAATTGTGCTTTTAGGACATTGATTTCGAATTCATGATTTTATCGGCATTCACAACTGAACTTGGACCTTCATCGTGCTTATGTGACCTATAATCTGATTTCTATCAAATCTAACTCTCAATCGTGATATACTCAAATTTTTCTCTCTATTTGCTTCTCTTAGCCTTGTTTTAGATCATGACCATTCGACTTTGATTTTCATGATCTTGATAATCTTAATCCTCAAATCATGCTAAAATCTTGAACCCTAATCGACTGTGTCGAAATAGATCTCCTTCGTACTTAAATTTTCATTCTCTAGTCATTTGTGCTCAGGTTTCATTCCTGATCATGACTAGGTTTGCAATTTTCGTCGCTCTAGTCTACATCGTGCCTAAGTGGTTAATCATTCCAAAATTCTTGAACGCATATGGGTCTTGATTTCACTCATGACGAGGTGGTTAAATTCTTGATCAATGTTTGTGCTAAACATCTGATTATTCCTAAACAATGTCCAATCACGTCATTTTCATCTTGATCGTGCCTAGGTATAACCCTAAATCTAATTTCTTCGACCTGGATCATATTTATCGATGTTTTGACATGATTCTGACTTGTTCATAGTCGAACGATTCTTGATTTTTCTAGTCGCGGCTTTGTGCTTACCTACAAGCCGTGACGATAAATCCCAACCATGCCAAACCTTATTTTGATCAGGGTTAGCTTTTCATCTTGATCAGGCCTGTGCGACTTTCGGGTTTATTTCCATCAACCTAAGTCCTACAGATCACCCCGTACTTGAACTTCATTCATATCTTCGATTCTTCTAATCGTCTCTAAAATCGTGCCCCAATGACTTGACTTATTTCTGAAATCATGCACATATAATTTTGTTCATATCATGATTCTATCGTGCCAAAATCCCTCATTGTGCCTGAACAATTGTGAATCGATTATCTTGATCGTGCAAAACTCGTCATTCTTGGATCGTGCCTAAAGTATTGCTTAAATCTTCTATCATGTTTTAACCCCACTACCAACCTTTAATTTCGAGGACGAAATTTTTATAAAATGGATAGGATGTAAGCCCCATGAATTTTTGAAATTATTTTTGAATTTTCTAAATAAATTATTATCGATAATTCATTTTGATTTAATTAATTTTGATCACTAAATGATCTTTACCGTGACTTGGATTTCTAGAGCATCAGGGATGCCAGTCTCTGGAAACTTTCTTCTTAAAGTTTGTAGTAGACGAGATTATTTTCATGTTAATATATCGTGTCCCACTCGAACTTGTTCCCTTGTGCTCTATTTTCTTCGCACAAATTTTGGGTCAATTTAGACCAATTTATCGTCTGTCGTAATTTGTGATTTAAATTTCAATTTAATTTTCGGGCCCGACATCGGTCCAATCCAGTCGACCCAATATATGGCCCTGGCCTGTTTTGAGTCTTCTATGCACATGCCACTTGCGTGCCACCAGTTCCTGTGCATAGCTGGTATAACTCTCTTCCTGTCATTTCAGTTTCGCTCCATTGTGAGCACGTTTGGTTGGTTGAATTTGACGCCAAAGTTGGCCCTCCGAATTCGTAATTTCTAAGTTATAAAATTCCATTTTTGAACCCGGGACTCTGAATTCAATTTTTGACACCACCAGTAGACTCGTGGCGTCGTTCTAGCATGTTTTCATATAAAGTTTGTTAGATTTGGAGGACGTAGGCCCTGGCACACATTTCGGTGCAAAGCGGGCCCCATAGTCCGGGTCAACGGGGCTTTTTGACGCCGGCTCATCGGAATCCAATTATAGATATACCGTTGGGTTCGTATCGTCATTCTGGACTCGTTGACATATAATTTGCTATGTTTTAGTAGATATTGGTTCCGGCACGCATTTCGGTGCAAGTCAAATACCAATATCCGGGTCAACGGGTCATTTTGAGATCGGCTCATCAAAATCCAATTCTGGATATACCGTTGGGTTCGTATCTTCATTCTGGACTCGTTGACATATAATTTGCTAGATTTTAGTGGACATTGGTTCCGGCACGCATTTCGGTGTAACTCAGATACCAATATACGGGTCAACGGGTCATTTTGAGATCGGCTCATCAGAATTCAATTCTGGATATACCGTTGGGATTGTATCGTCATTCTGGACTCGTTGACATATAATTTTCTGAGTTTTGAGGACATTGGCTCCGACACGCTTTTCTGTGCAAATTGGATTCCAATATCTGGGTCAACGGACCAATCGAAGATCGGGTCATCGGAATCCAATTTCGGATATACCGTTGAGTTCGTATCGTCATTCTGGATTCGTGGACATATAATTTGTTAGGTTTAGTGTACTTTTATTTTGGCACATTTTCCGGTACAAAGTGGGTCTGACACGGATGCCATTTTGACCTGAAATTACCTTTTTGCCCCGGTGTCCAAATTGGACTTATGGATAGGCTATCCTAGCTGATTTGACCATTCTGGACACGTTGGTGATGGTTGTTTCACCATCCGACAACATCTGTAGGTTTTTACCCTATTATTATAATCTTCTCCTTTTGTTGTATTTTGAGATCCATCGATTCCAGTGATTTCACAACCACTGAAATTGAATGTGTTGACTCTGTATATGTTTATAGAGACTAGCCTTGACCCTGTTTGACCATGGTTGACTGCTTTGACTGAACGTCGAAGTAGAGTCAACATTTGACCTAGTTTAACCTAGAGTTGACCAGAGTTGACTAGAGTTGACTAGTTGACTAAAAGTCAACTGTAAGTCAACCATTGACCCAGTTTGACCTAGTTTGACTTGGTTTGACTTCTTGTGACCTAGTGTAACTCAGTGTAACCTAGTTTGACTTAGTTGACTGAGTCTGACCTAGATTACGTAGCTTATACTATAGAATCAAGCCTAACACCGTTGGACCCTAATTAGCTTATATATCTTATCTTTAGGTCTGTGGCATCACTCTGAGCATCGACCCCATTTGATAGCTCAGGACCACAGGCGAATACATCCTCTAATAGTAGTTCCTTGTCTTGATTCTCGTCACGATGGTACACGGACTAGTATATACCGGATTCCTGTTATGTGATGTCATTCTTGGATTTTCTTGGGATACTGGTACTTGCTCGATCTTGTTCTTGTACTTGTATTGACACCGATTCCTGAGAAGGAGTAGCTACCTTCTTAGGGAATCCCGTGTCATGACGTGCTATGTCCGGATCCATATACTACTCGGGGATGGGAAATTATTAGGGGCTATGTGATCAAAGCCACCCTGTCACTATATTCTTGTGCTCGCGCCACTCTCCCCTCACGTAAGGTGTAGCAAAATCTTATTCATGTGCTCGTTATCCAAGTTGGCCGGCATGACCCTTTCTAGATTTTCTTGTGATTGTCGAGCCAAGTGGATAACCTATCCTGTAATATTTTCCAAGCCGATCACATAACGCTCTAATAATTCAAGGCACATTTTATATTTAATTTATCTTAACTTATATCCTGCTCTATTCTACATTCACTACTTTCTCACCATGCTATGATATTCAGTTATTCACATGTTCTACATGCCTTTATGCTATACCTTGATTGGAGACTAAGTTCTGCTCGGGAGAAGGGTTACAATCCCGGTCCTTGTTTGGTTTAAGGGTTGTAACTCAGCTTCCGAATGGTTCCCAAGTCATCCTATATCTTTGTCTTGTATTTCATTATACTGTCTCTTATAGAATTTGTCACTATGAAACTATTGTTAGTTTATGTACTCGTTCCATCCTGACTGGATATGTTGACAATATTTTAGGAGTAGTTGTGCCATTATTGGACTTCATGATGTTGCTAGCTGAGGTGGATCTCATTATTCTTCTATGTGAGTTGCCTGATAGTTATCCTTAGTTTGTCTTGTTTACCTTCTTTATTTCCTGTCTTATGATTCCTTCTAGTAGTTTCTAATTGTTCTTGTGCCTTAGTTATATTTCCTGTCTTATCTTCTTTAGATGTTGGGTCATGATTGAGTACATTTGTAGTTCATAGACCTTCTAGATGTAATGTATATTTATTAGGTACTAGACAGCGTTCTACCGTCGATACTGCAGTGTAGGC
Organism: Iris pallida; assembly: GCA_029216955.1. Classification (NCBI taxonomy): domain Eukaryota; kingdom Viridiplantae; phylum Streptophyta; class Magnoliopsida; order Asparagales; family Iridaceae; genus Iris; species Iris pallida. Next base: position 31,267,527 of record JANAVB010042020.1, on the reverse strand, counting down.
TGGGCGTGGCCCACGTATTCATATCCGTATATCCGGGTGCGGGTCGTGACAGGAACGGATTACTTGATGGATATTCTTAATATCATTTTCCGAAGTACATTCGATTTTTTACGTTAATTTTAATATCATTTATCAAAAATTTAAGCAAATATCATAATTTTGGCTTTTAATGAATATCATGAACCCACTATCCTATTGAGAAAAATATTAAAGCATTGTCAATTTAATCTCAATATCATTTATTTATTTAATATTAAAACATGTTCAAGAAAATCTGAATATCATTTGATCAGGCATTCACTTTTTTTTTAACGCCTGCTGCTAACGTGTGTTGTTGTTCAGTAATTGGATTTTTTTTTGGATTTTAAACGTATATTGCTTACTAATTTATTTATTTATTTTTGGTTTTTTTACGCACGTTGCTCACTAATTTATTTATTTTTGTAACGCATATTTTACTTATTAAAATATATATTTTTTGGTTGTAAGTTATATTGAACGCCTATTGCTCACTTATTTTTTTTAAAATAATATGTTTTGATTTTTTAACGATAATATTTTTTACTTTTCTAATGATAATAGTTTTGAATAGAACGAAATTTTTTTTATTGTGTTATTTTGTCATATTAACCATTTTTTCTTATATTTACAGTATTTCTAATATCATTTTTCAAAGTATATTCAAATTTTTACGTTAATTTTAATATCATTTATCAAAATTTTAAGCAAATATCATAATTTTGACTTTTAATGAATATCATGAACCCACTATCCTATGAGAAAATATTAAAGAATGATCAATCTAATCTCAATATTATTTATTCATTTAATATTAAAGCATGTTCAAAAAAATATGAATATTATTTAATCAGGCTTCCACTATTTTTTTTTTCATTTTTAACGCCTGCTGCTAACGTATGTTGCTGTTCATTAATTATATATATATATATATATATATATATATATATATATATATATATATATATATATATATATATATATATATATATATTTGATTTTAAACGTATGTTGCTTACTAATTAATTTTTTTAATGCATGTTTGTCACTCCCGTTTTCCGTTATATGTAATCCAGTGTGCGTATACGAATTTCGACCCGTATTTTATTTATTATATTTTTGTATTTATTTATTGCTTGCCTTGATGTATCTTGACTAGGGTTGACCTTGGGTTGGGTTGGGTTGGTCCAACTTGACTTGCTTTGGATGGCTTGGTTTGGTTTATTTTGATGGTTGGTTCAACATGTTGAACCATCCCCTCTATTTATAAAACCCAACCACCCCTTTCTCTCTCTTCATTACTGTAGAAGCATGGAAAATATTGCTTTTAGTCCCACATCGGAAAGGAGAAGAAGAAAGGGCTCACTCCATTCTATAAATAGAGCCCCCTTACCTCCTTTGAAAAGGGCACCAACTATGTCCATATCACCTCTGAGTAGGAAAGCTCTACCATCAACCTTATATTTACCACGTCATACCACCTCTGAGTAAATATGATGGTTCCCTCTCTCAACTTATTATCCGTACCTAAAACCAAGGTACGCCAAGGATGATAAGTCCACATAAAATCCCCAGCGGAAGTACCCAAACCTATCACGTCCATGCTACCTCTGATTGGATTGCTACACCTAAACAAATCTACTTTCCATGCTTCTTATTCAAAGTGTTCCAAATTTGCAATTTGGAAACTTTGAAGGGGGTCCTGTAGAAGCATGGAAAATATTGCTTTTAGTCCCACATCGGAAAGAAGAAGAAGAAAGGGCTCACTCCATTCTATAAATAGAGCCCCCTTACCTCCTTTGAAAAGGGCACCAACTTCTCTTCCCTCCTTCCAAACTTGGACTCTTCCTATTACGCACCTTCGGGTGCTAAGTAGAAGAAGTCTAGGGCAGCGCGGGCTCATCGGGCTCAGTCAGCTGTCCCAACCTCTGACCATCAAGAGCGTCCCGCTAAGCGGGCCTCTGATGGAAAGTTATACAGAGCCGCCTGTGTCCAGCCCCAGACGGCAAACGGACAGAGTGGTTCTCAAGAGTCTCCCAACAAAGATCGAGGACAAGTGTTTCTATTAGCCCCCACATCAGGGAGAAAACATGATACCTACGCACTCGTGTGTTCGGGATACCCGGGCCCACAAAACGAATGCACGGACAGATCGAGACATTCCTAATGCGAGTCATGAGACGTCCTTCATGCGGCTCGGTCATGAGACATTCCTCATGCGGCTCGGTCATGAGACGTCCTTTATGCGGCTCGGTCATGAGACATTCCTCATGCGGCTCGGTCATGAGACGTCCTTCATGCGGCTCGGTCATAAGACATTCCTCATGCGGCTCGGTCATGAGACATCCTTCATGCGGCTCGGTCATGAGATATTCTTCATGCGGCGCAGAACCCAGGAAGCTTCATGCGACTCAAAATCAGACGAGCTTCATGCGGCTCAAGAGTATCATGCGGCTCAAAAGTCACCAACATGGACATGCGGCTCAACGCACATAGGCAGCTCGAGTAAACTCCATGCGGTCCAGAGAGAGAGGCCATGTGGTCTTCAAAAATAGCTGTGCCCAACGTGTGGACGCATTTAATGCTCTAACGGCTGACAGACCTGACAAGTGACAGACCTGACATAAAGTTGTCATAATGACTGACACGAAAAGCAGTACTTCGGGAATAAGGAAAATCTTCAAAGTGGCACTGTCTACCAAAGTTTTGAGGCGAGCTTATGCGGCCAAGAATAAACGAGTTCCTGCGGCTCAATACAACGCTAGCTTATGCGGCTCGTAAAGATTATGCACATGCGGCTCATTGAGAGTTCATCCCCTGCGGCTCAATAAAGCACTTTCCCATGCGGCTCATGAAGATTATCTCCCTGCGGTTCAAGTCTTGCCTATCCCATGCGGATCTGGCAGGACCCACAATTAAAACACGTGGCATCGGATCAATCAAGGATTTAACCGAATCCCAACAAATATATTTGACATCATCATCATAATTACTGAGATCAGGGCATATCATTTATCATCAAGCCAATGGGACACGTGACGAGCAATAGGACATTGGTAGAATCAATCATGAAGATTTAAAGCAGTTAACATTAATTGCTCACAAGATTCGGTGCTATCCGCATTAATGGCCGAGATTCACTATAATCAGGATCAAGGGTTCAGATAGAATGAAGGAGCGCCGACATTCCAAACAGATAATCATTAGCAAACCCTAATGATCACCCCCCACTCTTATAAATAGCTAGTATCATTCCCTTGTAAAAAAAAAGGTCGGCAACAAAAGAATAAAAAAATAAGAAGAGAGAGATCTACACAGAGAGAGCTTCCCCTTTTTTCTTGATAATCACAGAGAGAGAGAAGCCAGGAGAGCAATCCGAGGAGAGCAAGAAGAGCATTTCTTCATCAACGTCGAGCAGATCTTCCCCGAGCCAAGGCTGCATACTGATCGTCCAAGGAGTAAGGCAGAGCGGCCGTCGCTTTCTCGAGCCCCTATCGTCACCCCCCCAGAATCAAAAATAAACAATCGTACTTAGTCTGCTGTACCTAGGTTTTCGTCCCTAGGCTTTCTTTGTACGAGCGAGTTTGTATTGTTAGTCTAAGTTCAGTCCTCCGATAATTGTTCTGTTCTTTTACAATCAATGGCAAACACGATGGCGACTCTGCTGGGGACTAACTTCTCCACGGCTGAGGAGTTGGTGACGCAATCAGATGCAGCCAAACTTGGCTCCACACAAAAGAAAATGGTCGTCCGCTTCGACCAACAGGCGTTTGAAGAGATGCTCTCTGAAGGCAGCGCTGGCCCGGCCCAGAAGCGCACCCGTACCACGAAGGCTCGCAAAGAATGGAGACCGAAGTCATTTGCTCCTCCTCAAGCCCTCGATGGGATGCCCTCTGTTGCTCAAGACGACGAGAAGGATTCTCCTGCGGTCCCACTTCAGATCGTAGACAACTCTGCTGTCCCCAAGTCCGGCAGAAGAAAATATTATGATGCTGGACTTGCAGGGACAAAGAGGGACTCTACGCGGACCGAACCGCAGAAGAGTATTAGCCGCAAGGAGAAAGCCCATGCGGCTACATCCGCCAACCGCATGAAGAAAACTCATGCGGCTACTTCTGTCAGCCGCATAACTTATGCGACTACAGTTCCCGACAGCATGGATGAGACTCATGCGGCCAGTAAAATCAATCGTTTGCAGAAAACCCATGCGGCCACAGATGCCAACCGCATGCGACCAGCCTGCACGGTCGTGACCCCTAGCCGCATAAGAACTCGTCCGACGACAGAAGACAACCGCATGCAGACAGCCTGCACGGTTTCCGCTTCCAGCCGCATAGCATCTGCTCCATGCTCCTCTCGATCAGTTTTCGACCGTCTCTCGTACGGTCCGAACCCTGATGACTCTCTGGATGATAAGCCAGACTCTGTGATGTTCAACTTGGACTCTTCCTATTATGCACCCACAAGTGCTAGAAAGAAGAAGTCTAGGGCAGCGCGGGCTCATCAAGCCCAGACAGCTGCTCCAACCTCTGACTATCAGGGCGTCCCACTGATTATCACACGGGCCTCTGATGGGAAGTTGTACAGAACCGCTCAAGTCCAATCCCCGATGGCGAACGGACAGAGTGGTTCCTCTGACCTGCGTGAGGCGATCCTCCACAAATGCAAAGAAAGAGAAGGGGCCTCGGCGTGCAAAGAATCCTCACATGGACGTCACTGCACCCAGATCATCGTCAACTGCTGCTGCAACAACACGGCAGTGACGGAAGATCGTCCATCCGTCTTCCACAGACTACAGCACCCGAACTCAGAAGATGAGGCACCTCCTGTTGTCTCCTGCAATTCCGCTCAGAAGGTCCCCGCCGAGGGGAGAGGGAAGAAGACAAGCATCTCCAGTCCAAAGATATCAGCCACTACAGCTAAGAAATTGTCGGCTAAACGGTTGCCCTCCACCGGAGTATACCAACACACCCGTTCGAAGACAAAATCTGCTGCAACAGGAGACTCATCATCCCCGACCCTGGGGGTCGTAGGCGCTGGGGGTAGTACTCCTCCGAACGTCCACAATAATCCAACGTTTCAAGGAGACGAACCCCGAGAAACAACCCTCCCATCGGGTACAACAGATGCTGATGTCCCCGAGGACATCCATGATTCTCGAGATGAAGCAAGCTCCGAAGCTGGGGGTACTGTCCCTTCCGAGTCCGAACCTGAAGAGAACAGCCCCACATATCCAGATGATTTCTCGACGCATGGGTACGACTCAGAGGGTACATCCTCCACCACTCCCTCCGTCACTCCTCATGTGAAGACGGTATTCATGACAGACAGCAATCAAGGCGGTTCCAGCGATCGCCAGCGCATCGACACTTTGGAGGCCATATTATATGCCTTGGTCAAGTCTGTAGACGAGATCAAAGCGGCACTTCCTACTCTGCAGGGAGTGACACCTGGCCAGACAAGCACGGGTCCCGTAATCAACGTAGATTCAAATTCAGCGGCACCAAACCAGGGTAATAATCCTCCCGAGATAACGGCCCCTACCGCGACAGATGAGGCCCGAGAAGTAAGAAGAGAGGTTCAGGAGCTCCGAGCAATGTTTCACGCCCGAGAAATCTCTCAAGACCTCAGAATACGGCAACCATATCCTGCTGAATGGAGGGATGTTCCCTTTCCTCCAAGATATAAGCCGTTCAATATCAACCCATATGATGGCAAGACTTCAGCAAGTCGATACATCACTTACTTTGAGGTCACTACCGACCATCTGCCCCATGATGACGCTATCCTCACGCGGTTATTCATTAGGGCATTGGAAGGAGTCGTCTTCGATTGGTACCGCAACCTGCCAGACAATTACATCCACTCCTTTGCTGGCTTCAAACGCTTGTTCTTGGAGAGGTTCTATGAGGTAGGGCAGGACGTTACGATGTCTACCCTCATGGACGTCGTTCAAGGAGAGAAAGAACTGACGAGAAATTACATTGAGCGGTTTCGTCAAACCGCAATGAAATTACCATCTGGCAACCCGGACTCTTCTTTGATTGAAATTTGCCAAAAGAGATTACTTCCAACAATTAGTCTCTGGATGGGCGAAAGTCAGTTCAAGGACTGGAAGGCTTTTATCATCAGTGCTACAAGTGCTGAAGAACGATTGAAGAAGGCTCGCCAACTGGGGTTGCATATCTCGGAGGGAGAGAACAAGAGCAAGCATCCCAACACCAGCAACGACAATGGGGGTAGCCCCTCCAACAACCGGGACAACAAAGGCAAGCAGGCTATGGTGACCGATACAGCCCAGAAGCCCGAGCCACAGCCGGCAGACAAACAATGGCCTCAAATCACTTATTCCTTAAAAGACGGTCACGTCAAGCCTATCTTGGACATGCTTATACAAGGAGATAGGATTCAGCTTCCTCCACCAAGACGGGAGCCTCGGCCGGCTGATCTGGAGAACCCAAAGTTCTGCCATTACCATCGCTACGTCCACCATGCTACACACGACTGCTACCAACTGAAACGGTATATCCAAAACCTCATCGATTCGAACGCCCTGGCCATCGATTTCGAAGAAGTAACCGTGGCAGCCAACATGGTGTCCGTACAATTCGGTAGCTTCCCACCAACAGAGACTTAGGACGGGGTTATACCCATCCCTCTGGCAACAATGGAGATTGCTAATCTGCCGCCTGCTTGCGATCAAGCCGCTGGTCTAGTACCCCTCCCCATCACAGACATCATGATCGACAACACATGCGGCTTTGAACGTATGTCATTCATGGATGGATTCTCGGGGTACAATCAAATCAAGATGTCTTCCGACGACGAAAAGCACACATCATTCCGAATGCCGATTGGTACATACTGCTACACAGTCATGCCATTCAGTCTAAAGAATACTGGCGCTACATATCAGCGGGCCATGAGTATTATTTTCTGAGAACATTTACGCAAAACAGTAGAATGCTATGTCGACGACATCGCCGTCAAGAGTCGCCATAAGGAATATCATCTGCAAGACCTGAGAACGGTATTCGACCTGATGCGAGCCCACAACCTGAAGATGAACCCTACGAAATCATTCTTGGGCGTATCCAGCGGGAAATTCTTAGGCTTCATCATCACGGCACGGGGCATCCATGTAGACCCTGAGAAGACGAAGGCAATCATGGAGATGGGTCCCCCGAAAAATCTCCGCGAACTCAGAGGCCTCCAAGGAAGGCTAGCTTACATCAGGAGGTTCATTTCCAACCTCTCCGGGCGATGCCGACCGTTCACACACCTCATGAAGAAGGGAGTCTCATTCGTATGGGACGAGGAATGCCAGCGTGCTTTCGATGACATCAAAGAATATTTGTCGAATCCCCCAGTCCTGGTGGCCCCGGTCCCCGGAAAACCATTCCTGCTCTACGTACGAGCAATGGAACACTCCCTTGGTGCCCTGCTAGCACAAAATAACGATGCAGGCCACGAGCAGGCCATATATTATCTCAGCCGAATGATGATCGGGCCAGAACATCGATACACCGCCGTAGAGAAGGAGTGTCTCGCCCTGGTATTCGCTATTCAAAAGACGCGGCACTATGTCACAGGACAAACCATACATGTGATATCGCGAGTCAACCCCCTCAGAGTCCTCATGACTAAACCAGGGGCCCTCAGCTCTCGCCTCGCCACATGGGCAATATTGTTGTCCCCCTATCATATGATCTTCGTCCCGCAAAAGGCTGTTAAGGGTCAAGCCCTAGCAGACTTTTTGGCAGCCCACCCAGGATCGGAGTCATCCAGAATCTATGAAGAGATCCCAGACGAAGTCGCCGATTCAAATACAGCCACCCACGATAACATATGGCGAATGTTCTTCGATGGCGCCTCAAGGACCGGACCCAAGGGAAATATCGTCGTCGGGGTCGGAGTGGTATTAATTTCTCCTACTGGGCTGGTGATCAATCGCGCCTACTCCCTCACGGAACCCTGCTCCAACAATGTGGCCGAATATAACGCTCTGGTCATTGGCCTCCAACTTGCAAAAGAGCTGGGGGTAGAATACCTTGAAGCATACGGTGACTCCCAACTAATCGTCAATCAGATCAGGGGCTCATACGAGGTTCGCCATGAAGACATGATCCCCTACCATCAAATTGCGATCAACATTATCTCATCATTCGAGGGATTCTTCATCGAGCACGTCCCCAGACTCCAAAATATCGAAGCTGATGCCCTAGCAGGCCTTGCCGCTTCCTTAGCAGTGCCGAACCAAGCTCATCATTCGATTGACGTAATAGGCCACAAACTGGTCTGTCCCAAGAACAGCGTTCAAGCCATGGCAAGTTATTCCGCCCAGACGGTCGATGACACACCGGACTGGAGACAGCCGTTCATCGACTTCGTCGTATACGACATCCTCCCAGAGAATCCAAAGGAAGCTACCTATATCAGACGACGTTCTCTCAGATTCTTCTACGATACAGAGACAAAAATGTTGTATCGCCGCTCCTACGACGGATTATTGCTCCGGTGCTTGTCGAACGCGGAAGCTACAGAAGCTGTACGAGAAGCTCACGACGGTGTCTGTGGGGCCCATCAACCCGGCCCTAAGCTACAGGACCGCCTTCACCGAATGGGCTACTACTGGCCCACGATGGTGGCAGATACGATAGATTATGCCAGAAAATGTAAGGCCTGCCAAGTCCACGCAGACTTTATTCACCGACCATCCGAATTTCTACATCCGACAGTGGCGTCCTGGCCATTCGAAGCATGGGGAATGGATATCATTGGTCCAATCACCCCACCTTCCTCCCGAGGACATCGCTTCATACTTGCGATCACTGATTATTTCTCTAAATGGGCGGAAGCTGTTCCACTCGCAGAAGTTAAAACTTCAAACGTGATCAGCTTCCTTATGCATCACGTTATCTACCACTTCGGACTACCACGAAGAATCATCCATGATAATGGTCCACAGTTTATAAGCCATGCATTCTACCGATTCTGCGATAAGCACCGCATTCAGAATGTCGCTTCGACACCATACAACCCGGCAGCAAACGGGTTGGCAGAGGCATTCAACAAAACAATCATCAAGCTCCTCAAGAAGTTTGTCTCCTCCAACAAACGCGACTGGAACGAGAAGCTCGGCGAGTGCTTATGGGATTATCGCACCACGGTTCGAACAGCCACCGAGAATACACCATTCTCTCTGGTGTACGGGAGCGAGGCAGTCCTCCCTTTGGAGACTCAGATCCCCTCACTCCGCGTCGCCCTCACTTATCAATTGACGATGGATGATAACTACCGACGACGACTACAAGAGTTGGAGGCTTTAGATGAAAAGCGCCTCCTAGCTCAGCAAAGGATCGAGCTATACCAAGCACGCATCTCAGGAGCCTTCAACAAGAAAGTTAAAATCAGAACATTCCAAGTGGACGATCTTGTTCTGGCAGTCCGGAGGCCGATGGTCATGACTCACAAGACCACCGGTAAGTTCTAGCCAAAATGGGAAGGTCCATTTGTCATCGAGACCGTGTTCTCCAACGGCGCCTACCGCCTCGCAAAGCAGAACGGAGATTTGCTCATGTTGCCCGTCAACGGCAAGTTCCTGAAGAAATACTATGTTTAAACATCATTCTCCAGATTATCGAGTCATGTACTCCTTTAGTACCACTGAACTCTCATCCATCATTCTCCAGATTATTGAGTCATGTACTCCTTTAGTACCACTGAACTCTCATCCATCATTCTCCAGATTATCGAGTCATGTACTCCTTTAGTACCACTGAACTCTCATCCATCATTCTCCAGATTATCGAGGCATGTACCCCTTCGGTACCGCTGAACTCACATCCACCCCAGATTACCTAGTCATGTACCCGCTGGTGCCGCTGAACTCACATCCACCACATTTCAGATTATTGAGTCATGTACCCGCTGGTACCGCTGAACTCACACTCACCATTCTCCAGATTCCCGAGTCATGTACCCTCTTGTGCCGCTGAACTCACATCCACAACATCCTAGATTATCGAGTCATGTGCCCGCTGGTGCCACTGAACTCACACTTTCACAATATTGAGTCATGTGCCCGTTGGTGCCTCTGAACTCATATCCCGGTCACTCTTTCAGATAGTAAGTCATGTATAATCGATCTCTGAACTTTCTTCTTGGAAGAGATCCTCCCTCATGATCCGATACCCGTACTTCCAGTGCACAAAAAAAGGGTAAGCGATCCACAAATTTCCAAAACGGCCATGTCCTCATTACCTCTGAGTCGTTTCACTTCCGCCAAAAATAAATCACCCCCTACATAGAACTTCCATGTCCTCATTACCTCTGAGTCGTTCTATGTACCCCTCTTCATTGAGCCCACTCCTGCCATGTCCTCATTACCTCTGAGTGGGAAGGCTCCGTAGAAGAAACCTTCATACTTGCCATGCCCTCATTACCTCTAAGTAAGTATGTCGATTCTCTTTCAACCTATTATCTGTACCCACGACCGGAGTACGACAAGGATAATAGGTCCACAAATGTCCTCTGTTGACCACAAATATCCCCCATGGAGTCCTCTCCTGCCATGTCCTCTTTACCTCTGAGTAGGAAGATTCCACGGTAAAACCCTCATACTTGCCATGTCCTCATTACCTCTGAGTAAGTATGTTGGTTCCCTCTCATCCTATTATCCGTATCCTAAGCCAGGGTATGCCAAGGATAATAGGCCCACAAATGTCCTCTGTTGACCACAAATGTCCTCTGATGACTACAAATGTCCTCAGTCGACCACAGATGCTGAACTGGGTCTCCAGTACACGCCCATCCCTTCCCTATCATGCCTAGGAGCCCAGTTGCTCCCTGGCATTCTCTCGAATACCAAAAACTTCTATAGCTGTCTTATCGCGAAGTTGTTCTAGGTATTCCTCTCCGAAACTTGTTACTTGTACCTAAAACCAAGGTACGCCCAGGGTAACAGGTCCACAAATAATCCCCCAGCAGGTCCAATTCCACAAACACCATAAGTATAAGAAAGAGAAAATGAGTTGAAACATGCTCATTTATTCAAAATTCAAAGTACTACATCATCTGGGATCACACCCCTTGACAAAAAGAAAAGAAAAACAGTGAAAGAAAATAGAAAACTGTTCACTGCTCCATGGCATTCTTTCGCCCGATACCAAGAACCTCCATATTCGCCTTACCGCGGAGTTGTCCTAGGTATCCCTATCAAACTTATTATCCGTACCTAAAACCAAGGTATGCCAAGGATAATAGACCCACAAATGTCCTCTGCTGACCACAAATGCCGTACTAGGTCCCTTAGTACATCCACATCTTTCCTCATCATCACATGCTTTCGGAGCCCAGCTGTTCCATAGCATTCTTTCACCCAATGCATAGAACTTCCACGTTGATAGCACCTCTGAGTTGTTCTATGTATCCTTATTCGAGTTCACTCCTACTATGTCCATATCACCTCTGAGTAGGAAAGCTCTACCATCAACCTTATATTTACCACGTCATACCACCTCTGAGTAAATATGATGGTTCCCTCTCTCAACTTATTATCCGTACCTAAAACCAAGGTACGCCAAGGATGATAAGTCCACATAAAATCCCCAGCGGAAGTACCCAAACCTATCACGTCCATGCTACCTCTGATTGGATTGCTACACCTAAACAAATCTACTTTCCATGCTTCTTATTCAAAGTGTTCCAAATTTGTAATTTGGAAACTTTGAAAGGGGTCCTGTAGAAGCATGGAAAATATTGCTTTTAGTCCCACATCGGAAAGGAGAAGAAGAAAGGGCTCACTCCATTCTATAAATAGAGCCCCCTTACCTCCTTTGAAAAGGGCACCAACTTCTCTTCCCTCCTTCCAAACTTGGACTCTTCCTATTACGCACCTTCGGGTGCTAAGTAGAAGAAGTCTAGGGCAGCGCGGGCTCATCGGGCTCAGTCAGCTGTCCCAACCTCTGACCATCAAGAGCGTCCCGCTAAGCGGGCCTCTGATGAAAAGTTGTACAGAGCCGCCTGTGTCCAGCCTCCGACGGCAAACGGACAGAGTGGTTCTCAAGAGTCTCCCAACAAAGATCGAGGGCAAGTGTTTCTATTAGCCCCCACATCAGGGAGAAAACATGATACCTACGCACTCGTGTGTTCGGGATACCCGGGCCCACAAAGCGAATGCACGGACAGATCGAGACATTCCTAATGCGAGTCATGAGACGTCCTTCATGCGGCTCGGTCATGAGACATTCCTCATGCGGCTCGGTCATGAGACGTCCTTTATGCGGCTCGGTCATGAGACATTCCTCATGCGGCTCGGTCATGAGACGTCCTTCATGCGGCTCGGTCATAAGACATTCCTCATGCGGCTCAGTCATGAGACGTCCTTCATGCGGCTCGGTCATGAGATATTCTTCATGCGGCGCAGAACCCAGGAAGCTTCATGCGACTCAAAATCAGACGAGCTTCATGCGGCTCAAGAGTATCATGCGGCTCAAAAGTCACCAACATGGACATGCGGCTCAACGCACATAGGCAGCTCGAGTAAACTCCATGCGGCCCAGAGAGAGAGGCCATGTGGTCTTCAAAAATAGCTGTGCCCAACGTGTGGACGCATTTAATGCTCTGACGGCTGACAGACCTGACAAGTGACAGACCTGACATAAAGTTGTCATAATGACTGACACGAAAAGCAGTACTTCGGGAATAAGGAAAATCTTCAAAGTGGCACTGTCTACCAAAGTTTTGAGGCGAGCTTATGCGGCCAAGAATAAACGAGTTCCTGCGTCTCAATACAACGCTAGCTTATGCGGCTCGTAGAGATTATGCACATTTGGCTCATTGAGAGTTCATCCCCTGCGGCTCAATAAAGCACTTTTCCATGCGGCTCATGAAGATTATCTCCCTGCGGTTCAAGTCTTGCCTATCCCATGCGGCTCTGGCAGGACCCACAATTAAAACACGTGGCATCGGATCAATCAAGGATTTAACCGAATCCCAACAAATATATTTGACATCATCATCATAATTACTGAGATCAGGGCATATCATTTATCATCAAGCCAATGGGACACGTGGCGAGCAATAGGACATTGGTAGAATCAATCATGAAGATTTAAAGCAGTTAACATTAATTGCTCACAAGATTCGGTGCTATCCGCATTAATGGCCGAGATTCACTATAATCAGGATCAAGGGTTCAGATAGAATGAAGAAGCGCCGACATTCCAAACAGATAATCATTAGCAAACCCTAATGATCACCATCTTATAAATAGCCAGTATCATTCCCTTGTAAAAAAAAGGTCGGCAACAAAAGAATAAAAAAATAAGAAGAGAGAGATCTACACAGAGAGAGCTCTCCCTTTTTTTTTGATAATCACAGAGAGAGAGAAGCCAGGAGAGCAATCCGAGGAGAGCAAGAAGAGCATTTCTTCATCAACGTCGAGCAGATCTTCCCCGAGCCAAGGCTGCATACTGATCGTCCAAGGTGTAAGGCAGAGCGGCCGTCGCTTTCCCGAGCCTCTATCGTCACCCCCAGAATCAAAAATAAACAATCGTACTTAGTCTGCTGTACCTAGGTTTTCGTCCCTAGGCTTTTTTTGTACGAGCGAGTTTGTATTATGAGTCTAAGTTCAGTCCTCCGATAATTGTTCTGTTCTTTTACAATCAATGGCAAACAATTACTTCCATTTATTTCTTCTCCTTCTTCTCCATTACTCTCCCACCAACCTAGAGAGCTTAGGCAGGTGCAACTTGCTTTATGATGGATCTTCTATTTTATTGTTCTATCTTCTTCTCTACATGATTCTAAGCATCTTTAGAACTTGGAGTTTTCGGTTCGGACGGATGAATTTTTGTAGATCTAAGTTTGTAGTCTTTTTGGTTTTCTTGGGTTTTGATCTAACAAACTTCATTATTTTCAAGTTTTTATTGTCATATATTGTAGATAATTCGATTTTACCCAAAATAGACTTTTGAAAAGTTTGATTTTGACTTGTTTTCAGGAAGTTATGACCAAAATAAGATTTGGACATCTTCTATGTTCATCTGTCCTGGTTCTGGCAGGGACGATGAATAGTGCCAGTCCGTATGGATGTATAGTGCTTGGCCGCATAGTGTCAGTCTGCATAGCTGCATAGTGCTTGGTCGTATAGTGCCAGTCCGCATGGATGCATAGTGCCTGGCCGTATAGTACCAGTTCGCATAGCTGTATAGTGTCTGGCCGCATAGTGCCAGTCCGCATGGATGCATAGTGCCTGGCCGCATAGTGCCAGTCCATATGGATGCATAGTGCCAGTCCGCATAGCTGCATAGTGCCTGGCCGCATAGTGCAAGTCCGTATGGATGCATAGTGCCTGGTCGTATAGTGCCAGTCCGCATAGCTGTATAGTGCCTGGCCGCATAGTGCCAGTCCGTATGGATGCATAGTGCCTATTTGGCTATTTTTTTACTATTTTATGCCCTATTTGGCTGATTTATGGCCAGAATTTCTCCTAACTCCCAACATGAAAGTTGTAGATCTATTCATTGACTTCAAGAATATGTTACTAGCTATTTTATGCAAGTTTCTCTCATTCATGATAATGTAAGGATAGAATACGATAGTGGCCTGTTAAGGCACACTCTTAACAAGTAACAAGTAACATGACATGATAGTGTCCCGTTGTGGCGTACTCTTAACAAGTAACCGTGACATGATAATACATGATAGTGGCCCGTCATGGCACACTCTTGACAAGTAAACATGACATGTAATCTTGAATGCTTTTGTGATGGCTATCTCGACATGCTAGGTACTTTTATCAACCTTGTGTATGTGTGAACAAGCTACAAGTCTCTTCGGCATCATGTCTAGGACATGAATTCCTGGTTACCACGGTTAGTGAAGAAGAGTTTAGTCAAATTATAAGGAAGACGGAACATAAAACAATCATGTTGAGAAAATCCTAATTGTGGCTATAGATAGATAGAGTTAACCAAGATGGAAAAGAATGATGATAAGAATTAGTTCTTGCTCATCTGGTCATAACGAAGTAAACCGATTTAAGATATAATCTGATAACCATACACGTCTTCCTGAAATCATGTTGCCAAAATTTTCGCACGTCAGTAAGCATAGCTGCAATAAACGATAGAGTCCATAACTAAGGTATACACCCTAAAATCATGTCATCTGGAATTCTTACCACGCCAACTGGTATGGCTGCAAGAAAATCCAAATTTCATAACTAGGATAAGCATATCTAAAATCAGGCTTTATGTCCTTGTCATGCTAGCTAGTATGATGGCGATAAATTCTAAACTCCATAAATAAAGCAGAAATTTACCTTATCAGGAATCAAAGTCAACGATAAATCAAGGAAGTATAAATGGAGACAAGCGAAAATAGATTTTTGAGATAGGGTTTAGAAAGAGTTTTACAAGGGTTATCCCAAAGATATTATCTAGGTCGAAACTCAAAATTTCTTAAATATAGTCTAGAGAAATCCCAACCAAAGTGGTTATAGCTTCAACTTTTACTTCCTAGTTCTCTCAGGGGTCCATAGACTCATCCTAGAATAAGGTTTGATAACTGGCAGATATTCAAGATCAGGACGAGCGAAAGCAAGTGGGAATAGACTCAAGAGTTTTCGAAGTAAGATTCTCTTATCCCTGGAATCTATCAAGAGTTCCTAACTGTGATTGACCAACTCCTATCATAACCTAAAACTTATATCCTAATAGCAGGCTCGTAGCAGCGCTCTAACTCAAGCACCACTATGAAATTGCACTAGTTGTGACTCGGACCTGCATGGGCCACCATAAAAACGTGTCACGACCCGTACCTTGATTAGGGGCATGAGCACGTGGGTACATCCAGCCTACACCGCAGAATCGACGGTAGAACGCTGTATAGGTCTACTAGAAAGTATAGCATCTAGACACAATATATATGTACCTGTCATCTCCGTACGGAGGTATATAATCTCAACTCAATCACAAGACATCTAAGGAAGATAGGCACGAATATCATAAAGATATGACGGAAATATAAGTACAAAAATAGAAGCAAAGTCACAAACATAGTAGAGAGTCGAAAACATAACACAAGGTCCTAAACACAAATATAATGTAAGTCTCATAAACTAGCTGGCTCGCAGTCCAGAAAAACCTATCTAGCAAATCTAAATAGGTGATATATCATCTACGGGCTCCAGGGGTAATGTCTCATCAAAATCTCTATCCTGGCCATACCCGTAAAAGGTAGAGCAAGCAACCAACATGTACTCTATAAACATCAACGGTTATCTTGTCAGGAAAATAAGCAAGTACACCTCCAACAACAGTTTCACAGTATTGACAAATGCTATAAAAGACAATCATAATGAATACAAGATGATATATCAAGACTGTAAGTAAAACATGATATATAAACTGGAAATCATGTCAAGGTGTAACATACAGGAAAGTAGAACAGTACAGGAATATTTGAGGTATAATGTAAATATAAAATATGCCTTGTGATATTATAGCATTATGTGATCGGCTTGGGTCAAGATCAGGCTCTTCCATTTGACCGGCTATGGTACAGGAACAAGCGCAGGTAAACCTGGAGATCAGGCCGGCCAAAATAGAAAGCTATGGTGCAAGTAGTATCAGGTCGAGCTTTACCCTACGTGAGGCGAGGGTAAAGCTATGATGCAAGTAGTAACCGGTGGGGTATGATCACATAACCTATAATAACTTCCCATCCCTGAATAGTTTATGGATCCGAACATAGCACGTCATGACACGGGATTTTCCAAGAGGGTAGCTAATCCCCCTCAGAAATCGGTATCTATACAAGTACAAAAGACAAGATCGAATAATGTACCAATATACCAAGAAAGTCAAGGAATAACATCTCATGTCAGGATCCAACGTATACTAGTCCGTGCACCATCGTGACAAGAATCAAATAAAATACTATAACAGAAGATATCAAGACAAGGAACTACTATCAGAGAATGTACTCGCCTGCGGTCCTGAGCTATCAAATGGGGTCGATGCTCAGAGTGATGTCACAAACCTAAAGATGAGATATATATAAGCTAATTAGGGTTCAACAGTGTTAGGCATGATTATATAGTATATGCTATGTAATCTAGGTCAGTCTCAGTCCAACTAAGTCAAACTAGGTCACACTGAGTCACACTAGGTCAAACTAGGTCACATGAAGTCAAACCAAGTCAAACTAGGTCAAATTGTGTCAAAGGTTGACTTAGAGTTAACTTTTGGTCAACTGGTCAACTCTAGTTAACTCTGGTCAACTCTAGGTCAAACTAGGCTAATGTTGACTAACAGTTGACTTTTGTTCAACTGGTCAACTCTAGTCAAGTTCTAGACATTTCTAGGCCAAGTGTTGACTGAGAGTTGACTTTTGGTCAAAGCAGTCAAACTTGGTCAACCGAGTTCAAAATTAGCCTAAGCATACTATTCCTAATATTTACCTACCAAGATACCATATATCTTGGTCAAACATGATCAACTCTAATCTAAGAATTAAAATATCAAGTTGTACCTCGTTATTTGTACATCGAAACCTACAACACGCAAATTAAGATGAGATAATTAACGGTAAGGTTAATAATCTTATCATAGTTATCCACATGGTCATCTTGTCAATTTCAGCGATGTGAGATCACTGGAATCGAATGATCTCAGTTTTGTTGCACTAATTTCAAAATACGAACATAATAAAATTAATTATAATAAATGGTGGTACATAAAGAAATATCTACAAATATTATCGGATGATGAAACAAACATCACCAACGTGTCCAAAATGGTCAAATCAGCTAGGATAGCATATCCATAAGTCCAATTTGGACACAGGGATAAAAAGGTAATTTTGGATCAAAATGATGTCCGTGTCGGACCCGCTTTGTACCGAAAAATGTACAAAGATACTAGTCTACTAAACCTAACAAATTATATGTCCATAAATCCAGAATGACGATACAAAACCAACGGTATATCCTGAATTGGATTCCGTTGACCCGATCTCAAATTGGTCCGTTGACCAAGACACTGAAATTCTGATTTGCAAGAAAAAACGTGCCGGAGCTAATGTCCTTAAAACTCAGCAAATTATATGTGAATGAGTCCAGAATGATGATATGAACTCAACGGTATATCCAGAATTGGATTCCGATGAGCCAATCTCAAAATGACCCGTTGACTCGGACTGTGGGGCCCGCTTTGCACCGAAATGCGTGCCAGGGCAAACGTCCTCCAAATCTAACAAATTTTATATGAATTTGTGCCAGAACTACGCCACGAGTCTACTGGTGGTGTCAGAATTGAAATCCGGAGTCCCGGGTTCAAAAATAGAATTTTACAAGTTAGAAATTACGAATTCGGACAGCCAATTTTGGCATCAAATTCAACCAATCAAACGTGCTCACAATGAAATGAAACTTAAGTGACAGGAAGAGGGTTATACCAGATGCGTATAGGAACCAGTGGCACGCCAAACGGAGCTGCGGTGGAGGAGATACGAGCCGACGAAGTTGGTTCTGCAAAACTGTCTAAAAATTATACAATTTAAACGGTCAACTTGGCGGCCGATTTTGATGTATCAAACAATAAAATTAACATATGAAACTTGAGGGGGGTGAAGAGGGATATAACAAGATGGAGATGGAAGAAACGGATCGACGTCCAACGGGCAAATTTTCCAGAATACACTCACGAAGTTGCTGCCTAGAAACGCGATTCTGAATCCGATCCCGCGCGCATCATGGCGGGATCTCGTGCCAAACGCACGAATAGTATGTTTCTTGCACCGAGGGCAAGGGGGTACACCACGGAGGAGCTCATCGGGGTCACACGCGGCATGGGGGGTCGCCGACGGCGACCGCGGCCGCGACGACGCGCGGCTGCTGCTGTGGCAGCTACTGCTGCCTTGCGCTGCTGCGGTTCATGTTAATGTTGCAGCTACGTATAGCTGCTGTTTGGCCGCATGCTGGAAGGTGCATGCAGCGGCGGCGGTGGCTGCCCTACAGTGGCCGACGGCTGCGGCAAGGAAGGAGGAGGAGAAGGAGAGGAAGATGGAGGTAGGGGATGTTAATGGTGATGGTTAGGATGATGATGTAAAGAAGAAAAAGAAGTGGTGGAGATGGCGTTATGGTTAAGAAGAAGAAAAAGTTCGGCCATGGGGCTGGTGAGTATGTTGTGTGAGTATTTGGAGAGAAGAGAGAAAGTTAATGTGTGAGGGAAAGGGGTGTGGCATTGTTGGCTGAGTAAAAACAAAAAGAGAGAGTTGTGTTGTTTAGAAAAGAGAGAGAAAGATTCTTTACAAAAGCAAGAATAGGGCATTAGGGCCGACTATGTAGGAAAGGGTGCGGGAATGTTTGTCTTGTAGGAAATGTGTGGTGGGGATTAATAGAGGCAAAATCAAGGGCTAGGATTTTGTGTAACTATATTAAGTTATATATTAGGAATTAAATAAATGGAGTTCTCCCTTGAATATTTGGTGTGGGAACATTAGTTGTTTGGTGTTTTGTAGGATAGTGAGGGTGTGGGTGTTCATAAGGAGTAACATGAAGGTTGGGTTGGGTTCAGTTGAGGCGGGTCGGGTCAAAATCAGGCTTGGTGTAATAAATGGATTAATTTTAGTTATTTATGATCATGGGTAAATAAGTAACATACGGAGGCTAAATTAAATGGGACACAAGTGTCATATGGGTAATAGGCTTAATGTGGGCCGTGTCCATAATTTGGGTTGACAGGTTTGGGTCGAAAGGGTGTCCCCAATTCCAGTCGAAAATAAATGTGACTCCGTGGGATAAATTAAAATTGGGTCTTGTGTTAGGAAAGTTGTGCGAAGAAAATGAAGTACAAGATGGTGTGTCTGAGTAGGACACGAAGGCCATGGGTGTAGGGTGTCTCGAGTAGATCATGCATAAGAAGTTAGTTTCAAGAAAACGACTAGTCTTGTCCTCCTAAATTAAAAGTCACGGTAACGTGCATATGATGATCAAAGGTAAAAGTGGAAATTTAATTAATAATTATTCAACTATCAAATGGTATAAATTGACCCGAAGTTGTGTGGAGCAAAAAAAGTACAAGGAAATAAGTTTGAGTGAGACATGATATATCAAAATGAAGATAATCTTGTCTACTACAAACTCATGAAGAGAGTTTCCAGAGATTGGCATCTCTGACGCTCCAGAAGTCAAAGTCACGGAAAGGAACATTAAATAAAAATAATAATTAAATGACAATATTTATTCAAAATAATTGATTTAGAAAATTAAAAAAAAATCCTAAATTCAAGGGGCTTACACAAGCCGTACTTATTGTTTGGCTGTGAATGTTGGATGGAGTCCAGTGCAGTCTAGTTTTGTCTAGATCTAGTATATGGCTAATTCAGGACATGCATGTTCATGCTTTACTTTTGGTAATAAATGATTAGGGACTTAGTTCTATTCAGGTGAAGGGTTATAATTCCGGTCCTTGTTTGGTTTACGGGTTGTAACTTGGCTTCCGGATTAATTCTTCGTGCTCTCGTCATTTATTGCCCTATTCATATTTTTTGTCTTCGTGTCATTATTCTGCTTTATGATCTGACATGGTGATTTTAGTTCTTAAGTGAAGCCTCATTTGTGGTACTTTCTCTTTCTGGGGTCTGACCCAGCTGATTTTGTATGGCCAGATTTTGGAGTAGCTTCCGAGGATCTTCCAACATTCCTGTCAGATGGTGAACACTAGAAGAAATCCTGGCAACGAGTGGATTTATTTTGCTCTCCCGCTCTAATTGTAAAATTATTCGTATGAGGCATTTAGCCGCCGAGTAAGTGTTAGCTCGTGTTGATTACCTTACTTACTGTCTGCCTACGGGCTGTAACATGATTAACAAATCTTAGGGTTGATCATGTATGACTGAAACTCTTGCTAATCCTCACAGTTTGTATGACTACCTTCATGATCATCTGAATATGTAATGTTTGGGACGCCTTACTTTGTATGTCTGATTATCTACTATCTTGTGACATGCACTTACTTGCTTGAGATTAAGACACTAGGCTTGTTCTTGACCATAAGAGACTGATGGCTTGTAAATAAACCCTCATACATTTAAACAGCCGTGACCGTATATCGAGGTGGATTACACTTCAATATACGTAGCTGGCTGTGTCTGTCCCCCGCTCTCCAGTATTCTGGTTCTGGGGCGTGACAATGTTGCTTACTAATTTATTTATTTTTTAATGCATATTTCACTCATTAAAATATATATTTTTTTTTGTTTTAAGTTGTATTGAACGCCTACTGCTCACTTATTTTTTTTTTAAAAATCTGTTTTAGTTTTTTTAACGATAATATTTTTTACTTTTCCTATGATAATATTTTCGAAGAGAACAAATTTTTTTATTGTGACATTTTGTCATATTAACCTTCTTTCTAATCTTTATAATATTTTTAATATCATTTTCCAAATTATATTTGAATTTTTACGTTAATTTTAATATCATTTATCGAAAATTTAAGCAAATATCATAATTTTGACTTTTAATGAATATCATGAACCCATTATCCTACTGAAAAAAATTAAAGCGTGGTCAACCTAATCTCAATATCATTTAATATTAAAGCATGTTCAAGAAAATCTGAATAACATTTAATCCGGCTTCCACTATTTAATTTTTTTATTTTTAGTGTCTGCAGCTAATGTATGCTGCTGTTTAGTAATTGGAAAAAAAATTTAGATTTTAAAGGTATGTTGCTTACTAATTAATTAATTTATTCTTTGTTTTTAATGCATTTTGCTCACTAATTTATTTATTTTTTAACGTATATTTCACTCATTAAAATATTTTTTATTTTTTGGTTTTAAGTTGTGTTAAACGCCTACTGCTCACTTATTTTTTTAAAAATCTATTTTATTTTTTTCACGATAATATTTTTTACTTTTCTATTGATAATATTTTCGAAGCGAACGGATTTTTTTATTGTGACATTTTGTCATATTAACCATCTTTATAATATTTACAGTATTTTTAATATCATTTTCCAAAGTATATTCAAATTTTTATGTTAATTTTAATATCATAATTTATCAAAAATTTAAGCGAATATCATATTTTTGACTTTTAATGAATATCATGAACCCACTATCCTATTGAGGAAAATATTAAAGCATGGTCAATCTAATCTAAATATCATTTATTTATTTAATATTAAAGCATGTTCAAAAAAATCTGAATATCATTTTATCAGGCTTCCACTGTATGGCTACACAAAATCTGAATATCATTTAATCGGGCCAGGTGACGACGATGGTGGTTTGTTGTTCATCAAAATATTGAATGTAGCAAGGCTGCAAATTAAACCAATCCAATATGAGTTAATTTAGGATATTTTGTGAATTTTTATCAGCTTAAAGAGAAAATAAATATGAGTTAATTTAGGGTGTTCATTGAAAAGATTGAAGTCAAGAATGACCTACACCTAGCAAGTTACTAAGAGGTCACTGTATTAAATGATGTTTCCTACTTTATTAATAGTCTAAGAAAACTCATTTAATAAGAACCATTGGATCAACAACCAATCATTCAGATTTGGGATGTATCGTTACAATTTTTTTGATGTTTATATATATATATATATATATATATATATATATATATATATATATATAAAGAGAGAGTCTCTTAATCTTGTAACTGCAAAGAACTTAGAGAAGTGATAATAAGGACATCAGTAGATTGTATGCTTGTTGTGAACAAGAGAATTTGTTTGTTGAGTATCAACGACAAAGAAGCTAAAATAACAATGCTCTATTTATTTTCAGCTTCCTAAAGATATTAAGTGGTACTTTATTGGAAACAACTCTTTACTTACTTCATAGAACATTTCTTACAGATTTTCTTCTAAAAATTGCTATGCCTGATTATTGTCTTCTATGATTTTTATGAGTCTATGATGAAGAACATTGTTTTCTCTGGACTCGTATGTACATTCAGTTTCACATAGTAAAACATTTATTGATTCCATGGTAACCTTAACATCTATACGGTATAAACTTTATGTTAGCAGTTACTTAAAAAATATGTCTGATTTGGAATTGATCACTAGCTAAAGTAATAAATAGTCAGGAGATTAATTAGCTTCCTACAAGTATGCATCGGTAAGGAAATGTTAACATTTTTTTTCTATGCAATGTGTAGTTTATATCAATGTATCATCTTTATGTGAAATAGAGCAACCAATTTCTGAAAATAATATCTATCATCTTTTTAATATAACTATTTCGTGTGTTGTTCCATGCCCAAGGATGAAATAGGTTGCACGTCTCAATAATTACATGCACATAACTTTTATGATACTGCTAGAAAAATACCATGAAAGCTCAAAGAAAATTGTTTGTCTTTGAAAAAGACTTCTATTTGTATCTCAGTAGGTACAAATCAATTTTCTAAACAAATTAAATGTCTTAATCCAATAATAAATGTCCAGTCCAAAAATATCTTGTTAGTGCTTTTGTGCTTGGTGGGTAATCAAGTGAACTCATTGTTCACTTACAGGTTGCACATATTTTTGTAGAATATTATAGATATTTCACGCTCATATCTTTCCGCAAAGAGTTAGATTCACTTGGCACATGGTTTTTGGATTTTAAAAAAATTGTTTTTTAATTGACTGTTACTTGAGAACTATGGTATTTTACTTAAAAAAATATTTCTGTCACCGGATTAATTCACTTAGACAAGTTGTAACTGTTGGGAACGAAGCGCAGAAACCGTTTTCCCAAACCAGAAAGTCCTGCGAGAGAACCGAGCAAAAGCACACAAACCAAAAATGCCAAACACAATCGCAGACACAAAGATTTTTGACGTGAAAAACCCTTGCGGGAAAAACCACGGGATTATCGGAGTCCAACCTTGAAGAACCTCCACTAATGGAATAAAGAGAATACACCCTCTACAAGCTCCTCCCGATCCAACACGGATCACCACAACTCACTTGAAAAAAGAAATTTTTTTATTGCGGACTCCGAAGAACAAGAGATGCCGAAAAAATATTCGAAGCAATCTCTCCTTCACAATAGTCCTTAATCCTCTCTCTCTCTCTCTCAAAGATTGTAAGCACTCTTGTTTTGAGATGATTTTACAACTAGCATGCATCATCCTTTTATAAGCCCTTGGTAATCCATACATGGAAGACCAATATATATGGAAACTTCCAATATGCATCAATCATATATTCAATGGAAATCCAATCATAATTGGCTTGCCATAATTGGAAGCCCAATAATATGGAAAGCTACTATATGAAGGGTCCAATCATAAATATATGATCAAAGTAAATATGGAAATCCAATCATATATTTCCTTACCATATATGTTCCAAAATAGGATCCATGCACTCCCCAAGCTTCTACGACACACTGATGGCGCTCGTCGCTCTCCGGGGTATTCTCCACATAGGTTGGGAACCCCATCCACTCCAACAAATCTCCCCCTTCACAACTAGGTGGAGGAACTCGTCATCCCGATGATCCGCCTGCAGTACTCAAACTTTTCCCTTGGTAGAACCTTCGTGAGCATGTCCGCTCCATTGTCATCAGTATGGACCTTCTCAAGCATCGTGTCCTTCTTCTAAACCACATCTCATATCCAATGATACCGAGTCTCGATGTGCTTGGACCGGCTATGAAAGGTTTGATTCTTCACAAGGTGAATAGCACTCTGACTGTCGCAAAGCAAAGTATACTGCTCTTGCTTCAGCCCCATTTCCTGTAACAGCTTTTTTATCCACAACAACTCCTTGCAAGCCTCCGTCGTCGCAATGTACTCTGCCTCTGTCATCGATAAGGCAACACACTTCTGCAACCGCGACTGCCACGATACCGCTCCTCCAGCAAACATCATCACATTGCCCGAAGTCGACCGCCTCGTATCTACTTCTCCAGCCATATCAGCGTCGGTATACCCAACCAGCTTTGGCTCGTCACCACCAAAAGAAAGTCTCCAATCGGCAGTGCCCTGAAGGTATCGTAGAATTCACTTGACCGCACTCCAATGTATCCTTCCAGGATTTGAAAGATACCTGCTAACTGTGCCAACTGCATGAGCGATGTCTGGCCTCGTACACACCATAGCATACATAAGGCTCCCCACAGCGGAAGCATATGGAACCCGCTCCATATCTTCTTTTTTGTCCTCGGGAGATGGACAATGCTCCTCAGTGAACTTAAAGTGGGCCGCAAGAGGGCAACTCACTTTCTTTGACCCGTCCATACCGACACGATGAAGTACCCGGTGAATGTACTTCTTTTGGGACAAGTGTAGCAACTTGGACTCTCTCTCTCGGCTGATCTCCATCCCAAGAATAGTCTTTGTTGCACCCAAATCTTTCATAAAGAAGGCCGCGCCCAGTTGGTGCTTCAACTCCGCTATCCTAGTGGCATTCCGACCCACTAATAGCATGTCATCTACATAGAGCAATAAAATAATAAAATCATCATCGACAAAATATCTCACAAATACACAGTGATCCGACATCCTCCATACATAGCCATGCTCCCCCATAAACGACTCGAACTTCTAGTACCACTGCCTCGGAGCCTGCTTCAGACCATACAAGCTCTTCCTCAACCGACAAGCCAAATGTGACTTGCCCTTCTCACAGAATCCCTCTGGCTGCTCCATGTATAACTCCTCCTCAAGATCACCGTGGAGGAATGACGTCTTCACGTCCATCTGTTCGACCTCCAAGTCGATACTGGTTGCCAATGCTAGCATCACCCAAATAGACGAATGCTTGACGACAGGCGAAAAGAACTCATCATAATCTATGCCTTTTTGCTGACCGTAGCCTTTAACTACCAGCCTCACTTTGTATCGAGGGCAAGTAGCATCATCCGTCTGCTTCACTCTAAACACCCATCGATTCTTCAAAGCCTTCTTGCCCTTTGGCAACCGCACCAGCTCATAAGTGGACTTGGCGTGTAAGGAACTCATCTCCTCCTACATAGCCTCCATCCACTCCTATTTGTGTTCGTCTTTCATAGGCTCTGTAAAACTTTTGGGCTCTCCTTCGTCAGTCAATAGCACATAGTCACCCGGTGAGTATCTCGTAGATGGTCGACGCTCTCTGTCGCTCCTTCTCATTGGAGCCACTGGTGCTGCTGTATACCAACAACCTTCTCCTCTTCAGGAACCGCCTTCCCGGCATGCTCATCCTCCTGAGGGACACCCTGACCACCATCAGCAGGTTGATGATTAAGGTTAGAAGCAACTCCATGTACTGGCTCCCCCATAATTGGATCCTCTGCGATGTCCTCTGGAAACTGCTCGAAGCGAAATGACTCTAACTCAGGCAATTCCTCAGCCTCAGAAGGCCTCTCGGAATCCTGAGTGTTGGTCATGGTCTGATCCTCGACGAATACCATATCCCTGCTTCTGTAGAGCTTTCTTTTCGCCGGATCGTAGAGTCCGTAGCAAAACTCATCCCGATCGTAGCCGACAAAGACGCATCGCCTCGTCTTCGGCTCAAGTTTGGACCTCTCGTCCTTCGGTACATGCACGAAGGCCTTACAACCAAACACGCGCAGGTGATTGTATGACGGCTTTTTGCCGTACGATACTTTGTCAGGCACATCATCCTGCAAACGAGCACTAAGAGATAAATTAATAACATAAGCAGCTGTGAGAAGAGCCTCACCCCAATAACTGTCTGGCAAGTTTGCTTCTGACAGCAAATACTACACCCTCTCCATCAGTGTTCTGTTCATGCGCTCCGCTACACCATTGAGCTGAGGTATCTTGGGCGGAGTCTTCTGGTGTCGTATCCCCTGCTCTCTGTAATAAGCATCAAAGGGACCAATGTATTCGTCGCCATTGTCAGACAGAACATACAATAACGTCTTGTCCGTCTCTCTTTCAACAGAGGCCTGAAACTCTTTGAAAGTAGGCAGCAGCTGATCCTTGATCTTTAAGGCATAGACCCAAACCTTCCTGGAACAGTCATCAATAAAAGTTACAAAGTGAGAAGCACCACCAATAGATTTTACCTTCATAGGACCGCAGACATCCGAGTGAATCAACTCGAGCAACGCCGGCTTCCTTGAACTTGGGTGACTTTGGAAAGACACCCTATTTTGCTTTTCAGCTAAGCAGTGCATGCACTTCTCCAAATTTGTAGACTTGAGCCCTGAAATCACCTTTATGTTCCCCAAGTAGCTCATCTCCTTCTCGCTGATATGGTCGAGCCGCCTGTGCCACAACTCGGTAGACGCATCACTGACGGCGTTTACCTCATGTGCTCCCTGTGCGCTCCCCTCCATATAGTAGAGACCGGACTTCTTGCTTCCTCTGGCAATCACCATCGAACCTCTGGAAAGCTTCTACTGACTATTTCCGAAGAGATTGAAGAATCCCACGTCATCCAACCTTCCAACCGACACCAGGTTGAAATGGATGTCAGGGACATAACGAATATCTTTGAGAACAAGAACTGCACCTGTCTTCGTTCTCAAATGCATATCTCCAACGACAATCGCCTTCGATACATCTCCATTGCCCATCTTCAACACTCCACAGTCGCCTGTCGTGTAAGTGGCAAATAGTGCCATGTTGTGAGATACATGTGCTGAAGCCCCTGAGTCCACCAGCCAAGAATTGTCATCGCAGGCGAGGTTTGTGATAACCTCATCACCTACGACGATCACATCGTCTCCATGTATCGAGACCACCGCTGTAGTGTTCTCATCTTGCTTTCCCTTGTCGCCCTCCTTCTCTCTTTTCCAAGTGAAATAGTTTCGCTTGATGTGGCCCTTCTTGCCACAGTGGTAACACTCCGAGTCCTCGTACCAACCCTTGGACTTCCCTATGCTCTTGTCTCTGCCACCACTTGGACCCCTATTTTTGCCCCTTCCGTGGCTTTCTGAAACTAGTGCCTCTGAGTGATAGAATGTGGATGAAGTGTCCTGAGAACGTCTCTGCATCTCTTCATTCAGTACCCCACTTTTGGCAAACTCTAGACTGACCATGCCTTTCGGAGTAGAAGCGATCATAGATACTCGTACGGTCTCCCACGAGTCTGGCAATGTACACAGTAGCCATAGTCCCTGAACCTCATCGTCGAACTTGACTTCCATCGAAGATAGCTGGTCCACCACGCCCTGGAACTCACTCAAGTGATCCGTAATAGATGCACCATCTTTGTACCACAGACCCATCGTAGTCCGAATCAGGAACAGTTTGTTTACCCCGATCTTTTTTACGTACAAAGATTCCAGCTTATCCCACAACATTTTTGCATGCTCAATATTGGCAACGTGGTTGTACATGTTCTCGTCAACGAATTGCCGCATGTACCCACACACTTGTATATGCTCGAAGTTCCAGTCCTCATCGAATTTGTCACTGGACTTCTCGGATGCAAATACTGGAAGATACAGCTTCTTGACGAACAGCAAATCCTTCATCTTGCTCTGCCAATAATGGTAGTTGGTACCGTTCAGGTTCACCATGCGCACCGACTTCGCGTCCATCTCCGCTTCCTGGTTTGACTGTCAACTCCTGACACTTCTTTGAACCCAAAGCTCTGATACCACTCTGTTGGAAACGAAGTGCGAAAACCATTCCCCCAAACCAGAAAGTCCTGCGAAAGAACCGAGCAAAAGTACACAAACCAAAAATGCCAAACACAATCGCAGACACAAAGATTTTTGACGTGGAAAACCCTTTGCGGGAAAAACAACGGGACGATCAGAGTCCAACCCTGAAGAACCTCCACTAATGGAATAAAGAGAATACACCCTCTACAAGCTCCTCCCGATCCAACACAGATCAACACAACTCACTTGAAAGAAGAAATTTTTTGATTGTGGACTCCGAAGAACAAGAGATGCCAAAAAATTATTCGAAGCAATCTCGCCTTCACAATAGTCCTTAATCCTCTCTCTCTCTCTCTCTCTCTCTCTCTCTCTCTCTCTCTCAAAGATTATAAGCACTCTTATTTTGAGATGACTTTACAACTAGCATACATCACCCTTTTATAAGCCCTTGGTAATCCATACATGGAAGGCCAATATATATGGAAACTTCCAATATGCATCAATCATATATTCAATGGAAATCCAATCATAATTGGCTTGCCATAATTGGAAGCCCAATAATATGGAAATCTACTATATGAAGGGTCCAATCATAAATATATGATCAAAGTAAATATGGAAATCCAATCATATATTTTCTTACCATATATATTCCAAAATAGGTTCCATGCACTCCCCGAGCTTCTCCGACATACGGATGACGCTCGTCGCTCTCCGGGGTATTCTCCACATAGGTTGGGAACCCCACCCACTCCAACAGTAACTGTCTTATAGATTTATCTTATTTAAATGACACAGCTCCTAATACTTCGGGGTGAGATTTTCATTTTACCTTCAAAATGTCTAGATCTTATCCCCATAAGCCACCAAAGGTCAAGTGCAAGACAAAGATTAACCTTCATAATATTGACTTAGAAGGAAATGTTTGTCCTATATAAATACTGTCTTTTATGGTTTGAACACGGTACAAATCTTCTTGGTATTGAATATGCATGAATCCTTTAGCGATGAAAATTGTTCTATATTTGCATTCAGTGAACCATATAGAACCACAACTCATATACATACATGCTTATAAGAAATGTTGAGAGCTAGAGGTCTGTTTATGTTTTTCCATCTTTTGTGAATGGTTTAATAATCCTTTCTACTAACGTTTAGTAATCATGAATGATCAAAAATGTCTATATAATATATATTGTTAGATAACCGTAAAGTACTAGATATTCACATCCTCATTTATATTCCATTTAACAAAATATATATACACGGCTTCTAATCTCCTTGTATTCCGGTTAATAAAATATTATTTTATTGTCTAACACAATATTATTCTATTTTGTCACATATGTTGAACTATTCAAGAATTATGTTCATTTTTATACTACATAACAGAGTTCTTGATTTTTTTTTTATTGTTCAGCACAATATTATTCATATAATATTGACAATTGTGTTTCTTGTACTGTAACTAGAATAAAACAATAATCTCAACATCCTATCCTTGGTGGATATTGATTGGACATTTTTACTATAATCGTAGAATGTTAAGCAGAAGACTTTATACAAACAGAATAAGCCTCTATTTCTTAGTCTACTAGTTTAACACAATACATTGTTGCCATTTTGTCAAATATAAATATATATCTCTTCAAAATCTTGCATGATTGAAATATTTTTCAGTTTTCGATATGATAAAAAAATTGTATGGTTGTGCAAAAATGCATTGATGTACCAGAATGAACAAGTATGTATATCGTTTCATGCAAACTAACTTTATTTTCTTGAAGACAGAATCATTATAAATATTTTAACTTTTTTAGGAAATGAGCAACATGTTAACGGTGATGATAATACAAATTTATTTTGTACACCTATTCTTAGCATGATATTTGTAATGTTATCTCTCCAATTGAGAAACATTAGAGATTGTGACTTAATAGAAAAGGCTCAAATATACTAAGAATTAAGGTAAGTAATATAAAGTATTTTCCTCTATTATTATTATAAACGTGATGTTTATAAATCGCTTTTTCTGAGTATTTGGATACTAATGGTTGTTTAGTGAGAATAATGGAAGTACTTAAAATGATGTACAAAATGACATTTCTTTTGATGTGTTATTACTAAGCCAAAATCAAGAAGACAAA
The DNA here is from genome assembly GCA_029216955.1 of Iris pallida. NCBI lineage: Eukaryota > Viridiplantae > Streptophyta > Magnoliopsida > Asparagales > Iridaceae > Iris > Iris pallida. Next base: position 31,236,775 of record JANAVB010042020.1, on the reverse strand, counting down.
AGTGCTCGGATCAATTGAAAAGGTAATATTCATATGTACAACCTACATTTTCTAGTCATTTGTTATTCCTAAATTTAATTGGAGACATATATTGTTGTAATCTATGAGCCAATTATCTTGGTTTATATATATTGTTATGTATATTGTTGTACTGAAGCGATATTCTTTGCATGTTAGTTTTGCATGTCCGAATCTTAATTGATTATATTATCACGATATTAGAATTTTTACGCAGAGAAAGATATCATAACATTCTTATGTCACAATACTTAGATTATATTAGGCAACATTGTTTACATATAATTTGTGACATTATAATTTCCTTTGACTCATTCAAACAATTAAGTCAAAAGAAAATAGTTTAGTGATTTGCAAATTCCTATAAATCTAAAGTTTTTAAAAGTTGAGATTATTTTGGGTACAAGCCGAAAGGGTCTTTCTGTCAACCGGACATAAATAGCTCTATGTGAAACGGTATTTAATCATCCCCCTGTGGACCTCCGCTAGTTGGAAACTGGCCCCTACAACTAACCCAAGTTAATCAACACTTGATAGACTAAAGATTTCTTAAGGTTGATTAGCAAAATCAATTAAACTATTATTCTAGTACATTAGACTATCATTTTTGTAAACATGGCTTGTAAAAATAAATCTTTAGAGCCACGACTGAAATTATTGTGTCCTACATTAAGAGGTGACAAGTCAGATGAGTTTTAGCTCACTATCCGGGGCTTATATCAACAATTAGTGGAATCATACATTTTGATTCTGATGACACAGAGTATGATTTAGGAATAATCCAAACATCTGGCTTAGTCAAACCAAAAGTTCCTAAATAAATGGACTATAATTGGTTTCATATTATTTTAAGTATTTTATGAGTCATTATATGACATTTTTTTTATATATAAAAATACTAAATATCACTAAGATCCAGTGTAAGTTTTCATCTGCGGAACAACTTAATTAGATATTCATAAGTTGATAAGCCCATGTGACAAACTACCATAGCTAAGAGTATCAAAGAATTTGAAATAGTATATTTAAATATAGTATGTGCTGAAGCTGAATGGCTAAGATATCTTATAATATATATATATATATTATATATCAAATAGATCAAGCATCTTATTATGCATATACATGATTTATATATTTCTGTACCTATCATTTTTTTTAAAAATTATGCTAAAGAACTCCTAAAGCATAATCTCGTAAATTCTAAGATGAACAGGTACATGCAGCTGCGTTTCAAGAAATTAAAAGAGCCTACAAGGCAAAAATGTTGTTCTTGACTATAAAAGTCATAAAAGAACTTTACAGATCTCTTGACGAAGAGTTTACCTAGAAAATTAATTCTAGTATCATCGAGGAGGTGGGGTTAAGTCCATAAGTAAGTCACTAGCAGTGGCAACCCAACTGAGTCTGACTGGAGATCCCAAGAAGCCCGTTCAATGGGTAGAAACAAGCTGAACTTAGGTGACTATTATGGAACACTGACCTTGAGATTAAATTCTCTTAAAATAAATACCCAAGTGGTTGTACAATGTTACAGTGTTCCGGTGTGATTTGGTTAGGATGAGTTTTTAAAATTATTAATAGGTCCAAGCATGATTATGCAGGATTGACTCCAATCACCAACCCTTTGAGGACTTACCTATGTGAGAGATCGTGAAGGCCGCGACTATAGGACATGGCGATCCTAGACAACTCTCATGAATATGGAAAAGTGTGCATGGCCAATCAAATATGCCACCCGATAGACCCAAGAACCTCTAGCGTACTATGTGTGTTATTTTCTGAATCTGGTTCAATAAGTCTGATTCAAGGCGTAGTTCATCAAGCACTTCTTCAGATAAAGACAATAGTCACAAAATGAGATTCAAGGCTGTAGTCCATCTCATCTATGCATAGTATAAAAATTGCCCATAAATTTTTCTATCGTTACTCCTTTTGAACATTGTTATCTTTGGTGTCAAAACTTGGTTTTTTTGAGGAGATTGTTGTAACTGTTGGTAAAAAAACCAAATTTTATTACCCCCTTATTCTTATTAAATTTATATAATTATACCTTATTATTTACAATACCATTCAATCTACCATTTTATGGCTCTTGATGGCAAATAATCATTCCATCATTCATATTAATCTTCTTTAAATCTTTTTGTGTTGTCTAGTCTATATATTCACTTTATTTTTTTAAGTAAAAGACAAGAGAAGGAAAAATCTCTCCATCTTCTTTCTCCAAAAATTCAGAAAACTGCTTTACTATTTCGTTCCTCTGTTTTTGTTATAATTCTTTCTATTTTTCGGGCAATAGCTAAGTTCGGGTCGATCTCCCCAAGTTGTGTGCGACGAAAGGATACAGATAGAGCGAGGGTTTTTACCACTAGGAGCATTCGGAATAAGTCTGTACATAGATCCGAATCAACTCTTAGGACAGTGCTTCGTGCATGATTTCCCCTGAGACCGGTAAACTTAATTTAATTTATTATTATTTTTATAGATTTCAAGACATAAAAGTATTTTTTTCGACAGTTTTGGTTGCCCCTTGACCCTTAATATTGTAGGTCGATCATGGAGGTCACCCGCGACCCCGACATCTATTAGGATCACGTTGAGCCTGGGTTGCCCTAAGCAAGGGAGTTGCCAAGCCCAAAGTCTTGTCTGGCTTACCCCAGGGCCAGCCCTGGGTCGTATACGTCCTTTCGATGACTAAATTAGTGAAAGAACAAAAGGAAGACTCGATAAGAAAGGAAGACAGACAGACAAATAGGGAGGTACGTGGGAATGATTGTCTGCACATGACTTAATTAAGACTCTATCTAAAGTGAAGCTTAATTGAACAAATACTTTAACAATATTTTTCATTCAAAATATAAAAACTAGCATATATCCCACTATTTTAAAATACTAAGAAGTACTTTTATTTTTGTACAAAACAGTTAAAAACTAAGACATATACTCACTATTTTAATCGATGTTTTGACTATTTCTTCAAAAAGAGAGGTATCTCTAAGTTTTTTAAAAAAATAACAAAAATACATGTTAGTTTTCATATTGAATGAAAATATTTGCTATATCTTTAAATAAAATTATGATATAAATCATGAAAAGGAGACTTTTACGAAAATAGATGGAATCTTGCACAATAAAAAGAGTCGGAACATTTATAGAACATGATAACTACGAGCACTATAAAACAAGAGGGTTAACTAGTTTGATAGGTTAAATTATAAAGGCACTGCAAAAGTTACTCGGAGCTGTCCAAATATTACAAATTTGCCACTCAAACTTTTTGACTCTGGGACTACCTACTACAAATACAAAATTATCAAATACTATGACAGTCCTACTAATATAATGGCCCGTCAATTTTTGATCACGCTACATGTCACGCCCCAGAACCATAATACTAGCAAGTAGGGACGGACCAGGCCAGCTACGCATTCCAAAGTACTCCAGTACTCCAAAATAACGTATAAGCTGTATAAACATGGGAGTTACAACTACAATCCAACAATCAATCCTAGGTCAAGCAATCCTAGGTATCGCAATCACAGGCAAATATGCAAAGTATAAGAAGTATGATTATCAGACATAAAATAGTAAAGCATCCCAAACTATATATACATGAATGATCATGAAGCTAGAAATACAAAGTGAAGAACTAGCAAGAGTAATAGGCATACATGATAAGCTCTAGCTATAGTCAAGAATACGCAAATCATGTTTAGGCCCGTAGGCTAAATGTCAAGATCCAAAACACGTGCTCAGAGACTAAACGCCACAAAAGAATAATGTGCATAACTAGTGGGAGAATGATATAGAAAAACCCACTAAGGTACACTGGTGCTCCGGGTAATCACCGTCGAGTAGATGGTACGGAAGATCCTTCGGGCTCCTTTATCAGATCTGGCCAAGCAAAACCAGTGGAGTCAAACCCCCAATAGCAAGTACCACAAAGGAAGCCAAACTATGAACTAAAACCAGCGATAACTAACATAGCAATAGATAGAGACAGAAATAAGTAAATATGGATCGAGATTCGTGCACTACCAATGCACTTATCCTGAGAATAAAAAAGACAATAAACAAAGCAACCTGGAGTATAAAGTAAATAATATGTGACATAATATAAAGTGGGGACATGTGAATTAAACGGAAGCATGTGAACATGTGACTTAAACTGATTAATGTACAAGAAATGGTACATGTGAGCATGTAAGCTAACTGGAACATATGGGCATGTTAGATGACTGGTACATGTACGAGCATGTTAGATAGATGAGACATGTGAGCATGTAAGAACTATATAGAACGACAAATAATAAGTTGACTTAGGAACTATTCCGGAACCCAAGTTACAACCCGTAAACCAAATAAGGACCGGGGTTGTAACCCTTCTCCTGAACAGAACTTAGTCTCTAATCATTTATCGGCAAAAGTAAAACATAAACAATGATATACTAAAATAAACAAATCCGGACACTGCCTAGACAAAACTAGACTAGACTGGACTCTATACAATAATTACGACCAAGCAATGAGTACGACTTTATACATTAGCTAACTAGGGTTATCACAATTTTAATTAAACATATGCACCTTTGAGAAATCCAATCCAGTTACCTGCCTGTAGATTACCCGATTCATCCAGGCCAAAAGAAAATAAGTATAGCAGACACACCGCAGTAAGATACTTGTGTCCTAAAGAGGTGCCGCACTCGACGGTGTGCTGGAAGTGTGCTCATCATGACAGATAGCTCCAAATCCCATGTGTTTATGTGTGTGTGTGTGTGTGTGTGTGTGTGTGTGTATACCAGAACACGAAGGGCTGCAGGTAACTAGGAAATTCTCGCCTCCCAATGATCTAGGTAAACAGGCTAGTTATTAGTCCTTAAGATTTTTTTGTTGGATTCTGGGTGTGGCATTCCGTAGAATCCATCTTAAACATGATATGCAAGACTGGACAATATAAGAAAGTGCACTATAACAAGCCATAACAAGAAAATATAATAAGTTGGAAGCTAGGAGAGCGCTACGACGAGCCACTATAGAGAAAGTAGGGAGTGCGCCATGACATGCCACTATCATGTAAGTAAGGAAGGACATGTACAAGAGTGCACCACGATGGGTCACTATCTAGTAAGCAAGGAAGACATATAACATGAGTGCGCCACGACGGGCCACTATCTAGTAAGCAAGGAAGGACATATACAAAAGTGCACCACGACGGGTCACTATCTAGTAAGCAAAGAAGACATTTAAAAAAAGTGCGTGTAAACCCCCGATATTTTTTTATTATATTTTATTGAGATTTATAAATGTATAATCATTTTATGTTCTTAATAATTAGGATAATATGTGGCAACATATTATGTATACAAAATAAGTTTTGTATAATAAAATATATGTAGGACTATTTTCCTGCCATATAAATATAATATATTACAAAAAAATGTTTAGATATTATTAGATTTGTGTTTTAAAAAGTTTTAGAATTTTGGGACTTTATTTTGGGATAATTTAGGTACATAGAAATTTAGTATTTTTAATTTAAAATTTTACAAAAACATTTTTATATATAAATACTATGTTATCAAAATAAGATTTTGGGAAGGAAAAATAAATATTCTGCTTATTTAATTGTTTTAAGAAATTTTTTGGATTTTTTTAATCATCTAATATATGTATGTAAGTATGTATGTGTGTATATATATATATATATATATATATATATATATATATATATATATATATATATATAATTGAATCTAGTCTTAAAAAAAAAAAAAAAAAGCAAAAACCCCTCGGGTGAACAGTACCTGCGGGGGGGGGAGGGGGGCACTGTTGTAATGCCTGTTGTTCGTATTACGTATTTTTGGAATACGTGTACGTATTTTATCTTGTATTGCATGATTCCTGGTTTAGCTTTTCCTTCTTGGCTTGGTTATATATATATATATATATATATATATATATATATATATATATATATATATATATATATATATATAATTGAATCTAGTATATATATATAATTGAATCTAGTCTTAAAAAAAAAGCAAAAGCAAAAACCCCACGGGTGAACAGTACCTGCGGGGGGGGAGGGGGACACTGTTGTAATGCCTGTTATTCGTATTACGTATTTTTGGAATACGTGTACGTATTTATCTTGTATTGCATGATTCCTGGTTTAGCTTTTCCTTCTTGGCTTGGTTATTCTTGGTTCGGGTTGGCTTGGTTCGGTTTGGGATTGCTTTTGGTTCATTATGAACCAATGGGTGAACCCCCAACCTACCACCACCTTTGGTATTTATTACCCATTCTTCTTTCTCTCTCTTCATTAACCTCATCTTCTTCTTCCATTTAATTCTTCACCTACCAGAGGGAGAGAGGTCTAGACAAGTGCAACTTGCTTCATGAAGGAACTCCAATTTTATTGCTTCATTCTCTTCCTTACAGCATTTTAACTCACTTTAGTACTTGGCATTTTTACTTTCCATGGCTAGATTCTTGTAGATCTAAGTTTATTTTATTTTTGGATTTCTTGAGTTTTGATCTATTTAATCTTATTATTTCTGAGTTTTGATGGTTCTATGTTGTAGAGCATTTCATTCTGCCCCGTTTTGACCTAAGGAAGTCTGGATTTGGACTTGGGATGAAGAAATTATGAGCCTCGGAACCCTGAACTCCTTGGTTCTTCTCGGACAAGTGGAGAAGAAGAACAGTGCTGACCGCATGAACCCCCTTAGCCGCATGGCAGCACTTGACCGCATGAACCTTCATGCGGCGAGTCTTCCAGCCGCATAGGCTTCGACATAATCTGAGCCGCATGGACTCAGTCTACCTGTAGCCGCATAGACTCGTATTCCTTATCAGCCGCATATGCTCGTGATTATTCAGCCGCATATGGGCCCACTTTCTGAGAGCCGCATGGAACTCGTTCGACCCCAGCCGTATAATACTCCGCTCCTCCTGAGCCGCATAGGCCTTGCTTCCCGCTGGCCGCATGAGAACTTCATCCCCGAGCCGCATGTGCCTTCGGATCTCGCTAGCCGCATAGACCTGCTTCCCGCTTGCCGCATGAGGCTCAACCTCTTGAGCCGCATGCAACCCACTTGCTCTCAGCCGTAGGAACCTTTCCCCCTTCAGCCGCATATGACTGATGCCCTTCAACCGTATAAGCCTTTTCCTTTTGCCGCAGGCGCCTGACCCTATTCAGCCGCATGGACTGTTCTCTTCCCAGCCGCATGAGATCATTCCTGGCCGCATATGCCTGAGCCGCATGGCTCTCCTATAGCTCTGTGTACTATTGTTTTATTATTATTTTGCTCATGTCTTGTAACCCCCTTGTGTAACTTGAGTTCCTATAGCATTCACCTTACCCTATTATATATATTTTTACGCCCATTTTATATCCTTACGCCTTTTGTCCCGAACTTGAAAATCCTGATTTGATTTGCATGATTGAAATAATAATTGTACCTGGTACGGTGTGACCTAGAATTGACATGCTTGATAGTGGCCCACCGTGGTGCACTCCTGACATGATAACTTGACCTGATATCTTGACCTGCTATATATGACACGACAGTAACCCGTAGTGGTGCACTCTTGACAAGTATCCTGACATGACATGATAATGATAGTGGCCCGTCGTGGCGTACTCTTGACAAATCAATTCATTGGCCTGGATACCGTGGATGATTGTGCTTGTATAAACTACTAGTTCGGTTGTGTCTTGCATCATGTCTAGGGCATGATCCCTGAGTACCACAGTCAGGAATTCATACTGAATCTGGCTAGGGTTAATGACTAGATTGATCAAATAGTTCATGGAGAATTTCCCAGTTACCTGTTGTCCCTTTGGTCCCGGCCTTATATATATACATATACATGGGATTTGTTGCTATCCGTCGAGATGAGCGCACTTCCAGCCCACCGTCGAGTGTGGTACCTTAGGACACATGTATCTTACTACAGTGTGTCTGCTATATCATGCTATCTTTTTCTTTTCTTGCTGGAATTACTCAGGTAGTAACAAACAGGTAATCGGACTTGGAATTCTCATTGTATCTTGCTAGTAACTAGGCCTGTGATAACCCTAGTTAGTTAAAGCATCAAACCGTACTTATTGCTTGGCCGTGAATGATTTGATGGAGTCTAGTCTTGTCTTGATCCGGTACAAGATTGTTATATGACCTGTCTTCTTATAGTACCTTGCCGATAAATGGTGGAAGAAGCCAAGTTCTGTTCAGACGAAGGGTTACAACCCCAGTCCTTGTTTGGTTTACGGGTTGTAACCTAGTTATCTGAATAGTCCCATAGTTATCTCATCGTATATCACCTGTTATGCTTGATACGTTTTACCTTATCAATAGTAATTGAGACGGGTTTCTATTCAGGCAAAGGATTACAACCCCGGTCCTTGTTTGGTTTAAGGGTTGTAACCTGGCTACTTGAACGGTTCCCTCGTACTCTATTATGCCTGTTGTTATTCTTTTAATATCAAGCCCATTTATTACCATATTTTATGTAATTATATTCTTGTGCTAATTGCTGGTTTTAGTTCCTAAGTGAAGCCTCCTTTGTGGTACTTGCTCTTTCTGGGGTCTGATCCAGCTGGTTTTGTATAGCCAGATATCGGAGCAGCACCAGAGGATCTACCGACCTTCCAGCCACATGGTGACCACTAGAGGTAATCCTGGCAACGAGTGGATTTATTTTGGCTCTCCCACTCTATTGTAAATTATTCTTTTGAGGCGTTTAGCCGCCGAGCAAGTGTTAGCTCGTGTACATTTTTACTTACTGTCTGCCTACGGGCTGTAACATGATTGGCAACCTAGGGTTGATCATGTATGACTAAACTCTTGCTAGTCCTCACATTTTGTAACGACTAGTTTCATGATCAGCTGAATATGTAATGTTTGGGACGCCTTACTATTGTATATTTGGTGATCTTACATCTTGTAACATCTACTTACTTGCTTGTGATTGAGACATTAGGCTGTTATTGACCCTAAGAGACTGATGGCTTGTAGATAAACCCTCACATATCTAGACAGCCGTGACCGCATAGTGGAGTGGATCCCATTTTATTATACGTAGCTGGCTATATTTGTCCCCGCTCTCCAGTATTCTGGTTCTGGGGCGTGACATGGTTTAAGTGGTGGCCCATGCAGGTCTTATCAATCAAGAAATGTGAGGGTTTACCGGATAGATGTCTCAATCTGTACTCGTCTTTGATCTCCACTCGTATCTTCTTATCTCTTTGGATCCCTGACTTGATGACATGCTTGCATCATTGTTCTATCCTGGTCCTTCCTTAATATTTCTGATGTCATTACTTCAGTGGCATCGTTCCTGTTGATCAGCCAGAAGAAGTTCGACCGGCAGCCCAGCAACAACAAGAAGATCAAGATCAGTCCTCAGCAGCCGCCTCCCGAGCCATGCCTTCTGGAGAACCAGTACCCTCAGTCCAGCCAGTTCAGCCAGCAGGGTCAGAGGATGGGGTCTTGATAGGGCTCATCCGTGAGTTGCTTGCATCTCGGGATCGTCGAAGTGATGCCTTGCAGCAAGCAGTACAAGATGCTGTGAGCGGAAGTGGTCCTTGAGGGAATAGTACGGTCAACAATTTCAAGCGCCTGAACCCTCCCTTCTTCGATGGCAGTGAGGATGCTATTGCTGCAGATGCCTAGCTACAGGACATTGAAGTTATCTTGGAGACAACCAGGACCCCTGAAGAAGAGAAGGTGGCGGTGGTACGTCTGCAGTTACTAGATCTTGTCCACAGCTGGTGGGCTATGCAAGCAGCAAGTTTGGGTATGCCTGTCATGTGGGCGGGATTCAGTAATATGTTCCAGACCAAGTACTTCGACGCAGTCGCTAGATATGACCTGCAGGCCAGGTTTAGTAATCTCAGGCATATGAGCAGGACGGTCGACGGATATGCGGTCGAGTTTTCAAGGTTGAGTCGGTTTGCTCCCACCTTGGTGGCAACCGAGCTAGACAGAGCACAGCGATTTCAGCAGGGGCTCCACTTGGAGATCATATTGGTAGTAGAGCAGTTCGAGCACAGAACTTTTGATGCCATCTTGCGAGCAGCGATGAGGCATGAGTACACTTCCCGAAGGATAGCGGACCGGACCGGAGATCGGAAGCGGTCTCACGACCAGATGAACCAATCCTCAGCACCGGTCCCAGCAGCTAGGGCCCTGACCATTGGAGCTACGAGGACAGGTTCGGTTACCTCCTTACAGCATTCTGCTCCGACCTATCCCCAACAGCAGAAGCAGAAGCGGCCTTTCGCAACCGGTTGTTCTCATTGCGGAAAGCCCGGGTATGTTGTTACTGAGTGCCGCAGAGCACAGGGATTGTGCTTGGTTTGTGGTTCGCCGGACCACATGATAGGATCTTGTTCGTTCAGAAATAGATCATCGTCGACAGTAACTAGTCCCTCGGTTATGGGACCAGCACCAGCACTAGAACCAGCTCCAGTTCACCAACCACAGTAGCTCCCGTTCCCAGGTCCATTGCTGTCTCAGGCCCAGGCCTTTCAGCAACAGAGGCCTCAGCAGTTCGCCCTGGCCCAAGCCCAGATCCAGAATCGACAGAGAGGTATCTGTGTCCTATTATCTTGCTTTTCGCCGTCGTTACAACGGTGTATCCGGGGCCCGAGCCATGTCCTAGATCATTCAAAAATGGTTATTGGTACCAACCTTTTCGTATGAGGAGAGGCCCGTGTCCCTGTTTGACCAAAGAGAGAGACCTCAAGCGCAAGACTATCAGTTTAGTTCGTGTTGTTTGAGTTCATCGCTCCTTGGAAGAGTCAAACGTGGGAGTGTGAGGATGATATCCGATCACGTTATCCCATTCGGTTTGGCTTGTGAGGTGTAATATCTTCTTTATGTCTTGCACTTCGATTCCTTGCTTGCATGTATGATTGTATGATTGATTGGTAACGTAGATTGCTTGCGATAGTATAGCTTGTTCTTGTCCCTCTAGCCTCTTAATTAAATTTTGAGGACGGAATTCTTTTAAGGTGGGTAGAGTTGTAATGCCTGTTGTTCGTATTACGTATTTTTGGAATACGTGTACGTATTTTATCTTGTATTGCATGATTTCTGGTTTAGCTTTTCCTTCTTGGCTTGGTTATTCTTGGTTCGGGTTGGCTTGGTTCGGTTTGGGATTGCTTTTGGTTCATCATGAACCAATGGGTGAACCCCCTACCTACCACCACCTTTGGTATTTATTGCCCATTCTTCTTTCTTTCTCTTCATTAACCTCATCTTCTTCTTCCATTTAATTCTTCACCTACCAGAGGGAGAGAGGTCTAGGCAAGTACAACTTGCTTCATGAAGGAACTCCAATTTTATTGTTTCATTCTCTTTCTTACAGCATTTTAACTCACTTTAGTACTTGGCATTTTTACTTTCCATGGCTAGATTCTTGTAGATCTAAGTTTATTTTATTTTCAAATTTCTTGGGTTTTGATCTATTTAATCTTGTTATTTTCGAGTTTTGATGGTTCTATGTTGTAGAGCATTTCATTCTGTCCCGTTTTGACCTAAGGAAGTCTGGATTTGGACTTGGGATAAAGAAATTATGAGCCTCGGAACCCTGAACTCCTTGGTTCTTCTTCTCGGACAAGTGGAAAAGAAGAACAGTGCTGACCGCATGAACTCCCTTAGCCGCATAGCAGCACTTGACCGCATGAACCTTCATGCGGCGAGTCTTCCAGCCGCATAGGCTTCGGCATAATCCGAGCCGCATGGACTCCGTCTACCTGTAGCCGCATAGACTCGTATTCCTTATCAGCCGCATATGCTTGTGATTATTCAGCCACATATGGGCCCACTTTCTGAGAGCCGCATGGAACTCGCTCGACCCCAGCCGCATAATACTCCGCTCCTCCTGAGCCGCATAGGCCTTGCTTCCCGCTGGCCGCATGAGAACTTCTTCTCCGAGCTGCATGTGCCTTCTGATCCCGCTAGCCGCATAGACCTGCTTCCCGCTTGCCGCATGAGGCTCAACTTCTTGAGCCGCATGCAACCCACTTGCTCTCAGCCGCAGGAACCTTTCCCCCTTCAGCCGCATATGACTGATGCCCTTCAACCGCATAAGCCTTTTCCCTTTGCCGCAGGCGCCTGACCCTATTCAGCCGCATGGACTGTTCTCTTCCCAGCCGTATGAGATCATTCCTGGCCGCATATGCCTGAGCCGCATGGCTCTCCTATAGCTCTGTGTACTGTTGTTTTATTATTATTTTGCCCATGTCTTGTAACCCCCTTGTGTAACTTGAGTTCCTATAGCATTCACCTTACCCTATTATATATATTTTTACGTCCATTTTATATCCTTACGCCTTTTGTCCCGAACTTGAAAATCTCGATTTGATTGGCATGATTGAAATAATAATTGTACCTGGTACGGTGTGACCTAGAACTGACATGCTTGATAGTGGCCCGCCGTAGTGCACTCCTGACATGATAACTTGACCTGATATCTTGACCTGCTATACATGATACGACAGTGACCCGTAGTGGTGCACTCTTGACAAGTATCCTGACATGACATGATAATGATAGTGGCCCGTCGTGGCGCACTCTTGACAAATCAATTCATTGGCCTGGACACCGTGGATGATTGTGCTTGTATAAACTACTAGTCCGGTTGTGTCTTGCATCATGTCTAGGGCATGATCCCTGAGTACCACGGTCAGGAATTCATACTGAATCTGGCTAGGTTAATGACTAGATTGATCAAATAGTTCATGGAGAATTTCCTAGTTACCTGTTGTCCCTTTGGTCCCGACCTTATATATATATACATATACATGGGATTTGTTGCTATCCGTCGAGATGAGCGCACTTTCAGCCCGCCGTCGAGTGTGGTACCTTAGGACACATGTATCTTACTACAGTGTGTCTGCTATGTCATGCTATCTTTTCCTTTTCTTGCTGGGATCACTCAGGTAGTAACAAACAGGTAATCGGACTTGGAATTCTTATTGCATCTTGCTAGTAACTAGGCCTGTGATAACCCTAGTTAGTTAAAGCATCAAGCCGTATTTATTGCTTGGCCGTGAATGATTGGATAGAGTCTAGTCTTGTCTTGATCCTGTACAAGATTGTTATATGACCTGTCTTCTTATAGTACCTTGCCGATAAATGATGGGAGAAGCCAAGTTCTGTTCAGTCGAAGGGTTACAATCCCGATCCTTGTTTGGTTTACGGGTTGTAACCTAGTTATCTGAATAGTCCCATGGTTATCTCATCGTATATCACCTGTCATGCTTGATACGTTTTACCTTATCAATAGTAATTGAGATGGGTTTCTATTCAGGCAAAGGGTTACAACCCCGGTCCTTGTTTGGTTTAAGGGTTGTGACCTGGCTACTTGAACGGTTCCCTCGTACTCTATTATGCCTGTTGTTATTCTTTTAATATCAAGCCCATTTATTACCATATTTTATGTAATTATATTCTTGTGCTAATTGCTGGTTTTAGTTCCTAAGTGAAGCCTCCTTTGTGGCACTTGCTCTTTCTGGGGTCTGACCCAGCTGGTTTTGTATGGCCAGATACCAGAGCAGCACCAGAGGATCTACCGACCTTCCAGCCACATGGTGACCACTAGAGGGAATCCTGGCAACGAGTGTGTTTATTTTGGCTCTCCCACTCTATTGTAAATTATTCTTTTGAGGCGTTTAGCCGCCGAGCAAGTGTTAGCTCGTGTACATTTTTACTTACTGTCTGCCTACGGGCTGTAACATGATTGGCAACCTAGGGTTGATCATGTATGACTAAACTCTTGCTAGTCCTCACATTTTGTAACGACTAGTTTCATGATCAGCTGAATATGTAATGTTTGGGACGCCTTACTATTGTATATTTGGTGATCTTACATCTTGTAACATCTACTTACTTGCTTGTGATTGAGACATTAGGCTTGTTATTGACCCTAAGAGACTGATGGCTTGTAGATAAACCCTCACATATCTAGACAGCCGTGACCGTATAGTGGAGTGGATCCCATTTCATTATACGTAGCTAGCTATGTCTGCCCCCGCTCTCCAGTGTTCTGGTTCTTGGGCGTGACAACTGTTCACCCGAGCGCCCAAGCCCCCCTCCTCCCCCGACTGCTATATAAAACCCTAAACCACCACCAACAACTCAAACCCTAACCTCAATACCTAGTCGCACCGCCTGACCGCACCCAGGCGCACATCCGCGTACATCGCCTCCTCCAGACCGATTGTCGGCCGGCAATAGCAAGGCTGCGCGCGCACAGTACGGACGGGAACATGGCAGCAGCAGTTGCGGGTGCAACTTTTACAACAATACTTTCGATCCGACACTTCTGGTATGTAGTCAACCTAAACCTCTTCAACACCCTTCAATTAGTTTTAATTTATACGATCTAGGTTGCCCAATAGTCCGACGCCAAGTCATCGAAAAACTGTGAAACCAGGACAGAATCAAACCAGTCCCCACTCCTATTTGGAAGGCAATTTTCAGCCCAACCATCGACTGTTTTCAAAATCCTTTTGAATAGGATTATAGTCAACCTAACCAAGATGAAAACCCCATTATTAGTTTTATTTATAGTGATTTAGACAGTAGGATAAATCGGATTAAAAATTAAGAAAAACTTTTTTTTCAAACTATAAAATTTAGAAAATCTTCTCGATTCGACGTGCGTCCCGCCAATACGGACGACGTGGTCACGAACCGAAATCATCAAAAAGTGCTTATCAGCTTTGCAGATGTGTGAGCTTTGACGGAATTCAAATTGGTTGCGTGTGAGCGACGAATTTGATGCGTATCCGTCAAAATTCATCGTATCGGCCTCTTTGTAAATTCCTTAATTAATTTGTGCACGTTCTTCGGATCGACACGAAACTTACGCTAGCAGGACCGTATCGTTTTTCTGGTCTTGTACGCCAAGTTTTGTCTGATTCTGAGAAGGTCGACTGGAACGCCTATTTGGCGGGCCTGCGAATCTCTCCAACGGGCGAAATTGTGCACAGCCCACCGGATTCCAACTTTGGACATACGGTTGGGTTCGTCTCTTCAAACAAGACTTGTAGACATGTAGTTTGACAATTTTAGAGACCGTAGGTTCTGGCACGCATTTCGGTGCAAAATGGGTCCAACGGTGGACATCGTTTTGACCCAAAATTATAATTTTGTCCTGTTCCAGAATTTGACTTTTGGACAGGCATTTCCTAGACATATCTTATACTCCAAACACGTTCGTGGTGTTTATTTCAGCATCCGAGGACGTATGCGAGATTTGGCTTTCATCGCTTTACTATTCTGATGGTTCGAGCTATTGGACGTCGCTCTTTTGCACACAACCTCAGGCAAGATACATTGTCATAATTTTACTGTTTATAAATAGTCTGCATTTTATTTACTGTATATCACTGTGTATTTATTTCCAGTCTTTCTAGCTGTACCATTTATTTTACAGTGCCTGATTTACTGCCTACTCAGTGATATTAGCTCTACTTTACTTATTATCCTTTGATTGCATAAGGACTTAGAGTTAAGGGACTACCTTTTGTAGTGTATCGCATATACCTCGACATAGTTGTACCACGAGCATGTGCGAGATGAGTAGCATGTAGTGGTCCTTGCGTGTTGGCTGATCACCCGTGTGCATGCGTTAGGTCAAACTGCTAATAGAGGCATGTTAGGAGACTTAGCAGTTGGTAGAGGTACATGATCGCGGATGCGACTTGACATATACATTGGGTGGGGAGAACAATACCGGACGTATGGGTTTTTTTGCACTTTTCTGATTACCTGTGTGCTCCTCCGGAGACGCAGGCCCCAAGTGCCCCCTGACGTTTTCTAGAGCGTTATGGACGTAGCCCCTTGCACATGATGCCCTCTGACGATCTTCGGACGTTACGGACGTTGGCCCTGGTGCCCCATACGGGGACTATGTAGATACCATTTACAGCCAGGGCTCATGCGTCGAAAGGGTTGTTACTCAACTGCATGTTCACTTTAGTATGGTTAGGTTACCTTATTGAGGTCTTGTTACTTACTTTTATTTGTGGCATATTTTATATTCAGTTTATTATGGCATGTTCTTCCTGTATCTTGTTACGTCCCTCTGAGGACCTGGTTATCTCTCCAGGTGTGTGCTTTGTGACTTTGCAGGTGTTCTAGCCAAGGCCGTGATCTTCTTCCTTCCTTCGAAGATGATTGCCCTTGGTTCGTCTTGTCATTTTTATCTATCATTTCCTTGTATATTTCTCTCTTTTAAAATAGTTGGTAGTAGATTTGTCTCCGCCCAACTACATGTATAAGTGACAAATTCTTGAGTTGATTTATAGTATTATTCTTCTGATTTTGTGGATGAGATTTAGTTATCATGGTTTTACTGCATTTTACAGCTTAAATATACATATGGGAGTTCCATACATTGGAGTATACTTCGTATGTATACAGTTGGCATGTCTACGTACTTAGTCCTCAGTATTTTGGGATTAGAGTGTTACATGTTTTTGTGGTAGCTCATGCAGGTCCAGTTTATCACTTCAGTTACGTTACTGTACCGATGTAAGCCTGCATATATAGGATTAAAGTCTAGAATCTCATCCCCATGCTTGAACTCCTCCCTTGATTCCAATTTTGAACTCTCGTCTGATTACCTTGATTTCCTTCTGCTTAATGTATTTCCCCTATAAATCTTACCTTTCCCCTTCATGCTTGATAGAGAGAGAGTAGAAAGATGACTCATACTAGTTATCCGTGCTATACTGTTCAATCACCCAATTAGTTGACTTTTATAAGTTGGGTAGTATGCCTCACGGTCTACCACCCCGTGTCCTTATAACCCAATAATGAAGTATAAATGGATGGCAATGAATATATGCTAGTATAGGAAGATATGTTTAGCTAGAAGATAGAGTTTAGTAGCCTATACCCCATTGGTTAACCAAGGCCTGATACAAGAGACAGTAGGACGACTATATAAGCAGGAACACCGGACATGACTTAGATCTTTGTGAAACTTGAACTATTTATAACTACTTTCATCATTATCTCCCGTAGTTATAATTTGTACTACCATGAATGATGTCGCTATTTATAGCCCAGTTTTGTAAGCTTATTCTTTATCGAGCTTGTTCTGGACATATGTATACTGGGGACGCCCACAAGCATATTGTCTAATTAGAATCAATGTGTTATGGTCTGACCAACCATAGTGCAATTGGTTCGCTCTTCATTTGATTATCCCACGTGGTTGAGATGTAGAGGTATCTAGAGTCTCGTCCGCGTTTGCATTGATAATTTCTCTTGAATTATGCATTCGCCTTTGAATTGCATAATTATATTCGATGACATCTTTCTTGAACTCTTTCTTGCTTTTGTCTTTCACTGATTGGAAAGACGAACGCTTGTATTGGATAGATAGATACATAGTATCCCCCATGGCCATGATAGTTTATACATAAGCGTAGCTACCCTCGGCCAACCATGTGACTAGAACCTTGCCTTGAGTTACCCGTTCTCCTCTCGACCCTCAAACTACTATTGGGACCTTCTAGCTATTTGAATTTGAGAATGATTAGGGTTTTACCCTTAGTCAAAATTCCAAACTAGAAGACTATCTATTCTCAAGGAACCAATTGTTGTGAGTCTCTAATTATTTGCTTGAAGCTTACTTTAACTAGCAACCCATAAGCCTTAACACAACCTTTACTCGACCAAAGCCCACAGTTTAGACATGAGATGAATAGACAAAGGTAAGGACAATCATTTACTATGACTATGGTAGACACCCATCCCGAGATTTGATTCCAACAGATATTATCCTAGTTACGTAAATTTTGTTATTAAGACCTAACTAGCATTGGAACGCCACAGTCACTAGCTTAGCCAATACCATATCTTAAATACCATGTCATATTATGATCTACCAGTTATCAACAGCAATACATGATCACCACATTCCATACCACTAGAACCCTTGTGACTATAGTCTGGCAGGCTCGACACAAATAAAAATTTACGACTTAGTTGTTAGAAATACTTTTATATGATGTGCCTTAGAGTTGGTTACCCCGTCAATAACTCTTGTATACTATGGACGAGTAGATCATTCTATTTTATCGACCTGTGTGTCATTATACACACTCGTTTCCCATTTATTGAGGAACGATCCTTGACTTGACTCATATCTACCGTATCCCGTTACGTCGTGCCTTATTCTCTATTAACAAGAGTCGAGTACAATATCTGAACTTTGGAATTCTTCTAACCTCATTATTCCTAAAACCATGTCCTAGCTTCTAAAGTGAGTAGACTGTAAGCCTTCTAAAATTTTGGGATATACGAGGATTACCGATTGATCAGGATAAATCGATTTCTATCAGGATGATTATTAGTGCCCCGTGAACTCCCACTTTCTATTTAAATCATTTGGGGTCCTCGACCGTGACATCAATATTTGAAGCACGAGACCAGCTGTGACCTTCCAACAAACTTCACATACAAGACATAGACGACTCCACATTCATGTAAACATATCATGTCCTACTAAAATGCGTCCCCTTGTACTCTATTTTTATGATGCGACTTTCAAGTCAAAAAGGCTAGCGATAACCCCTACCATAATGCCCTTGTCCTTTTCGACTGCAATTAGAGATCCAACCTCGACTCAACCCTTTTGACCCAATATATGGTTGTGATCTACTCAAAGCCCACTGCGCCATGCCACTAGCATGCCACTCAATTGAGTCTTCTTGTGTTACTTATCCCCAAAAGTCACGGAAGGCACACTTTTGGGTTTAAGGAACCTAGTTGACCAACCTGGCCGGCAGTTAACTCAACCATTCAAGTTGAAACTTATTCTAGGCTACCCATACCTAGTAGATATGGTTCAAATTTATTTTTGGTATCATGTCCAGCTAATATAAAATAAAATCCAAATCAATAATTGGTTCCAGCGGGAATAATAAATTATTGGTTTATAGCGTATATTTCTATCCTTATCATTTGATACTTCTATTGTGATTTCGATGTTTGGAGCACAACATTAACCATTTTCTCTCGACAAATTTTATCCTCATGAACTGGACGAGCCACTCTACACACATGGCATACATGTCCCGCACAAACAAACCTTCTTGTGCTCCATTTTAATTTTACACAGGTAGGATGCATTCTTCCTTTAGAACAAATCACATATGCCATTTTGGTTCCAAGTGATTTTTAACCATGCCAATATCGACCCATTCCCTTAATTAGACTAAATACACATGATTCATGCAAGACTCGCCGCACTTATGACATAAGTTGTACAACCAAGCAAGCCCATGCCCCTATACAACACCAAACACTGATCCCGCACACACTGGTCATTATGACTTAATTAGGATTCCAAACACTTATCTAAGCACGTACTATAGCAAGGTCTTCTGCACTTTTTATAGATTCTTAACTCTTGGCCATAAATCCTTCCTTTCCCTAAGTTCTTCAAACCCACTTCTTAGTTCCCATGTTAGACGAGGAAAGAAATCCTTCTGAACTGACACACCTTAGTATATTCAAACCTGAGGTCCCTACCAACTTGTCAGAAGCATGACCCTAGAGTGGCAATGTTTAGTTGTATTTCTTACAGTAGTTATTGATCGATAATATCATGTCAATATCTAAACCCGCTTAGAAACCGTGATTGTGGTCAACAAGTGACTAATATTCTTGTGCCTCCCATCAGAAGTTATTTTTTTCTCTCAGAAGTCGTATAACGATGATTTTGCATGATTAGCCAACTTCTATAAGTTGGGTAGAGGCTTGAACGGTTGTACCCCATCTTGTAGAATATGACGTCGACTGGATTCCTTTTATTAACTACTACCTACATCTTTTCGGGAATCGATTTATGAATTGTTGCACTCACGATCCCTTCGTATTCAGCCTTACTATATTTTGATGTTAAGATTATTGTTATATTTGATTGAGATTTATTGTTGTGAATTATATATTAAAATTTTTAATTTCGAGGACGAAATTTTTATAAGTTGGATAGGATGTAAACCCCCTATATTTTTTATTATATTTTATTAAGATTTATAAATGTATAATTATTTTCTGTTCTTAATAATTAGGATAACATGTGGCAACATATTATGTATACAAAATAAGTTTTGTATAATAAAATAAATGTAGGACTATTTTCCTGCCATATAAATATAATATATTACAAAAAAATGTTTAGACATTATTAGATTTGTGTTTTAAAAAGTTTTAGAATTTTGGGACTTTATTTCGGGATATTTTAGGTATATAGGAATTTATTATTTTAATTTAAAATTTTATAAAAAAAAATTTTATATATAAATCCTATGTTATCAAAATAAGATTTTGGGAAGGAAAAATAAATATTATGCTTATTTAAATGTTTTAAGAATTTTTTTGGATTTTTTTAATCATCTAATATATAATTGAATATAGTGTTAAAAAAAAGCAGAAGCAAAAGTAAAAACCCCTCGGGTGAACAGTACCCGCGGGGGGGGGCGGGGGGGCACTGTTCACCCGAGCGCCCAAGCCCCCCCCCCCCCAACACCACCAACAACAACTCAAACCCTAACCTCAATACCTAGTCGCACCGCCTGAGCGAACCCAGGCGCCCCATCGTGCGTGTCGCCGTCCCCAGACCGACCGTCGACCGGCGACAGCAAGGCCGCGCGCACACAGTGCGGACGGAAACAGGGC
Organism: Iris pallida; assembly: GCA_029216955.1. Classification (NCBI taxonomy): domain Eukaryota; kingdom Viridiplantae; phylum Streptophyta; class Magnoliopsida; order Asparagales; family Iridaceae; genus Iris; species Iris pallida. The sequence goes on along the minus strand of JANAVB010042020.1, from coordinate 31,216,034 downwards.
AGCTGCAGTTGCGGGTGCAACTTTTACAACAATACTTTTGCCTCCTCGCATGATCGTTTCGCGATCCGACACTTCTGGTATGTAGTCAACCTGAACCTCTTCAACACCCTTCAATTAGTTTTAATTTATACAATCTAGGTTGCCCAATAGCTCGACGCCAAGTCGTCGAAAATCTGTGAAACCAGGACAGAATCAAACCAGTCCCCACTCCTATTTGGAAGGCAATTTTCAGCCTAACCATCGACTGTTTACAAAATCCTTTAGAATAGGATTATAGTCAACCTAATCAAGATGAAAACCCATTATTAGTTTTATTTATAGTGACTTAGACAGTAGGATAAATCGGATTAAAAATCAAGAAAAACCTTTTTCAAAAACTCTGAAAGTTAGAAAATCTCCTCGATACGACGTGCGTCCCGCCAATCCCGACAACGTGATCATGAACCGAAAGCATCGAAAGATGCGTATCGGCTTTGAGGACGTGTGGGCTTGGACGAAATTCAAATTGGTTGCGTGTGCGTGACGAATTTGATGCGTATCCGTCAAAATTCACGGTATCGACCTCTTTGCAAATTCTTCAATTACTTTGTGCACGTTCGTTAGATTGACACGAAACTTGTGCTAGCAGGACCGTATCATTTTTCTGGTCCTGTACGCCAAGTTTGGTCCGATTCTGAGAAGGTCGACTGGAACGCCTATTTGGCGGGCCCGCGAACTGCTCCAACAGACGAAATTGTGCACACCCCACCGGTTGGGTTCGTCTTCTCAAACTGGACTTGTAGACATGTAGTTTGATGACTTTAGAGACCATAGGTTCTGTGCGTATTTTGATGCAAAATGGGTCCAACGGCGGACATTATTTTGATCCGAAATTACGATTTTACTCCTGTTCCAGAATTTGACTTTTGGACAGGCGTTTCTTAGACATATCATATATTACGAACACTTTCGTGGTGTTTATTTCAGCATCCGAGGACGTATGCGGGATTTGGCTTTCATCGCTTCACTATTCTGACGGTTCGAGCTATTGGACGTCGCTCTTTTGCACACAACCTCAGGCAAGATACCTTGCCATAATTTTACTATTTATAAATAGTCTGCATTTTATTTACTGCATATCACTATGTATTTATTTTCAGTCTTTCTAGCTATATCATTTATTTTACAGTGCCTGATTTACTGCCTACTCAGTGATATTAGCTTTACTTTACTTATTATCCTTTGATTGCATATGGACTTAGAGTTAAGGTACTATTGTTTATAGTGTATCGCATATACCTCAACACAGTTGTACTACGAGCATGTGTGAGATGAGTAGCATGTAGAGGTCCTTGCGTGTTGGCTGATCACCCGTGCGCATGCGTTAGGTCAAACTGCTAATAGAGGCATGTTAGGAGACTTAGCAGTTAGTAGAGGTACATGATCGCGGATGCGACTTGACAGGTACATTGGGTGGGGAGAACAATACCTGACGTATTTGCTTCTTTGCACTTCCCTGATTACCTGTGCGCTCCTCCGGAGACGCAGGCCCCAGGTGCCCTCTGATATTTTCTAGAGCGTTATAGACGTAGCCCCTTGCACATGATGCCCTCTGACGATATTCGGACGTTACGGACGTAGGCCCCTGGTGCCCTATACGGGGACTATGCCGATCCCATTTACAGCCAGGGCTCATGCGTCGAAAGGGTTGTCACTCAATTTAGTATGGTTAGGTTACCTTACTGAGGTTTTGTCACTGACTTTTATTTGTAGCATATTTTATATTCAGTTTATTATGGCATGTTCTTCATGTATCTTGTTACGTCCCTCTGAGGACCTGGTTATCTCTCCAGGTGTGTGCTCTGTGACTTTGCAAGTGTTCTAGCCAAGGCCGTGATCTTCTCCCTTCCTTCGAAGATGATTGCCTTTGGTTCGTCTTGTCATTTTTATCTATCATTTTCTTGTATATTTCTCTCTTTTAAAATAGTTGGTAGTGGATTTGTCTCTGCCCAACTACATGTATAGGTAACAAATTTTTGAGTTGATTTATATTATTATTCTTCTGATTTTGTGGATGAGATTTAGTTATCATGGTTTTACTGTATTTTACGGCTTATGTATATTGTAACGCCCCAGAACCAGAATACTGGAGAGCGGAGGCATACATAGCCAGCTACGTATAAAGAAATGGCATCCATCTCGTTATACAGTCACGGCTGTCTAGATATATGAGAGTTTAACTACAAGCCATCAGTCTCTTGTGGTCATGAACAAGCCTATTGTCTTAATCTCAAGCAAGTAATAACAGTTACAAGATGTTAGAGCATCAAATATACAATAGTAAGGCGTCCCATACATTACATATTTGGATGATCATGAAGCTAGTCATTACAAAATGTAAAGACTAGCAAGAGTTTCAGTCATACATGATCAATCCTAGGATTTGTCAATCATGTTACAGCCCGTAGGCAGACAGTAAATAAAGTGCAATCGAGCTAACACGTGCTCGTCGGCTAAACGCGTCAAAAGAATATTTTTACAATAGAGTGGGAGAGCCAAAATAAACCCACTCGTTGCCAGGATTCCGTCTAGTGGTCACCATTTGGCTGGAAGGTAGGTAGATCCTCTGGAGCTGCTCCGATATCTGGCCATACAAAACCAGCTGGGTCAGATCCCAGAAAGAGCAAGTTCCACAAAGGAAGCTTCACTTAAGAACTAAAACCAGCAATTAGCACAAGAAAAAAAAAATAATAAGAACTGAAAATATGGGAAATCAAGATGATATACGATGAGATAATGTCACGACCCGCTCCCGAATAACTGGACACGAGTCGGACATGCCCAGCCTTTATCGTTAGACATGACAAAATAAGTCGTACCAATCTAGGGAAACTAACCAGATATCAAGACAAGTATGAAAACACAGCATCTATAAATGTATCCCAGAAAAGAAGTACAAGTCTCAGAATTCTATTACATTCCAGCAAATGAAAGTAAGTCTACTAGTCTCAATACAAGAAAATAATATGGAATACTAAGATAAGCTCTAGGCTTCTGCAGCCTCTAAGTCAAGAGCAGCACCAGCTAGCTCTCCTGCATCAATTGGCTCCTCGCCATAGTACGTGTCGCACAGAGCCTCCAACTCACCTGCAACATATTCTAGTCAGGAGCGGAGCTAAGTATATCCAAGGAAATGAACATGAACATAATGGTATGAATCAAGAAACGGGAAATATATATAAGTACAGGAAATGAGACAAGACATGAAACTGAGCAGGAAATACTGAAAGTAAAACAGGAAACATGGTATGAGTCCTGAACATAAAATACAACCTGAACATGAAGTACAACCTGAATCATGAAATACAACCTGAACATGAAATATAACCTGAACATGAAATACAACCATGAATCATGAAATACAACCTGAATCCTGACATGTGCAATATTGAAATACATCTAGATTGTGATCGGCTTGGGTAGATGCAATGAACATGAAATGGTACGGCTTTGGTCCCGCGTGCACGGTACGGGACCCAAGCTTCACATGAGTAGTAACAGAGTTTGGTCACATATCTATAGTATTTCCCCTTCCAGACACAAGTAAAACATGAAACATGAAACCAGACAATATCGTGATACATCGTGTCAATCAAGGAGATACAGGGATGAACATGCAAGACATGAGAAAATGAACAAGTCCGAGGAGTATACTTGCCTTGCTCCGGGTGATCGAGAAAGGGTAGTAGAGCTGGGAATCCTCCTGTTTGTAATTTACAGTTTGATAAGTCAACAATGTAAAGTTGATATTTCTAATCTAGAAAAGTTATTTAACATAATCCTTAATTTAAACACTAAACCTATCTTATATACATAAACTCTGTCATACAATTTATATAACTAAAATAATATCATAAAGTACGAGATAACCTATTAGTAATCTTCTGACATACATTACCAACCTATGTGTTATGGCTCCTAGAATAGCCAACCATCAATTTGGTACCATGATCTCCTTACTATGGTGGTAGGAACTACCCATATTCAACTATGGGAAATTAGGCATTGACAGTTTAGATTTGAACTCAACATATTAACCTGGAATCTTCCAACCAATTTGAGGTAACTGCCAACATCACTCCTCAATCTCAGATACAGGTTGCACCCTTCTTCCCAGGTCCATCAGTTTCAGAAATTTGAACTGAAATGGTGTACAACTTTGCAAAGAATTCATAAACTCAGGTTTTAACATATTCAGCTAATAGGCTGTACTACAACCAACATCTAATCTCCTTAATTCAATTTGAGACTTCAAACTCAGCCCTCCTATAGGGTTAGGAAAAGCATCCCTAATGTTATGTTACTATCAGTTAACATGCTCAAGTATAAATTTCACTTTGGACTGATACAAACCAGTAGCAACAGCCCTCAGTTTCCATTTCTAGGTATATTCCATCTGAATTCCAGAATAACTTCAAAAGAATCATTCACCAATCAACCATGAGAACCAATTCAGTCTACAAGGTCAGCTACTGCCAATAGCTATTAAATTCTCAGGTTAGCCTGCAACCTTCCTTTCTTAGTTGATGTTCAGTCCTATCAATAGGACTGAACACTCAGTCCCAATTAAGGATAAGTACATTCTGTCCTGAAGATAGCATAAAATAGCTTGAATATGACTGATGTTGATCTAAATCCTGAACTGATATTAATCAGTCTTTAAGTTGGCTGATATATATCAATCTGTTATTCATGTAATTGCCTATTACAACTGAAATCTTAACTTGATTAACCACCAACCCAATATATGGTTCAACTTAGCTATACTCTTGGTTAAAAAATCTAAATTACAACATCCAATACTGCCATACAGTCCTCAACTCATTCTATACAACTCACCCAGATTTCAACCTACTCAATTTACAAACTACCCTACTAAGATATCAAACGACCCCAACTATAATTTAATTTGGAAATTAAACAGGACAGGATGTTTGGCAGTTAACACAAAACTAATTATAAAGCTGGTAACAAAATTTCAGGAATTGCTCTACTGAAAACAGGCCTCCAATCTTCAGTCATGAACAAGTCTAGTCTTTTTAAACTTTCCCCAAAATGAAATACTGACTTCCTAAAGTCCCTGGCATTACTAACATTCTTCAAGTTATAAGAATCCAGTTCCCAAATGCATTGACTGGGTATATGAATGTGCCAGATTAAACAAGGTGAGATGAACTGATTTGTTGGTACTGAATCAGGAAAAGATAAGTATCATGTATAGCCATAAGACTGATAATCTAAGTTCATTAGAATTAGACAAGTGTCAGTCCTCTAGTAGGACTGCTATCAAGTAACTGCATTAGGCAATCCTAAACACAACAATCTCCAAATCGAAACTGAACTTGGTTCCTATAATCCACAGCAAAATCGAGGAATAAATCTAACTCAGGAGTCCAAAGCAGTTATGACTCAACCTTCACTACACAATACCCTTCCTAAAAGATAGGGTGGTGTAGTAGTTAGAGGCACGAAAAAACCTGTCCCCTTCAAATTAAAGCTTAGGTTTCTACCTAGAGCCCTAACTTAGGGTGGTTGCCTTTAGGCTCAGTTCAACTATTGCAATTGAAACTCAGGTATGGTGAGCCCAATATGACTGCAATGCATCCATCTCAATTATTTGAGAACAAACAGTTGCAAACACACATAGCTGAGATTTTATTCCAAAAATTGAACTGACACTAAAGGTGTCTCTGACTGAATAAAATCAGCCAATGGTTTCCTTCACAACCTTGACTTCAATCTCAACCATAGCTTGTAAAACTCTTCCAATACATTGTTATACACACTATGCATCCAGGAATTTAGAAGGCAGATTAAAACCCACTGTATATATAGATCATAATCCTCATGTGCATTGATGAAGAACCTTACTAATTCTATTGATCAGGTATAGGTACTGGTCACAACTAATCTTAATTCCTCACTCAAATTAAACTACTCTGCTAACAGTACACAGAACAAGATTCAAGAATCACATCAGCAATCTAAACTTTAAACACAATTCAAACCACAGCTCTTCTTCCCAATCATTCCAAAGAAAATTTAAATAAGGTGTCTAAGAGTTACCTGAAGGCAAGGTCGATTTGTCGTAGCCACAGTCACGAGAATTCGAACACGAATCACTCGATATACAACTACCAGTCTCTGTTGAGGCAATTCAACAAACACGTTTTAAACGAAAATGTAAGGTACTCCAGTTAACTCAATGCAGTCCAAAAACTCAAGAACCAGATGAAACACAAAAATACTTACAGGAAAACGATCTTGATGAAAATATTCCAGATCAGTCCGATTCCACAAATCAATAGTCCTCTAATTCAAACCAGAGTAAAAACAAACCAAATCGACCATTACTCAGAGTTCTACACCAATTTGATTTAGAAATCGATTAGACTTACCAAATTCTTAAATCAAGGTACGAGGAGAGTGATTACCTCAAATGGAAACTAGATCGGCTCGATCCATTGGCGAACTCAATTTAATTCTCCTGTTTGAAGAAATGAGTCCAGTGCTTCGATCTGGAAGTCCATATCTATGGATCAAAACTGGTTCGAAGAAAATTCCCAAAAATGTTTAGAATTCAGGATTGATTCGAGATCCACAAAGCTTACCAATATTTGCAGATTGATGAAGGAAGATCGTCAAAGCTGGAGCAATTTGGGATAGACGATGTCGAATGTAAGTCGTCTCCTGCTAGGAATCCTCGCCAAGGAGTCTCTGCTGCTAGCGATTCGGATGCTTACACTGCAGGCACATCAACAGCTTCATCGATCATTCTTCTCGCCATTGTTCCAGAAAATAGATTGGGGCTCTTTGGAGGAAGAAGGAGATGGGAAATGAGCTCTTGATTTGGAAGGATTATAGGTTTAAATAGATGGTGTGATCAAAAGTTTGTTGTGGAAAAATTCGATTTGGCGCCAAGGTGTACTACTCAGTGGGGGTGCTCACTGGAGAAAACGGTTAGAGAATTTGAATTTGAAATAAAAGAAACTCCAAGCATTCTTCTGAATATAAGAAGAAGTAATGGGCTGTGGAGCCAGGCCCATTACAAAAGAAATAAAATGCCCAAATGTTCTTAAAATAATTTATGAAGAATTATTGTGAATAAATTAATTTAAGGATAAATTCAAAAAAAAATATTGAGAAGTGGGGTTACAAATATCCCCTCCTAAAAAAAATCGTCCTCGAAAATTCAAGGACAACCAAAAATCCTAAAACGAATCAACACAATTACTCAAATGCAGGTCATTTATTGAATTATGGAAATTCTGAAACAGAGTACAATCCTAATCAAACAAACAAATCGGGATAGCGCTCCTGCATTTTGTCCTCGCGCTCCCACGTGGACTCTCCCGGAGAGTGGTGTCTCCACATGACGCGGACAAGTGGAATAGTCTGGTTCCGCAGGCGTTTCTCCCTCCGATCAAGGATCTCTACTGGCTGCTCCTCGTAGGTCAAGCTCGGACCCACCTCTAGCTCTGAGTAGTCCACCACGTGGCTCGGGTCTGGAATGTAGTGTCGAAGCTGGGACACGTGGAAGACGACGTGTACCCCCTCTAGGTTGGCTGGAAGCACTAGTCGATACGCCACCTCGCCAATCCGCACCGTCACATCAAAAGGTCCGATATACCTCGGACTGAGCTTTCCGCCTCTGCCGAAACGAAGACGCCTCTGGTCGGCGAGATCTTCCGGAACACTCTATCCCCAACTGCGAACTCCAGTGGCCGTCTGTTGCTGTCCGTCCAGTGATTCTGCCGATCCCATGACGCTCTGAGCCTTGAGACCAAGTACACACAAGAAGTTTGAGATATTATGCTTTGACAAGGATCGAGGATCAAACAGTCACGAAGTGGAACGAATTTCAATTACAACTTAGAGGACAAGTCGTGAGGGCACTATCTTCCAGGCATGATTGAAAGTTTAGCACGATAGGAGAATCACTGTTAGATAGATATGATCAGATCAAGTTTAGACAAAACATGATTAAAATATAGATTCGATAAAATCTGATGGAATCTAAGTCTAGGAAGTCAAATGATCCGACAATAAAATATAGGAAGAGAATTTACAACGGTCGATTTGAGAAATCAGATAGAACTACCCAAGAAGTATTAGTATCAATCAAGGAAAACGTACAAGGATTGCGATTTTCGAAATATCAATAATCATACGAAAAGATATATAGTCTCTAGGGTGTCCGAAAACATATAGCCATTTGAAATCACTGTACTTAGAATCCTGCCTTGCAAGTGTACATCTGGCTGCAGTGAACATTCAGTTCCATAACTCAAACAACGATATGTTACCGAATACTCTATCAATTTTATCAATTCAAACAAGTGTTAACGAAACAACTCAAGAGATCAATATAAAAAATTTTGGACAAAGTCCCGATAATACTCGAAAATCGACAAATACCTGAAATTATTTCAACTTAAAGTTCTCGGCTCGCCAGTGCGCTGCTGGCTGCAGTGAACCCTTAGTCTCCATAATCCAGATAATGGTTGTAGTGTGCAACTGCCACGCCCTAGTAGGTCATTGAGTAGTCTCTCGACCTTATCCATAGGAATTTCAAAAAGAATTCAAGGAATTCAAAATGGGTTCTCATAGTCCAAGTCACAAAATAGTATTATCTGCCTATTAAAATACAAGGGTTTATTAGGTACTAAGAAACAGCAATGGATCCAATCAAAGAATAGTGAGTACAAAGGCAACAAGGAAATTTTAAACCTTAACAGTGAATAAAGTTTCAAATGGTAACCGTAATCTCAAATGAAACCTGGAATGGTAACAAGATTCCATATATGGGACATTATTCTAAAGGAATAACAGAGTCTCGAAGGATGAACTGAAGCAAGTATCAGATAGGAGACAAGTTTCAAAATAAGAAATAAAATTTCGTATCGGAAACAAGTTTCAATAAAATTTTGAATAACAATGAAATCTTGAGCAAATCCCGAATAGAAAACGAAATCTCCAATAGGGTACACAGTCAAAAATAGAAAAATTCAAGTATCAACAAAGTCGTGAATAAGAAACAAAATCTCGAATAGAAATTTCAACGAGGAAACAAGGTATTGTATAGTGACTAGAAAACAGGTTCCAATAGAAAATAAGGTTTTGGATTGTAAATATGAAACAAGCGAATCTCAATAGTAAACAAAGTCATAAACAGAGGGCGAGTCCTCAATAAAGTCAAAATAGGAAATAGAATCTCAAACAAGCATCAATAGAAGCGAAGGTTCAAACACGGTTTCAGAATGATATTTCAAGTAGGAATAAATCTCGAATAGCACAAATTTGATTAGCGAACAGAATATCAATAACAAGTAGGAACAAGTATCCCGAAAATAATGAAATCTTGGATAGAAGACAAAGTCAAAACAAGTAGTGAACAACAACCCTCAAATCAAAATCATCAAAGGAAATAGGCAAACAGTATCGAGTAGTGAATTTCAAACAATATCGAATCGTGGATATGAAACATGTTTACCGAATAGGAACAATATCTCGAAATAAGTTTCGAATATCATCCCAGGTTTCAAAAATAGAAAACGAGAAGTTGCAAGAAATGAACTAAGTGCTAAGAGAAATTTTTAAGGGAAGACTGGATTACGAATCAAGATACATGGTTCTCTCCAACCATGCAAAAGAAGCCTTCTATCTTCCGTCTATCTTCAGTGTTCCTCCGGAACTGGAGTTTCTTCAATCTTCCTCAACTACCCTGATGTAGGCTGATCCCTGCGATAGTGCTCCATGTGATGACTGAATCTGGAGAGGCGGGTCCCCTTGCTGCAGTCCTGATGCTCTCCGTGCTTGTCCTTGGGCAGTGTGATCAACGATCTCCGGGCAATCCTTGACTTGATGGGCAGGCGATCCGTAGTACAGGCGTAGCCTTCGTCTCTGGTAGCACTTTTTATGGTAATATCCTGGCGACAGAAATTATAGGTGGTCGTCATCTGAATCTGAGTCTGGGTCTCCCGCTGGGCTGAAGCGCAGAGCCTCTGTTAGGAATATACGTCTGCTGGCTGCTGGCTGTTGAGATCTGCTCCCGATGATGCGACTGGTAGTATGACCGAAGAAGCGCAGACTAAGTGTTGCGACGCTTTGCGGGTCTAGGATAGTTGTTGTCTTCGTCATAAGTCTTCATATCGCTCCTGGGCTTTAGCTTTCCATCTTGTTGTATGTGCTACGAGCTGGATTTCTCCCGGTTGGTGACTTCATTCTTCAGAGGAGTCGGGTTCTCAGGGACTTGAATGATCTTCAGTTGCGACTCCAGGTTCTCGATCTGCTCCTCGATGCAAGATATGTACTCGATGTCGGAGAAGTCCAAAGGTCTGGGAGTCTGGAAAGCAGAAGCGCATCCACAAGTCTGGCATGGAAAATGATGGCTTGCTCTCTCTCTGGGTGTCAAAGAACTTTTCAAACATCTCCGTCAACTACGTACTACCCATGGGGATAGTAGGGACGACCTGCGGGATGGAAGCTCGGAACCTTAAGTATAGGTGGATCAACCGTTCTGGTGTCGTGTGCTTTTGAACTATCTGAAAAACAGAAAATTGTTAAAATAACCTAGACCTAAATACAACAAGTGTTTATAGAATATCAATATACCTGATATACCTGATATACCCTTATTTCTCGATTTTCCTATTCTGTGTTCAAGTTTCCCTAGTGTAATCAAGTCCCCCAATAGTGCGCTAAGACCTAGGTACCATTAGGATAGACCTGTATGGGCCACCACTAAAAACATGTCACGACCCGCTCTCGAATAACCGAAGACGAGTCGGACACACCCAGCCTTTGTCGTTAGACACGACAAAGTAAGCTGTACCAATCTAGGAAAACTAACCAGATATCAAGACAAGTATGAAAACACAGCATCTATAAATGTATCCCAGAAAAGAAGTACAAGTCTCAGAATTCTATTACATTCCAGCAAATGAAAGTAAGTCTACTAGTCTCAATACAAGGAAATAATATGGAATACTAAGGTAAGCTCTAGGCTTCTGCAGCCTCTAAGTCAAGAGCAGCACCAGCTAGCTCTCCTGCATCAATTGGCTCCTCGCTATAGTACGTGTCGCACAGAGCCTCCAACTCACCTGCAACATATCCTAGTCAGAAGCGGAGCTAAGTATATCCAAGGAAATAAACAAGAACATCATGGTATGAATCAAGAAACAGAAAATATATATAAGTACAGAAATGAGACAAGACATGAAACTGAGCAAGAAATACTGAAAGTAAAATAGGAAACATGGTATGAGTCCTGAACATGAAATACAACATGAACATGAAGTACAACCTGAATCATGAAATACAACCTGAACATGAAATACAACCTGAACATGAAATACAACCATGAATCCTGAAATACAACCTGAATCCTGACATGTGCAATATTGAAATACATCTAGATTGTGATCGGCTTGGGTAGATGCAATGAACATGAAATGGTACGGCTTTGGTCCCGCGTGCATGGTGCGGGACCCAAGCTATTCACATGAGTAGTAACAGGGTTTGATCACATATCTATAGTATTTTCCCTCCCAGACACAAGTAATACATGAAACATGAAACTAGACAATATCGTGATACATCGTGTCAATCAAGGAGATACATGGATGAACATGCAAGACATGAGAAAATGAACAAGTCTGAGGAGTATACTTGCCTTGCTCCGGGTGATCGAGAAAGGGTAGTAGAGCTGGGAATCCTCCTGTTTGTAATTTACAGTTTGATAAGTCAACAATGTAAAGTTGATATTTCTAATCTAGAAAAGTTATTTAACATAATCCTTAATTTAAACACTAAACCTATCTTATATACATAAAATCTGTCATACAATTTATATAACTAAAATAATATCCTAAAGTACGAGATAACCTATTAGTAATCTTCTGACATACATTACCAACCTATGTGTTATGGCTCCTAGAATAGCCAACCATCAATTTGGTACCATGATCTCCTTACTATGGTGGTAGGAACTACCCATATTCAACTATGGGAAATTAGGCATTGACAGTTTAGATTTGAACTCAACATATTAACCTGGAATCTTCCAACCAATTTGAGGTAACTGCCAACATCACTCATCAATCTCAGATACAGGTTACACCCTTCTTCCCAGGTCCATCGGTTTCAGAAATTTGAACTGAAATGGTGTACAACTTTGCAAAGAATTCATAAACTCAGGTTTTAACATATTCAGCTAATAGGCTGTACTACAACCAACATCTAATCTCCTTAATTCAATTTGAGACTTCAAACTCAGCACTCCTATAGGGTTAGGAAAAGCATCCCTAATGTTATGTTACTATCAGTTAACATGCTCAAGTATAAATTTCACTTTGGACTGATACAAACCAGTAGCAACAGCCCTCAGTTTCCATTTCCAGGTATATTCCATCTGAATTCCAGAATAACTTCAAAAGAATCATTCACCAATCAACCATGAGAACCAATTCAGTCTACAAGGTCAGCTACTGCCAATAGCTATTAAATTCTCAGGTTAGCCTGCAACCTTCCTTTTTTAGTTGATGTTCAGTCCTATCAATAGGACTGAACACTCAGTCCCAGTTAAGGATAGTACATTCTGTCCTGAAGATAGCATGAAATAGCTTGAATATGACTGATGTTGATCTAAATCCTGAACTGATATTAATCAGTCTTTAAGTTGGCTGATATATATCAATCTGTTATTCATGTAATAGCCTATTACAACTGAAATCTTAACTTGATTAACCACCAACCCAATATATGGTTCAACTTAGCTATACTCTTGGTCACAAAATCTAAATTACAACATCCAATACTGCCAAACAGTCCTCAACTCATTCTATACAGCTCACCCAGATTTCAACCTACTCAATTTACAAACTACCCTACTAAGATATCAAACGACCCCAACTATAATTTAATTTGGAAATTAAATAGGACAGGATATTTGGCAGTTAACACAAAACTAATTATAAAGCTGGTAACAAAATTTCAGGAATTGCTCTACTGAAAACAGGCCTCCAATCTTCAGTCATGAACAAGTCTAGTCTCTTTAGACTTTCCCCAAAATGAAATATTGACTTCTTAAAGTCCCTGGCATTACTAACATTCTTCAAGTTATAAGAATCCAGTTCCCAAATGCATTGACTGGGTATATGAATATGCCAGATTAAACAAGGTGAGATGAACTGATTTGTTGGTACTGAATCAGGAAAAGATAAGTATCCTGTATAGCCATAAGACTGATAATCTAAGTTCATTAGAATTAGACAAGTGTCAGTCCTCTAGTAGGACTGCTATCAAGTAACTGCATTAGGCAATCCTAAACACAACAATCTCCAAATCGAAACTGAATTGGTTCCTATAATCTACAGCAAAATCGAGGAATAAATCTAACTCAGGAGTCCAAAGCAGTTATGACTCAACCTTCACTACACAATACCCTTCCTAAAAGATAGGGTGGTGTAGTAGTTAGAGGCATGGAAAAATCTGTCCCCTTCAAATTAAAGCTTAGGTTTCAACCTAGAGCCCTAACTTAGGGTGGTTTCCTTTAGGCTCAGTTCAACTATTGCAATTGAAACTCAGGTATGGTGAGCCCAATATGACTGCAATGCATCCATCTCAATTATTTGAGAATAAACAGTTGCAAACACACATAGCTGAGATTTTATTCCAAAAATTGAACTGACACTAAAGGTGTCTCTGACTGAATAAAATCAGCCAATGGTTTCCTTCACAACCTTGACTTCAATCTCAACCATAGCTTGTAAAACTCTCCCAATACATTGTTATACACACTAGGCATCCAGGAATTTAGAAGGCAGATTAAAACCCACTGTATATATAGATCATAATCCTCATGTGCATTGATGAAGAACCTTACTAATTCTATTGATCAGGTATAGGTACTGGTCACAACTAATCTTAATTCCTCACTCAAATTAAACTACTCTGCTAACAGTACACAGAACAAGACTCAAGAATCACATCAGCAATCTAAACTTTAAACACAATTCAAACCACAGCTCTTCTTCCCAATCATTCCAAAGAAAATTTAAATAAGGTGTCTAAGAGTTACCTGAAGGCAAGGTCGATTTGTCGTAGCCACAGTCACGAGAATTCGAACACGAATCACTCGATATACAACTACCAGTCTCTGTTGAGGCAATTCAACAAACACGTTTCAAACGAAAATGTAAGGTACTCCAGTTAACTCAATGCAGTCCAAAAACTCAAGAACCAGATGAAACACAAAAATACTTACAGGAAAACGATCTTGATGGAAATATTCCAGATCAGTCCGATTCCACAAATCAATAGTCCTCTAATTCAAACCAGAGTAAAAACAAACCAAATCGACCATTACTCAGAGTTCTACACCAATTTGATTTAGAAATCGATTAGACTTACCAAATTCTTAAATCAAGGTACGAGGAGAGTGATTACCTCAAATGGAAACTAGATCGGCTCGATCCATTGGCGAACTCAATTTAATTCTCCTGTTTGAAGAAATGAGTCCAGTGCTTCGATCTGGAAGTCCAGATCTATGGATCAAAACTGGTTCGAAGAAAATTCCCAAAAATATTTAGAATTCAGGATTGATTCGAGATCCACAAAGCTTACCAATATTTGCAGATTGATGAAGGAAGATCGTCAAAGCTGGAGCAATTTGGGACAGAAGATGTCGAATGTAAGCCGTCTCCTGCTAGGAATTCTCGCCAAGGAGTCTCTGCTGCTGGAGATTCGGATGCTTACACTGCAGGCACATCAACAGCTTCATCGATCATTCTTCTCACCATTGTGCCAGAAATGGATTGGGGCTCTTTGGAGGAAGAAAGAGATGGGAAATGAGCTCTTGATTTGGAAGGATTATAGGTTTAAATAGATGGTGTGATCAAAAGTTTGTTGTGGAAAAATTCGATTTGGCGCCAAGGTGTACTACTCAGTGGGGGTGCTCACTGGAGAAAACGGTTAGAGAATTTGAATTTGAAATAAAAGAAACTCCAAGCATTCTTTTGAATATAAGAAGAAGTAATGGGCTGTAGAGCCAGGCCCATTACAAAAGAAATAAAATGCCCAAATGTTCTTAAAATAATTTATGAAGAATTATTGTGAATCAATTAATTTAAGGATAAATTCAAAAAATATTGAGAAGTGGGGTTACAGATAACCATGGGACTATTCAGATAACCAGGTTACAACCCGTAAACCAAACAAGGACCGGGGTTGTAACCCTTCATCTGAACGGAACTTGGTTCTCTACCATTTATCGACAAAATAAACACAAGCAATCCGATCATGTAACAATCTTGTACAGGATCAGGACAAGACTAGACTGGTTAGACTCCATCCAACATTTACTGCCAAGCAAGAAGTACGACTTGATACTTTAACTAACAAGGGTTGTCACAGGCCTATTTACTAGCAAGATGCAGTGAGATTATTCCAACAGCCACAAGCCCTGCAGACCATCCAGGTTATCCAGGTCGAAATATCTTGTTCATGAAGGGTGCAACACATGGCAGTCTGCTGGAAATGTGCCCTACTCGTCGGCAGGCTACAAGTCCACTTGAGTGTCCAGATAACGGGATTGCCTGTAGCTGAAAAATCTCTTCATGACTACTGGTTTATTCTAGTTATTAGCCTTAATCAATTCATTAGGTACCCCTGACCGTGGTACTCAGGGGTCCCTGTCCTAGACATGATGCAAGACAATACTGGTTCATTTGTACAAACACAATCGTCCACGGTGTCCAGAACATTCATTCTTGTCATGTCATGTTAGCCGTCGCAACAGCATATCAAGATATATCATGTCAGATTTACTTATCAAGAGTGCGCCACGACGGACCACTATCATGTCATGTTACTTGTCAAGAGTGCACCACTACGGGTCGTTGTCGTGTTCATGGTACATGTGCAGGATAACATAGTACAAGCATTCTATCAGGGTCCCAAGTTACACAGAGGGACATAAGACATGAGCATAATCTAACAATTGAAATAGTAAATGGGCAAAGTCTGGGGGAGGAGCCATGCGGCTTAGGAAAATGGGTTCATGCGGCTCGGGTTCATGCGGTCAAGAATCAGCATGCTCATGCGGCATAGGGAAGTGAACTCATGCGGCTCGCGGGAAATGGGTCTCATGCGGCTGGAGGGGGAGCGGTCCATGCGGCTGGAGATGACTGGGTCTTATGCGGCGAGGGAAAGGAAAAGTTCATGCGGCTCAGGGAATCGAGTCTCATGCGGCTCGGAGAATCGAGTCTCATGCGGCTCGAGAAATCGAGTCTCATGCGGCTCGGGGAATCGAGTCTCATGCGGCTCGGGGATCATGCTATCCATGCGGCAAGAAGGAGAAAGGCTCATGCGGCCAGGAGTCAATCCAGTCATACGGCAAGGACAAGACGGGCTTATGCGGCCAGGCCATGCTGCTGGGGAAAAGCTCATGCGGCTGGGAGGGGATGGGTCTTATGCGGCAGTAGGATCGAGTCTTATGCGGCTGGAGGAAAAGAAGTTCATGCGGCTCGGGCCAATCAGGGTCATGCAGCCCGGTCCGAACAAATGCCATGCGGCTGAGTTCCATGCGGCTGGGAGAAGACTGGGTCCCATGCGGCCAGGAGAAAAAAGTTCATACGGCTGGGAAAAACATGCGGCAGGGTCAAAGGCGCATGCGGCTGAAGCTCATGTGGCTCGGAGAAACTTGTCGCATGAAAAAACCATGCGGTCAAGCACTGTTCTTCTTCTCCAATTTTTCGAGAAGAAGAACCATGAAGGCCATGCTCCCAAGCTCCAATAATCCTTCATCTATGGTCAGAATCCAGACTTTCATAGGTCAAAATAGGGCAGAAAGAAATTCTCTACAACATGGAATCATCAGAACTTGAAAATAACAAGGTTAAATAGATCAAAACCTAAGAAATTCGAAAATGAAATAAACTTAGATCTACACCAAATGAACCATGAAATCCAAAAGTGCTAAGTACTAAAGAAGCTAAAAATAGAGAAAGGAAGACATTAAAGCAATAAAAATAGAGTTCTCTCGTGAAGCAAGCTGTACTTGCCGGCGAAAAATGGGGTAGGTGGAGCTCTACGCCAGGGAGGAAGAAGAAGAAGGAGGAGTAATTGTGGAGTTATGAGAAGAGAAAAAAGTTAGGTGAGATATAAATGGTGATGGTGGTAGTAGGTAGGTGGTTTTCCTTTGGTCCATGATGAACCCAAAAGCAAACCAAACCGAACCGAACCGAACCAAGCAAATGAACATGCCAAATAAATCATACAAGGAGACATGCAACACGAGTCAAGATACTTACACGTATACCAAAATACGTAATACGAACTACGAACATTACATATACATACGGGGTTTCCATACATTGGAGTATACTTCGTATGTATATAGCTTGCATGTCTACGTACTTAGTCCTCAGTATTTTGAGACTGGGGCATTATAGTACGCCACGACGGACCACAACAAGAAATTATAGACATGGCATAGACTGCAAAATACAATAAATTTAGAAAGGCATGGCAATACATTTCATAGCATATAAGAAAGAATCGAAAGGAAAGACATATCATGGCATGTAAAAAGGAATAAATAAAAGTAAGCACATGATATACAATAAAAATTGAACATGTGCTAGTGTCAAGTGTATATAGGGTGTACAATTATTATCTAACTATACAAGATCATCAAGATGAGATCATGTTGTCATGTTCAAGTTAAGTTCGATATTAACAAGTTATTAAGTCGGTTCGTCGCAAGTTAGGTCAAATATAGAAAACATACAAAAAAGATCAAAAACTGTAATTGAAATTATCAGTTGCATATAAACTCCAATTAAGGTGAAACGAGAAGATTCTTGAAGCCAAGACAAAGATCTACCACTTTCATGTTTTGAGTTTTTCAAGATTCTAGCTACAAAATAGCTTAAACAAGCCAAATAAGTCATTCAAGGCAATTCGCGCACGGGCGCACCGCGCGCGAGCAAAATTTCCCACGGCACACGGAGCGCGCAAGCACGGTGCACGACCAATGAATGGCGCTGGCGCACGACGCACAAAATGCACTACGCGTGCGAGCAAAGCTGTCCACGGTGCACGGAGCGCGCAAGCACGGCGCACGGCACGCGACCAACGAATGGCGCTGGCGTGCGGCACGCAAAACGCAGTGCACGCGCGAGCAAAACTGCCCACGGCACACGGGGCGCACAAGCACGGCACGAGACCAACTAATGGTGCTGGCGTACGGTGCGCAAGACGTATTGCACACGCGAGCAAAACTGCCCACGACACACGGAGCGCGCAAGCACGACGCACGGCGCGCGACCAACGAATGGTGTTGGCACGCAGCACGCAAGACTCACTGTACGCATGAGCAAAACTGCCCACATGGCTCACAAAGCACGGCGCACGACCAATAAATGGAGCTCGTGCGCAGTACGCAAGCAAAACTGTCCACGGGCACTCGACGCGCGACCAACAAATGGCACTGGTGCGCGGCCCGCGAAACGTACAGCACGTGGGTGCATGGCGCGCATGGCGTGGAGGCACGAGGCACGGACGCGCACGGCACCCGAAGCGCGCGCGGCACTGTTCATCGTCCCGACAGCACCGAAGATGTGCCGGAACCCATGAACACAAAAATGCCAAAACTAACTCAAATTAAAAAGAAATCAAGTGATTCAAAAGCCAAAATTAGGTAGAATGAAATTTTCTACAACATGGAACCCTTAAATTACAGAAATAACAAACTTTTAGATATCAAAACCAAGAAAAAACCGAAAAACCTACAACAAACTTAGATCTACAAAAATGTAAACATTAAAACCAAAAATTCCAAGTTCTAAAGAGGCTTAAAATCATGCAAGGAAGAGAATAGAATAAACAAAATGGCAAAAATAATAATGTTCAAGATTTGGCAAGATGTACTTGCCTAGGGTTGGGGGAGGAGTAAATGTAGAAGAAGATGAAAGTAAATGAAGTTAATGGAGGAGAGAAATAGAAGTTGGTTTTTACACAAAACCCTTCTCATCTAAAACCAATCCAAACCAAGTCGTGCCAAGTTAAACCAAACCAAACTAACCCAAGTCAAAATTAAACCAAGACAAGGCTAAGAAAGACAAGTCAAAACACGGGTCACCTGACAAATGTCAGAATTTCGTACACTCATACTGAAAATACGTATAACGGAAACGGGAGTGACAGGCATGCCGTCGGTATACACTGGTATACTAGCGATATGCCGGTCAAGGAGCAAATCTATAAGTTGGAAAAAAAATTAAAGCGTTCCGAAAACCAAAAAAATACGAAATACAGTACAAAAATACGTATCCGTATATAAATACCGATACTGTGAGATGAGTCTCACACTACATAATGGATACAAGACTATAAAAAAGTTTGACTGGGTCCAGGATTTATGTTGGTTGTCAAAAATTATATTGGTAAGACTGTCAAAAAATTTGGCTATTTTGTATCCGTAGTGAACAACCATTTAGTAAAAAAAAATTGAGTGACAAACTTATAAATACCTGGACAACCTAGAGTAATTTTTTTAATGCCTTTATAAATTGCCTCTTGTATTGAAAATCAAACTTCAGTTTTAAAGTCTTTATTATTGACTAGTAATGTACACGTGCATTGCAGATGCAAAATATATATATATATATATATATATATATATATATATATATATATATATATATATATATATATATATATATATATATATATATATATATATATATATATAAACTATCATTCTAAAGTGAACTCAAGCAACCAAGAAAATGCCTTCAACCTTAATCATTTAAGTTAGAATTATTTAGTTATAAATAAATCATATTAGATAGTTAAATACTTAGTTGAGTTTTTTTTTAAATAATTAATGGAGTATTTAGGTAGTTGTTTAGTTACTTATTATTTTTAATTCTACTATGATAATGTGACTCGTAAACGGCTCAAAATTGAGTCGTCCAAGCTGTTTGTAAATCCTCAACCATTTAATAAAAATAAAAAAAGATTATAATTTTAAGGCTTATTTACAATTTGATACCTCAATTATTTTTGTTTTTCAACTTGATACCTTAAAATTTTTTTACTCATCAACTTGATGCCATCAATTGTTAAATATTTTCAACTTCATTCCCTAAAAAAACTCAAACTACCCACGCCCTCCCCCTCCCTCCGGCCACCACCGCAAGAATCCCCTCCCCCGCCCACCCCCCGACCCCCACCCTCCTTTTCCTCCCTCTCTCTCTCTCTCTCTTTGAGCACGCTCGCAACAGGTGGCGACACCGGAGTGAGAGAGATAGGGGGATGCAGCCGAGGGTGCATGGAATAGCGAGGGTCGGGGGGTGCAGCAGTCAAGGGTGACCAGAGGGGGTGGAGGAGAGGGTAGTTTTAAGTTTTGAATATGGATATTTTATTTTGTCCAAAATTTTTAGAATATCAGGTTGTACTAAAAATAAATTAAGGTATCAAGTTGAAAAAATAAAATAGTTGAGAGTATCAAGTTACAGTTAAGCCTAATTTTAAACTTTCTATATCCTCTCTTTTATTCACATATATATATAACAAATTATAATTAAAATATAACTAAATCTTTAACAAATTATATATATATATATATATATATATATATATATATATATATATATATATATATATATATATATGGAAAATTTATGAAATGCCCAAAAAATGAAAAAGTTTTATGAAAAACCCACCGCACAATAACATTTCAGCGCGTGCCCAGAATTAGCAAAAAATATATAAAGGGGGTTCCGAATGACCTTTTTGCCCTTTCTTCTAATTTATTGAAAACACCCACGAAACTATCCTTAAAAAAATGTTTTGATGCTTCCTCTTCTTCCATACGCTGCTAACTTTCGAATCTAGGTTTTCTCCCCAAAAATTTTCGACCTTACTTCAAAAACTCGTCAAAAAATTTCGAAAAGGTCGACAAACGATAAAACTGTTAAAACGGAGGTCCAAACATTATTTTTTCGCGAATCTAAAATTTCGGAAGTTCGACTAACAAAAAATTGGTAATCTTTGGCTCCTCGAAAATATGCTCCTTTTGTGACAAACCGGGCCTCGTTTCGACCTCCCAGTCAAAAGTTATGGTCCTTCGAAATTTTAACTGGCCATAAAATGCAGGAGAATGATCATTCTCCGTGGTAATATCACAGAGAGTGGCCATTCTCTATGCTAAAACCACGGAAAATGGCCGTTCTCTTTGTTAAATTGACAAAGAATAGTCATTCTCCGTGTTAGAATGACGGAGAATGGTCATTCTTCGTGCTAAAACCACAGAGAATGGTCATTCTCCATGCTAAAACCATGGAGAATGGCCATTCTCCTTGTTAAATTGACCAAGAATAACCATTCTTCGTGTTAAAATGACGGAGAATGGCCATTCTCCGTCAATTTAACAAGAAGAATGGTCATTCTCCGTCATTTTAACACGGAGGCATTCTTCTCATCTTAACACGGAGAATGCCATTCTCCGTGGTTTTAACACGAAGAATGGCCATTCTCCGTCATTTTGACACGGAGAATGGCCATTCTCCATCATTTCGACATGGATAAGGCCATTCTTCGTAGTTTTAGTACGGAGAATGGTCATTCTCCGTCATTTTAGTGGTTTTAACATGGAGAATGACCATTCTCTGCCATTTTAACATAAAAAATGGTCATTCTCCGTCATTTTGACACGTAGAATGGCCATTCTCCATCATTTCGACATGGATAAGACCATTCTTCGTGGTTTTAGCACGGAGAATGGTCATTCTCCGTCATTTTAACACGAAGAATGGCCATTCTTCGTGGTTTTAACACGAAGAATGACCATTCTCCGTCATTTTAACACGGAGAATGGTCATTCTCCGTCATTTCGACATGGATAAGGCCATTCTCCGTGGTTTTAGCACGGAGAATGACCATTCTCCGTGGTTTTAACACGGAGAATGACCATTCTTCGTCATTTTGACATGGAGAATGGCCATTCTCCATCATTTCGACATGGATAAGGTCATTCTTTGTGGTTTTAGCACGGAGAATGGTCATTCTCCGTCATTAACACGGAGAATGATGGAGAACAGTCGACAGAAACCTAAAACCTATTTTTTTTGTTTTTTTTTGTGGAAAAAAAATTTGTCAGGAACAAAAATTCAAGAGTTTTCGTTTTTCTTTCAAAACGATGCTAACTCTTATGGAAAAGAAGAAGAAGATCATCTTCTCTCCACAATTGACCTAATCGCCGAAAAACTTCAAATCTCTCAACGATGATGATGATGAGCGATGATCGGAGTTCGACTGAAGAAAAGCACAGTAAACTACGAACGATCTTTACGATTTCTGCTGAAGATGAGAGCAATGGAATTCAGATCTCTCGTGTAGAAGAAGAAGACGAAAATCGCAATCCAAATCTGAATTCGTGCGAAGGTTAGTTATGGTATTATAAAGATGGCAATTTTGTAAATACAGAACATCTAAAGGGAATCTTAGAATATTTAACGTGAAAATATATAATTGTGGGCATTTCATAAAACCCATCATGCGGATGGGTTTTTCATACAAACCAACCCGAAATTGGGTTTCTCAGCAATTTCCATTAATACATATATATATATATATATATATATATATATATATATATATATATATATATATATATATATATATATATATATATATATATATACACACACACACACTAGCATATGTGCACGTGCCTTGCACGTATTTTAACATTTCTTAATTAGTTTAGGAAGACCAAAGGATAGTCTTCCTAATTACTAAGTTGTATTTATTAAAATTAATGAAATATTTTTAATTAGTATAAGTATGTAAGGATATTTTCGGAATTTAAAAGTTTCACCATCTAAGTTTTCCTATTATATAGTAGAATAGATATATTAATAATATTAAAGAAAAAGAAAAAAGAAAGAATTATTGTACGTGCAACGCATGCACATAAATTTACAAGTTTATTCCTACTCTTTCCATCATCTATCAAAAGAGATCAGACTGAATCTCGCTCCTGTTCATTTCCGCTCGGTACCAAAACTAAGAAAGTCAAGTAAGAATACTGTTCAAAAAAAAAAAAAAAAAAAAAAAAAAAAAAAAAGTAAGAATGGCGGGAGGGAAGGTGGTCCAGGAACTGGCTCGGACCGGCCAGGCACCGCCCGATCGCTACATCCAGACAAATGACAGCCGTCCGATCGCTGCTCCCGCTGTGAGCTCCGCTGTCCCCGTGATCGATCTCCGCCGTCTGTTCCGATCCGACGGCGCTGAAGAGGCCGAG
Organism: Iris pallida; assembly: GCA_029216955.1. Taxonomy (NCBI): domain Eukaryota; kingdom Viridiplantae; phylum Streptophyta; class Magnoliopsida; order Asparagales; family Iridaceae; genus Iris; species Iris pallida. The sequence continues at coordinate 31,192,681 of JANAVB010042020.1, read as the reverse complement.
AAGCTCCGGTCCGCCCTCCAGTCCTGGGGTCTATTCCAGGTGACCCCCTCCTCAAAAATCTTCTTCTTCTTCTTTTTGCAAATATTCTAAATTGCATGTGCGCAGTACTATTAAGTGTTGTTTGTTATTCGGTATAATTTTTGAAAAATTGTGAGAGATGATCATGCTGGTGGGTGAGCAATTTTTTTAGTTTTAGCTTAAAATTTAATAGACCGGCTTAAATTTGATATCGAGTTAATGATAGATAAGTTTTTTTTTTTTTTTTTTTTTGCAGATGTTTGAATCCAGTGTGTGTGTGTTTTTTGTTGTTGTAGTACAACATGCGATTGTAGGTTGAGTTACTTCAGGCTGGAGCTGACAGTGCATACAAACTCTAGAGTTGGGTGCATGTCGAATGCGCATTTTGTGGTTCGAGAGATGGATTTGTACAATGGTCTGATTTATTTTTTTTAAGTGTTGGCTTAGGGTCTGCTTGGATTGAAGGGGAAAAAACAAGGCTAAGTGAAGAAAAGTTAAGTGAGGGAGAGAGAAGTTAATTCATATAACATTGCTTGGGTGTGTTTAATAACTCTTGATGATTGGATTGGAGGATGATTGGATTGGAGATTTTGAGTGGAAAAAAGATTAATAAAAAAATACAATGTTTACGAAAATATTCTTATTACATATGGCATAAAATTAGATTAATTTGATTGGATTTTTAATTAAACCTTGTCAAAATATTTTCACAAAAAATAATAGCTACAAGTTTGATACCGATATAAAAATATAACTAGAATCCAAACACAAATAATTTAAATAACATGAGAATTATAGACTTCTACTATTTATAAGCTATGGAGCAGCAGGTTGAAAGTAAAAAAAAAAAAAATCATAATATTTTATAGCACAAATAAGGGATATTTGTATCTTTTTAAATAAAACCTTTCATTTTTCCTCGTTAACCCCCGATTTGGGGGTTAAAAAATGAACAAAAAAAAAGGCTAAATAAAACCCCACTTAATCCTTTATGACACCCCCTCTCAAACCCCCACCCTCGTACCAAGCAGAGGTTTTCCCTCTCATTTAACTTCCCGTCACTTAACTCTCTAACCCTCAATCAAAGTAGACCCTTAAAGTGCACACTTAAGATATTTGATCCTAGACAAGGATACAACAAGGTAAGGACACCGCGTCACGGAAACGACACTGCGATACGGAGATTGACACTTATTTTGGTGTGCCCTAGTATATTTTGGAATATCCGTGGCATGTTCAATACACGTCCAACACAACATTGACCAGATTTTTGGAATGTCCATGCTTCCTAGTCGGTCAGTTTTGGTACACAAGCAATTGGCTAATTTTTCTCACTGGATTGATTCGGTGAGGTTAGTGTTGCACACTAAAAGCTAGCGCATTTTGGAGCTTGATGTACGCTATGATTTGTACTCATTCTAATAGAGTCTTTGCGGTAGGACTTATGAGTCGCTACCAGGAAGGTGCTAAGTGGATGTTATGATACTTAAGTGGGACAGAGCACTACTCGATGTGTTTATGTGTTCATACATGTGTATAAGGGTAATCGGATGTCGATTGGGCCGACGACTGGACGAGTGTGCATCCACATAATGTTATATTTTCATGCTAGTCGGTGGAACTATCCCTTAGGGAGCAAGAAACAAGACTGTATAGCTTTGTCTACTATGGAGGCAGAGTAAGTGGCAGTTTCTGCAGCAGTGCAGGAAACAGTGTGGTTGAGGAGGTTCCTTCAGTACCTACAAGTGGTATCTCATGCTACAAACAATGTGGCCCTCTACAACAATAGCGTGTCGGCGATTACATACGCGAATGATCCAAGTATACGGATGAACAAAATACACTGATATCGCCATCATTTCATACGAAAGAATAAAGACGAAATCAAAATAGAGCATTTAGACACCGACAAAATAATTACGGATCCTCGGACGAAGGGAATTGTAGAGGAACGCTTCATGGCGCACACTAGATATATGGGACTCCTTCTATCGTGACTTGTTTGTTGACATTTGTACCGTATCTGAAATAGAACATATTTGTTCGGCTAATTTCTTATATATTTTAACTCGATAAAATTTGTTTTGTTATATTGAGATAAAAGATGGTAAAATTTTTATATTGAATGTCATAATCAATATGTCGAACGGACAGAACAGGTAGGAAGTCGATTCATTCACATGAATGACTGCCTTCAAATGACCATGAGGGTGCGTTGAAGATGATATGTAATGTGTCATTTGAATGCACTGCGAATAGCGGTAATGCACTAGAGACTGTGGCAATAGTGGTAGCGTTTATTTATCGTCCCGAAAAGCCACGATGAGTTGTTGGTACTATCAAGGACAGTCCAACCGAATTGGAAGATCTACACCTTCCATGTCATATTTTAGAGCCAAAAAAATCTATTATGGTTGTCGCTTATGGACGGACAATGCAAGATTAGTTAGCTAAATGACTGTAAGATATCTTGATAGAGATAGACATACACTCTCCGGGAGAGTACTGCACCAAGACACGTCTTTATATGATGTATGCTATTACGACCGAGCAGAGAGGGAGGAATGGATTCATGCTTCCTTGCTATGTGAGCTCCGAGGTTTTACTAAGCCCGTTTTGCACTAATATGTATACATTCCTACCCTTAGAAACACCGGTCTATACGATGAAGCTCAAAGTTAATGACTTTTATTTTGACACATTTTCTTGTACGATGAAATCAATAACGTACATCAAGGAGTGTGATTAGAAAAATATGTTGGTAACTGGAACAATTGTAGTGGATATGACGAAGATCATGAGGCATGTCTTTCGATCAATTATTGGTTAAACTTTATGTGCATCCGAAGATTGCCATAAAGTGTAATTGAGTCATAACTGGACCATGGTATTTGGATATGCTATTTTTGAGAGATTAAGAGATAGTCGAATAAGACAATGCGAATTGATCTAGGTATATGACTTTCTCACCAAGATTTTGATTTTCGTGAAGGGAGTTATCCTCCTTATGCCGATTCCTTAAAGAATTCGGCATAAGGTGCTCAGCTTGCAGGTACTCCCGGTCGCCCACCTCACAAATATATGATCCTACTTGAGATTGGAGAAAAATGATAAATACGTCCAATATGTGCAAGTGGGAGTAAGTTGGCACATGATCTGAACATGACCCGAACGTGGCTGATAGATCGAATATGGTTCAACTAGGTGGCAAGCCCACTACGGGTTTTAGGGTAAGTGCGATCATGAGTAGGGGTGCACTACTAGGGTCCGGTTCAGCTGGGTAGCCGGCCCAACAGGGATCAAGGGTATTGTGGTAAGTGTGCCCACTAGGGTGTACTATTAGGAATTTCTAGTTGCCTATATGTATAAAAGACTGCTCTCGCTGCAGAAATCTAGAAGCTTGCCTCAATCTCTTGAATAACTTGATCCCCAAGATATTCTTCTCCCATCCTCTTTTCCATCTCCAAGTGGGAGATATGTTGCGGGAGGTAATTCCTCGTTCGTAAGAGGTTTAGTCTTGAAGGAGTAGAAAAATTCCGATTGGAATCGAATTGAAGATATATTTTCTATTGCTTCCGCTTAAACCCACAGACGGGCACCTTCCGCCGCCTAGCCCGCCTAGGCGGGTGCCTAAGCGGCCGCCTAAATCTAGGCGGTTCAAAAAAATATTAAAAATCTACTAAAAATTGCAGAAAATATCCATAAACCCCAAATCATGCATAGTCGGGCATGGGGAGGACTAGGCATATACCTTAGCGGACATCGGTCGGGCACCCGGCGCCTGGTGCCTAGATGGCCGCCTTTTAGAACAGAGGTTACTAGTAGTATTCTCTTCAACAGAAGTCCCTAGGCTACACCCTCCACTAGTGCTGTGTACTCAGCTTCAACACTTAGATCTTAACAAATTGATTGTTTCTTGCTTTTCTGTGTCACAAAATCAGCCTCACATACAAACAACAGCAGGTTATAGTAATAGATCGTCTATCATCAACATACAAGCACTTGATTGCACAAATTGATTTGTTTTGCCTCACGGTTTCATTCACAAATTTTCTTCTAGGAAAAATTGACATAATTAGTTATTCCAACATCTCCCCAACCCCCGATGTAAAAAATTGTAGTAAAGGCTTTGTTTTGTTGTCAATATCTAATCCTATATGTACACATTCCAACATATTGTTATATTACCTGTATGCTACTCATAGTTTGTAGTGTCAGCTGATACCAATACGATAAGATCGATACCGATACGATTTGGCATTCTTGATACGATACCGACTGCTACCGACATTGACCAATATCGATGTTGGGGTTCCCTTCACAAGTCAATGTGGTAGAAAAAATTGAATGAAAACTATCAATCAACAAGGGTGTAAAAGTATAGTAAAGTCGTGAAAACATGTGAATGAATAAAACTATCGCAGGTAAACTAAACAACAATAGTGACTATTATTTCATTTAATCTGGAAAGTACTCAGAAACAACATAGAAAATACTTAAATTCATGTCTAAATGTATCCCAAAAAAAAAAATTCTAAATTTAAATGCTTTGCTTTCCAATACCAAACAATTCTGGTACTTCGATCTGAAATTGCCGACACAGTCGATACCGCTGATCCTAATGCTCATAGCAAAGGTCCGATACCGATATTGTGAACCTTGATGATACTTCATTGTTAGTGATGTTATCTATATCTCTCTGTTATTAGCATTGACAATGGTGGTATTGGTACTGATCCTTAATAATTCTTCCTACGAAGAAGCTTAGAAGAATGATTGTCACATCCTGTGATTGAAATGCAAGAAGTCCACTAATTAGACTATTCTATTGCGTTAACATAAAGTAACTAGCTTATTATCTCTAAATTCTTAATGAGCTTGCTGTTAAAGTCGTTCTAACACTTACTATTGACTATAATTGATAAACAATAACTTGAATAGATGATAAATGCTTCAGAGATTAAACCATGAAATTTTGATATTTTATATAAAATGTGTATCCCTTCCTCTGCCTTAGACTTATGAATGTGTGTATTGTAGGTGGGTGTATATCACTTACTGGTGATAGATACTGATATCCCTACTATACAAGTAAGATGGCTTTTAAGACGGACATTGTTTACGGTGTTGCAGGCTATCGGCCACGACATCCCAGTTTCTTTCCTAGATGATGTACAAGACGCGGCAAGAGGATTCTTTCAACTTCCAAAGGAAGCAAAACAGAAATATAGCAACTTAAACAGAAACTGGGGAATTTGGGATGGACGGATATGGGAATGACTGCGTTCTGACAGAAGATCAAATCCTTGACTGGAATGACCGCCTTTCTCTCTTAGTGCAACCTGAAGATGAGAGAAAGCTAGAGCTTTGGCCCGAGGATCCCAGCAATTTTAGGTACTTTTTCATCTTATTGTTACTGTTCATTTGTGGACATTCTTATAGTTAGGTTAATAAACATACTCGGTCTTGAAAGATGAACTGGAGTGGTACAAACTACAAAGGATTAATCCTATGGATGGGATAATAAACATACTAGACCTTGAAACATGAGAAGGCCCAGTGGAAAAAATATCGGTACCTAAGTAGCAGACTTTCTTGGTCAGTGGCCGACCGACTCAAGGAAAAATGATGATTGGTGTTTTCACTGCACTGTCTCATGAAAGTGTCATTATTTTCGCTCTTTGCCTTGTATCATTGAGATGAATGTAATTTTTATAGAAATCATATAATTTTACGTCTTCTTAAAGCTTTCTCATGCTCCATAGACAATCCATTCTGGTTGAGATGAGGCTTAGATAATGGTTTTGTTGATTCATTGTTTAAGGACCATGAGATACCGCCAAAATGAACATATCAATTTTCTTACGGAAGTTAGGACCCCTGTATACTTCAGTTGCTTAAAACCATCTTCCTGGTGTACAATTTTATATTCAGAACACTCTTATCCATCAAGATAGATCAGTCTTCCACACTGTCAGTTTATGTATGAATTGTTCATATGTAATTGTTTACGGAAGTCAAAGGGAACTGTTCATATGTGAGTAGAAACGTCCGGCAATCAACTGAACATCTTTAACTGCCTCAAAATAAGTAACAAGTTCGTAATGAGAAAGGGAATAAATCCTCTGCTCTGTTATCTTCACAGCACAGGCAAGGAGGAACTTAGGACTGACATCGTACTTTAGAATATCTTTCAATTGAATTCATCTTATTTGCAGAGATATCTTACATGAATATACCATGAAGGCAAGGAAGGTAGTCGAGCGCGTCCTTTGGGTCATGGCAAAGCTGTTGGAGTTGGAGGAGAACTACTTCATCAACCAATTGGGAGACAGGGCTGGAGTCTGTGCAAGATTCACCTACTATCCCTGCTGTTCGAGGACTGATAGTGTTTTGGGAATGAAGCCTCACTCCGATGGTACTGTAATCACAGCTCTCTTGCCTGATAAAGAGGTGGAGGGACTTCAAGTGCTCAAAGATGGCGAGTGGGTGAAAGTCCCCATCATCCCGCATGCTTTGCTATTCAACTTGGGTGATCAAATGGAGGTATTTTTCTTATTTCTTCTACTTGTTAGAGCAAGTCTTAATTTTTGTCTTGAGTTTTCATCTGAAAGTGTAAATTACGGAATGTGTTACTTAGATTTTTCTGCCAAAGATTTGGACCATTTTTAAAAAAGCCATTCCCAAATGAACTTCTCTGTTGTCTGTTTCACATATGAGATACAATCATAAGATGCACATAGAGATGATAAAATATTATAAGTAGCATGATATCCTTATTTATATGGTTTGTCATGATCCAATGGACAATTGCGACGAATTAGTCACATTCAACAACGTACATGAAGTTTCTTCTTCCCTTCAGCTCTATTAAAGGTTATCTATTTTGCAGCCACAAATACCATAGTTGGTTCTGTTGAAGTCCCCACTGCAACAAAAACTCTAGTGAGGGACGAGGGTTATTTAATTTATATTATTCAGCAGGCTTATACATTATACTGACTCCATAAAGGAAGAGAAAAGAATTCAGAAAAAGAAAAAGGGGAAATAACTATAATGATGAACATGTAAATATAAATGAATATAGCTGTCAATATAAATGACATGTTTGATTGATGCAAATATCCTTTGTTCAGTAAATTTGTGGAAAAAAATGGTTTATCTATACTAATATATAACCCAAATACCATGGATAACAAGCGTCACATTTTCTGGCCTAACAATGTCATTATTTATGAATAAAAAAGTCATTTAGTCACCCACTAACTCAAACTTTCATACTAATACAAAACCGTCATAACCCCGTCTCCCACTCTCTCTTTGTGCCGTTGTCTTCTTTCACTGGAAATTGCCTATGTTGCACACGCAACGTGTGAGCCCGGACCACTAGTACTAATGTTATACGGGTACTTAATGAAGTTTTGCGCTTCTCATTAATATTTCTAACTACTACCATAGGTTGTGTCATGCGATAAATATCGTGTTTCATATGATATAGTAACTCTAGGAGTTTAGGTCTACACTTCTAAATCCATTTATGAATATGATTTAATATAGTTTTGTCATAAATTGTTTATCGTTTCTTCTTTGCACGTTTATCTAGTTCTAGAATCCGGATTCTTAAGTATACATAACTTTACCAAAATAAAAAAACCGATACTATTTATCAACATATATGTACCGTTGATATGTAATGAAATTGTACTATATTGGATTGTATTGTAAGACTCCTATGGTATATTATACAATGCTAACAACATAGCTGTTAGTATAAATTCTCAAACTCTATATTTAGACTCTGAAATTAAAATATAAGTAAAATAAATAAAATGATACCGAGGCTTGAACTTGGTTCAATGTCCTTACGACAATATTCGCCCCGCACTGGTGCTTACGGTTTAATGGCGATTAATCTCCCAGGATACAACGGTTCTTTCCTTCGGTAGCAGCACTTCACACCGTAGGAACTCGTCGAAGCAACGTTGGTTGTCTCTCTCTCTTAGACTAACTAATGCAATATGGATGAATTGAATGAATGCTTGAATGCTCCAAACACATGTGTATTTATAGAAATAAAGAGACACGATGAAAAGAGCACACATTTCCAATAAATAGATTCGTACACATTTTCCAATGAAAAGATTCGTACACCTTTTCATAGATTCATTGATAGAAAAATTGATATTATTATTATAACAAATATACATTCACATTTTCCAACGATAGCTACTATGGACTTCATTATAGAATCCTAAATCCGATCCATGTTCATTTGGGTTACCCGTAGTCCCAACTACTCTGGTCGCTCCTATAGGGTGCATCTTCTGGTTTTAGGACATGTTATTTTATTTATTTGAGGGAGGATGGGATCAAGCAGTTCCCAGCCAAATTTCATTCGTATAGGATAAATGCAGGTAATACATAAGGCAAAAGTTATTGATCAAGTATCACAAGTGCAGATCAACATAATTGGGAATAAAGACAAAGAACTTAATATAGGTAAATTCGAGACACACTAGCACCAACACCAACACCAACACCAACGGCAGAAGAAAGTCCAAACCGTAGTGAAATCCAAACACTTAAACAATCTAATTGGGGATTGTTGAGAATCAATAAGGGACTTTTAGTCCCACATCGGAATTTGTAGTATGTAGAGGAGCTAGACTCCCTATAAGTAGTGAAGTAGTCCATCAATAAAATTACACCAACTATTATTTTCTACATGGTATCAAAGCCATAACTCTCTCTCTCTCTCTCTCCACAAAAAAAAATAAAAAAATTATAACTCTCTCCCCCCCCCCCCCGGAGCAGCAGCCCCCCCCCCAACCCCCCCCCCCCCCCTCCCGACCCCCCCCCCCCCGGAGCAGCAGCCCCCCCCCCCAACCCCCCCTCGCCCGACCCCCCCCCTCCCGGAGCAGTACCCCCCCCTACCTCCCTCTCCCACTCTCGACATGGAAACCCTAACCCTAGCCCTAGCAGTCCCATCAAAACCCTAACCCTAGCCGCCAAAAAAAAAAAAAAAAAAAATCAGTACCTTCTTTTTAGAAGATCTACTGCAGTTGCCTTCGAGAATCGGTACCTTCTTTTTAGAAGCTCTACTGTTGTTGCCTTCGAGACTCAGTATCTTCTTTTTAGAAGTCCTACTGCTACGCATACGAAATCTCTTTAGATTTTCGTCTTGCTTCTGTTACGAAATCTCTTTAGATTTTCGTACACTCAGAATCCTTCTAGGATTTCTGTTGCGGCGTGCTGCATACTTCGCCATGCAAGGAGGCACAACTAAGTTTGGGTTGTCCGAACACGTCATAATGACGCGGTTCTAGTTGGTCGTATACACTCCAACATATCAGTGAGGAAGCTAGTTTGTTGTTTCCCCCCTGATCTCTATCTTAACTGTCAGAATATACAGTTGACGAAGACGCTAACTGAGATCAGGATTCACAGCAGATTGCTGACTAAGACGAAGACGAAGCAAACGACGACGACTCAGGAAACAACAAAACCTCACTGATTACAGTTGCAGAAACCATGGATTCCATCTATAGAAAGTTGACAGCAGAATAGATGAAGGCCCTGGTCGAGGATCTCCTGACCAAGAGATTACCGGAGGCAACCTCACGCGTGACCCATACTGATGTGGATCCATCACCGTATAAAATAGGGAAGTTGGACAAACTGGAGACGAAGCTGGAAGGCACGACCAACTACTTAAAATGGTCGCGGCAGGCGATGCGGATGCTGAAGGGACGTGGCTTGGTTGGCTATGTAGATAGCCACACCAAGGCCCCGGTCGATCACTCCTCGAAGGAGTTTGCTGTATGGGAGATTGTCAACAATGTCGTGGCTGGTTGATTGACAGCCTCTTTAACCGATCAAGTGTCGGATAATGTTGAAGCAATGGAGGGAGCTGCTGATATCTGGAGAACATTGAAAGATATGTACTCCGGTTCAGGTAACCCAATGCGAGTCTTCCAACTGCAGGATGAACTCGATCGGGTAGTCCAAGACGATCGTACCATATCTGAGTACGCCGCCTTGTTGAAGAAGTACTGTTCTGATCTTGACCATTATGATCCTCTTGGAATGGAGGATGCTCAGGTTGAACCGGCCTTCGCAAAATATTTCCAGAAATTTTTGGATTATATCTCGCGGCAACAGATGATAAAGTTTTTGAAGGGGCTCAACCCTGCATTTGAGCAACGGAGGAATGTACTTCTTGCGCAACCGAAGCTGCCGACCTTAGAGGATGCCATAGCTGCCATGGCACAAGAAGAAGCACGGTTGAAGCTGATGCCCACCAGGGGCATCTCCCAGGGGAAGCAAGTCGGAGTTGCCACATCTGCTCTTGCTGCTTTCAACCAGCCTCCTTCTGCGGGAGGCGTTTGCCACAACTGTGGTGACACAGGACATTACATCCGCTTTTGCCCAAAACCAGCACGGAGTTCCTCGCGTGGTCGGGACCGTGGTCGGGGTGGACGACGAGGTGGTCGAGGCAGCTACACTGGTGGAAGGGGCACTTACTCTGGAGGTAACACGGCGAATCTGGCGGATGAAGGCCGGGACAATCAGCTGGCGGACATAACTCCTTTTGAGAGAGAAGTTCTTGAGAAACTGCGGGGCTCAAAGATTGGTTCTGGTGACCGACAAGTCAATTCTGAGGTGCCGCCCACCTCAGGAGATTGCTGCACTTACTTTTTCCAAACCAGTGACGGTATACCTCCGCGTGCTCTTGCATCTGTCTCTCAGCCAGTCTGGATTATGGACTCTGGGGCATCCCGCCATGTCACGGGGTCCCGAGGTGAGTTCCGGGAATACTCTAACCTACCGCCGCCAGAAAGCATTCAGACTGCTGATGGTACCTCCAGGCCTGTTATGGGTAAAGGCACTATTGATTGCACTCCTGCCATCACTCTATCTAATGTCTTACATGCTCCTTCCTTTCCTGTCAATCTTATATCCATTAGCGCCATTATTCTTGATCTAAACTGTACTGTTTTCTTTGATATTCCTAAGGTAATCTTTCAGGAGAAGGGAACGGGGAGACGACTGGGTACTGGCACATGGCATAAGGGTCTATGGTACTTGGACAGGAACGGTCTGGACAGAGCACTGGCATCATTGGTTGCAGACACACAACCAGAAGTCCGAAGTCGAAGTGTCGAAGCCGAGCTACTCCTACACCATCAGCGTGTAGGACATTCTTCCTTTTCTGTTATTAGTCGCATGTTTCCATCCTTATATCAAAAAGCGAATAAAGAGTTGTTAGTTTGTGATGCTTGTGAGTTGGGAAAACATACCAGAAGCTCCTATGTGAGTTCTGGACATCGATGTACTGCTGCTTTTGATATGATTCATTCAGATGTGTGGGGTCCTTGTCCTACAACCGGTGTTAACGGTTATAGATGGTTTGTCACTTTTATTGACTGCTCTACCCGCGTAACGTGGGTCTACCTACTGAAGAATAAAAGTGACATTTTTGAAGCATTTCAGAGCTTCCATCAACGCGTAAAGACACAATATAATGCTCGTGTTAAGTATTTTCGGTCGGATAATGGGACGGAATATACCCATACGAGGTTTGCTGCATATTTATCCTCTCATGGCATACTGCATCAAACCTCTTGTGCATATACACCGGCTCAAAATGGTGTTGCAGAACGAAAGAACAGGCACCTGCTGGAAGTAGCTCGGACGATGATGCTATGAATGTGCCTAAATACTTGTGGGGGCAGGCTGTCTTGACAGCCTCTTATCTCATCAACAGGCTGCCCTCTCAATTGCTGGACTGGAAGACGCCGTTGGAAATGCTCACGGGGACAACTGCATACACCATTCCTCCGAAAGTATTTGGGTGTGTATGCTTTGTCCATGATAACAGACCTGGAGTTGGTAAGCTGGATCCTAGAGCAGTTAAGTGTGTCTTTGTTGGGTACACCGGGACACAGAAGGGGTATGTATGCTGGAGCCCGGTGGAACGGAAGCTGTTTGTAAGCATGGACGTTACATTCAGAGAGGTGGAACCATATTATGGTTCAGATGAGGGCTCCGCGTTTGGAAACACACCTAACACAGCGGGTGTTAGCCGTGAGGGAGAGATAATACGTTCAAGCGTGGTCATCGGATCGGTACCTTGTCATGTTGTTGCAAATTGGAAGGAAAGAGGAGAAAGTATCAGTAATACCGATACGGAGGATGAAGAAGACGATACATATATTACGCAGGGGGAGAAGCAGACAAGGGAAAAAGAGCTCCAAGTGTACAGAAGACGACAGCAGAGGTCCAGTACTGTACCGTGCCCTGTGCCAAATGTGCCAAGTCCCTCGTCTACTCCTGCCCCAACTCCTGAAGATGTTACTTCCGTACCGGATCACTCGGATTCGGAAGCGGGTCTCTCCGACTCGGATGGTATGCTTTTCCCACCTCCCATTGCTCCCTTAAGGAGGTCTTCTCGCATTAATGCGGGAAAGACTCATATTCGTTATCAAGATTATGAACATGATATCGCCAACTACTTGTCTTATTCTAATATCTTTCCGACTTATCAAGCCTTCCTCACTTCGTTAGACTCCACTTCTTTACCTAAGAATTGGCAGGAAGCAAAGAAGGACCCAAGATGGAAAGCTGCAATGATGGAAGAACTTGGGGTACTAGAGAAAAATAAGACATGGGAGCTGGTGCCATTACCTGAAGGGAAGAAAGCTGTGGGATGCAAATGGGTTTACACAGTGAAGGAGACACCAGAAGGAAAAGTTGAACGATACAAGGCGAGACTGGTTGCAAAAGGCTATACCCAGACATATGGTATCGACTATGATGAGACTTTTGTCCCAGTAGCGAAGATGAGTACCGTAAGAACGCTGGTCTCCATTGCAGCAAACTATGGGTGGAAGCTACACCAGTTAGACGTAAAGAACGTATTTCTTCATGGAGACCTACAAGAAGAAGTATACATGGAGACTCCTCCGGGGTGCTACTCTGTGTCAGATTCAGGTGAAGGAACGTCACATGGAAAAGTGTGCAAACTGAAGAAGTCGCTGTACGGGCTGAAGCAATCTCCTCGAGCCTGGTTTGACAGATTCAGAAAGGCTGTCACTGGCATGGGGTACCATCAGACAAATGCAGATCACACGGTCTTCCTCCAGCATGCAAGAGGCCACATAACTATACTTGCTGTATATGTGGATGATATAGTGATCACAGGTGATGATGCTGATGAGATCACTAAGCTGAAGTCGAAACTTGCTAAGGAGTTTGAGGTGAAGGACTTAGGACAGATGAGATACTTTTTAGGTATCGAGGTATGTGATGGTGAACAAGGAATTGTTCTCTCACAAAGGAAATATGTACTAGATCTGCTGAAGGAGACAGGGATGCTGGGATGCCGAGCAGCAGTCACTCCAATTGACCAGAAGTGCAAGATGGGAGCAGAAGCAGGAGAGCATGTTGATCGCGAAAGGTATCAAAGGCTAGTAGGCAGACTGATTTATCTAGGGCATACTCGCCCTGATATCTCATTTGCAGTAAGCGTTGTAAGCCGCTATATGCATGATCCAAGAACGGGTCATATGGATGCAGTATTTCAGATCCTAAGATATCTGAAAGGGACGCCGGGAAAAGGACTGTGGTTCAAGAAGAATGGATGTACAGATATTGAGGGATACTGTGATGCAGACTGGACAAGCTGCATAGACGACAGAAGGTCTACCACGGGGTACTGTATTTTTGTAGGAGGAAACCTGGTTTCATGGAGAAGCAAGAAACAGTCAGTGGTAGCACGGTCGACAGCTGAAGCAGAATACAGAGCAATGGCTCTAGGGGTGTCAGAACTACTATGGGTGAAAGCACTGCTGACAGAGTTGAAGTTGGATAAGGGGACACCGTTGCATCTTCTGAGCGATAGTCAAGCCGCAATAAGTATAGCGAATAATCCGGTTCAATACGACAGAACGAAGCACATCGAAATCGATCGATTCTTTATCAAGGAGAAGCTGGAGCAAGGGATACTGAAGATTGGCCATGTCCGCTCAGAAGAACAAGTGGCAGACTGTCTGACTAAGGGTCTTAGTTCATTAAGTCTGTCGAAGCTATGTAACAAGATGGGGATGATCAATATCTATCGTCCATCTTGAGGGGGAGTGTTGAGAATCAATAAGGGACTTTTAGTCCCACATCGGAATTTGTAGTATGTAGAGGAGCTAGACTTCCTATAAGTAGTGAAGTAGTCCATCAATAAAATTACACCAACTATTATTTTCTACAGGGATCAACAACACAATCTTACCACGATGTAAATAGTAGAACCATAGAGCAAGCAACAAATCTTGAATTCCACCTGGACTACTTTGAATTAGAGGCTTCTCCAGCCCCAAAGAGAGAGATTCAATTATTTTGATAAAAATTTATTCTTCCGTGCAAACATTTTACCAACTCTCTGACACATGTATCGAATGGCTGGTATTAAGAGGTTTTGTTACGATATGAACACAGAGTAGGTGCATGTAGTAGAACTGCTATGTTCTTTTGCACAATGTCAATGCTTCCTACTCCAATGAAACCAACTGGTTGGCGATGCAGATAATGAGCAATGGGATCTTCAAGAGCCCCGTGCACAGGGTGGTTACAAACACAAAGGAGAGGATGTCCGTGGCGATGTTTTATGAGCTCGAGCCAGAGAAGTACTTGGAACCTGCAGAAGGCTTGGTGGATGAGAAGAGGCCAAGATTGTACAAGAAGATGAGGACGAAAGACTTTCTCGATGTGTTCTTCCAGAAATTTTCATTAGGGCAGAGTACCAGTGACTGTGCAAAGCTTTGATTGAATTGGGAATTAGACATTGTCGTGTTTTTATCAGACGTTTGTGTGTTGTTAATCTGTGTAGTAAAGGTTTACACTTGTGTTTTTTCCATTTTGCTTAGATTATTGAAGAGAGTTATATTACAAATACATTTATCAAGTATGATGTTTCAGAGCCATGTCCAACCACCACACATTGTTGTAGTCAAGTTACTTGACAATTTTAGTATCATAAACAATTGCCTGATACATTCCCATTGATCACTAACTGTGGTAGTGAGTATCAGACATTAATGAAGAGTTTCAGAGCCTTCATTCTCTCCATTCTTCAGTATCATACACTGTAGCAGTATCATACTCTGTAGCAGATTAGTTAGTTAATCACGTGTTTGTAACCGACTCATCCACTCTATAAATAGGGGAGGGCAGAGAGTTAGAGGTATGAAGAATATATGTCATTTGTTACTATTTTCCAATTTGAATTTCCATTACATTGTTCTCTACGCAATTTTTCTTTTGGCTGGAATTTTGCTCGATTCGTCACCAGTTACAGGTTGATCGAGAGCTCTCATCATTGCCAACATGTCTATACTGTGTCCGGTTTTCCGAGGTGATTTGTTCAGAAGTAGAATCGAGATTTCCTAGTGAAAATTCAATTTCTTAATTTCCTAGTGAAAATATTTGTTTGGTATGCGGAGGGTAAGATAATTTCAAACTCTTATTTTTTTTCTTCTTAAACTTTTTATTGTCAACAATTTGTAATAATAATATTATTATTGTTTATTATTGCGAATGTAATATGTACTCTTGTTCTTGAATATGTTTACACTAGGAATGAACAATTTTCCACTATTTGTTATTTATAATGTGGGATTGTGACGCTCGGCTAAAATATCCCTGATGTTGTGCTACACCCGTCGGTTGATGGACTTTGGATTCTTGGGCTGATCTCAGCTCGGTTCAAATGTTGAAACTGATCGCTTCCTCTTGGACTCCTTTGGCTCCTACACAAACGACATGATGGCCGGACAGGTGTGCTTGGTCCGATGACTAAATTAGTGAACGAACAAAGGAGAGACTCAATAAGGAAGGCAGGCGGGAAGCCGGGAAGGTTTGTGTGCACATGTCAAAAAAACTGGCAATTGATAAAGGCACTGCATAATTTGATCAGGACTAGCCCATTTGTAAGTTTGTATTATTTACAAGTTTGCCATTGAAAAAATTTATTAGGGCTAGCCCAGTAGGTAGTATAAAAGTCAATTGTTTTATTTCTCTTCTCTTTCTCTTCTTCCTCTCAAATTTTCTTCTAATCTCAAATTTTCTTCTAAACCCTAGATTGAGATTCCTCTTGTCCCTACAAAAATCTTCCTGTTTTGTAACCCTAGAGTAGTTATCAACGAATATTCGTAGTAGTCGGTATGTTTTCGACTACTATATTGCAAAGTTTGTTTAATAATCGGTTGATTCCTAATTTTTGAATGTTCTTTCATAATGTAGAAAATATGGAAGAAATTGGGACATCAAATATAGCAATCGATCATCCCGGTCCTTCCGAAGAACACGACATTCTCTCCGAAGAACCCGTGGTTGGTCCCCAACGTAGTTACATTTTTTCGTAGTCCAGAATTGGACTGCTACATCGCATGGCAGTCCACAAAGTACTTAGGACTGCCAGAAAGTATGGCAGTCGAGTTAAATACGTATGAAGTTAAGGACTGCCTCACTTTCTGGCAGTCTTAGATACTTCAAGGACTGCCCAGAAATGTGGCAGTCCTAAAGTTGATAGTCGTTTCAACTGGACTGCCACACATTTTGGCAGTCCATGAAGTACTCAGGACTGCCAGATGTTGTGGCAGTCTAGTTTAACAACCTGAATTGGATATTGTATTTAGTTTTGTAATTGATTTAGGTATTTAAAAAATTGTAAATTTATTGTAGGGTACCCCATCTCCTATGTGCATAGATTATTGAATATCAATTTGGATCTTTTTGTTGTGTTAATGCTGCTGGAATCACTTGTAATTTATTTTTCGTTTTTAATCCTAATTTGTATAGGGCTGATTCTATGCAAGAAGTGTGGGGGTTCAGGATACTCGACGCGCTTGTGAGTCGCATCCAGATTTCCTCACCTTGCCATATATCGAGTCGAGTGTACTTAAAAGGAAAGTCCGAAACGAAAGCCAAAAACATCCTTTGTGCTCATACTTTTTCTTTCTACTGCAGCGGAGGTGTGCTTGTTTGGTAAAACCAGAGGGCAAGAAATGTAACCAAAAGTTTTGCTATATGATTCCATAGTTGGTCAATTAAATGTGTAATTATCTCTTATAGTTGCATTGTTTATTTTGTAAAAGCTACTGTTGTCAACATTTTTAATCAATTTTAGGCTACTGCGTGTAACGTTGTTGTATCTTATAAGAAGGAAAAAAAGTAACGGTTGGGTTGGTGGTGATGTAGTTGTGGAATCCATGATTGAAACCTGCACCAGCTAGCAACTCTCTCTCCATATTAAAGCTTTTGAACATATCCAGTAGGCAGTAGTGGGCTAGAAAAGTGGAATCCTGAGCGTACATCCCGCATGCTGTCACGCGCGCGCGCGAAGAAAGATTGGAAGTCATGTTTGTATGTGGACTGCCCAGTTTCCTGGCAGTCCACATACATATGTGGACTGTCAGGAAACTGGGCAGTCCATCACAGAACTTGCTGTGAGCATGGACTGCCCAGGAACTGGGCAGTCCACATACAGACAAGGACTGCCCAATTTTCTGGCAGTCCAACAAACTGAATGGACTGCCAGAAAACTGGGCAGTCCTAAGTCACAGCATGTGAAACAAAGGACTGCCCATTTTTCTGGCAGTCCTTACTGTATGTAGAACTGTCCAATTTTTTGGCAGTCCTGAATACAGTAAGGACTGCCAGAAAAATGGGCAGTCCTTTTGTTTCACATGTTGTGACTTAGGACTGCCCAGTTTTCTGGCAGTCCATTCAGTTTGTAGGACTGCCAAAAAATTAGGCAGTCCTGGTCGACGCACAGTTTTCTCGTTCGTGCATACTTGTGTTTAATTTAAATGGGTAATTTTCCACTCCGAATGTAGTTTAATTCAAATGGGCTACAGACAATTGAAATAAACAATATAATGGATGCTTGAATTTTTTAATTTAATTTCTATGGTTTTGGAAACAAATAGAGAAAGAATTTGGGTGCCATCGATCTTCTTGAGAAGGAAATTTGGAAGAGAAGAGGAAGAAGAAGAGAACATTTCTAGGGTGGAGGAAATATCTAGGAATTTCAAATTATCTTCTTGCTTGGGGATGGAGAAATGGTGGAGGAGAAGAGGAAGAAGAAGAAGAAGAGAGGAGTTAGGGTTTAGGAAGAGAGAAATTTTTTTGCAAATGAGAGAAAAATTTTGGGTTTAGGGGAATTTTACTTTGGGACAGCCCAAAATCAAAAAATGGGCTGTCCTGAGTAAAACACAAAAAAATCTGGGCTAGCCCCAATCCGGACTAGCCCTGATCAAATTGTGCAGTGCCTTTATCAATTGCCAAAAAACTCAGGACCGATCATGCATGGGTAATGTCACTCCACGATATTTTGCGTATACACGAAAATACGTGCGAGGGACGGGATAATCCTCCTATGTCACTCCAATGGTCAAATTAGATTGATATACGTGATGATTATCTAAAATGAAAGACCTTTAGGGGGCGTTTGGTACGCGGTATTTTTTTATTCCCGAAAAAATTTAAGATGAGAATTTTGTCCGGACAAAAAAAAAATTGTCTAATTTTTTTTTTCTTTTTTGTTCAATTTTGATTAGTTTTGAACATTTTTTTCTTTTTTTGTCGTTTTTATCCTTTTTTTTTGTCATTTTTTTCGTTTTTACCAATTTTTTGCCGTTTTAAAGCGATTTTTTGTTGTTTTTATCCATTTTGTCTTTTTGTCACTTTTTGATTATTTTTTATCGTTTTTACTCAATTTTTGTCCTTTTTGTCGCTTTTTTGTCAATTTTTGTCGTTTTCAGCGATTTTTTGTCGTTTTTATCCATATTTTATCTTTTTGTCACTTTTGATTATTTTTTGTCGTTTTTATCCAATTTTTGTCCTTTTTGTCGCTTTTTTGTCAATTTTTGTCGTTTTAAGCGATTTTTTGTCATTTTTTAGCCTTTTTGTTGTTTTTACTGATTTTTAGTCATTTTTTGTCGCTTTTTTGGTCATTTTTACTGATTTTGTCTTTTTGTCGCATTTTGGTTATTTTGTCGTTTTTACCCAATTTTTGTCTTTTTTGTCAATTTTTTTCGTTTTAAGCGATTTTTTGTCGTTTTTTAGCTTTTTTGGTTTTTTTACCGATTTTTAGTCTTTTTTGTTCTTTTTGTCGCTTTTTGGTTATTTTTTGTCGTTTTAACCGATTTTTTGTTGTTTTACCTGATTTTTTGTCATTTTTGTCGTTTTTATCGATTATTTTTCGTTTTTGTCGCTTTTTGGTTATTTTTTGTCGTTTTAACCGATTTTTTGTTATTTTTAACCGATTTTTTTTGTCGTTTTTAACCAATTTTTTGTCATTTTTTGTCGTTTTAACCGATTTTTTGTTGTTTTTTGTCGTTTTTGCAGCATTTTGGTTTTTTTTGTCGTTTTTACCAATTTTATGTAGTTTTTTTCGTGTTTTGGTTATTTTTGTCGTTTTTACCCTTTTGGTTATTTTTTGTCGTTTATACATTTTTTGTCGCTTTTTGGTCATTTTTGTCGTTTTAAACCTATTTTTTGTCGTTTTTTCATCGTTTTTGTCGGTTTTTGTTATTTTGTCGTTTTTACCTATTTTTTATCGTTTTACCATTTTTTTTCGTTTTTACCTTTTTTGTCGTTTTTACCTGATTTTTTTATATTTGTTTATTTTTTTCGTTATTATTATTTTTTATTTTTTTTTCGGGAATATTTATATTGTCACCAAACATGGAAAAATAATTTTACAGGGAATTTGATTCCTGGGAATATAGAATTTTCGGCTATATAGTATTCCGCATACCAAACGTCCCCTTAGGATAAAAAGTAGGGGTAAATTTTATAGAAGAAATATGCGATATATATAGTCTTTTTTATGATTCTAGATTACTTGCTTGCTTATCAAGTTAGGATCTAAGGCTGTGTTTGATTGGGCTTTTTTCCATGGAAAATATTTCCGTCACAATTTATCCACGAATTTTAGTGTTTGATAGAATATATTTTTCCAGGAATTATTTTCCAAAAAGCTATAATTTTTTATATTTTCTTCTAGAATGGTGGAAAATGAAACTTGTCCAACCCATAGAAAAATATCATTTTCCATGGAAAATAACTATTTTTCGTGAAAAATAATGACAATCAAACATCCAAATAAAATTTTCCATAGAATTTTTTAAAAATTTCATGAAATTTTTTTCCTAGGAAAATAATTTCATGGAATTAAATTTTTTTTTTTCCACATATTTTCTACATTGCAATCAAACCCACCCTAAAAGAGTTGGTAAAGAAAACCACGCAATCTTTGTCAATATTTCATCATTATTTTAACAGGATATTCTTTGATATAGTAGCAAGGAATTGAGGTATGGGCCAAACTTGTGCCCATTAAGGAAGTCTACGGAGAAGAGCCATAGACGCTATATGTGGGTTGGGTAGAAGGGCTAGACTGAGATAAGAGTTGGGGGCTAGGATGGAATAAGTTTAGGCTAAGCTAAAATTTAGAATGGAGTGTGGCCTAATGTCATATAGGAAAAAAAAAAAAAAAATTGGTTGGACTGGAGCTCACCTCTTGTACTACGGTGTGAAACAATGGTAACTCGCCTTCAAAACAGAAATGGCAACATACATTGGCATCCTAGAGTTGAGTATTCTATTTCGTCAAATATTTTTTAATGTTTCATAATGCCAAACAAATATAAAAGAGTATATAAAATATTAATATAAATGTATAAGATGTTGGTTATGAGAAATTATACTATTTTGTGTATTTTCTTGTATTTACTAAATATTAGCATTAGGGAATCACACTTCTATTAGAATATACCCTAACCCTAATAAATTTGTTTAG
The DNA here is from genome assembly GCA_029216955.1 of Iris pallida. Classification (NCBI taxonomy): domain Eukaryota; kingdom Viridiplantae; phylum Streptophyta; class Magnoliopsida; order Asparagales; family Iridaceae; genus Iris; species Iris pallida. The sequence continues at coordinate 31,171,806 of JANAVB010042020.1, read as the reverse complement.
ACTATTTGTGTGCCTTGCCTCAAGGAGCATTTGTTGCATTTCCATAGCAGGACTTTAAATAAACCTAATTCATCTTCTAAATACACAAATATCATCCTGGTTAGGACCTTTATCATATTGTGATCTTTAATAAACTTTTGCAGATTATATCTAGCTGTGGAAGTCATGGAATCTTCCAGTTAGGAATTACGGAAAAAAGAGAGAGGAAAGAATTGAATTTGACAGAGTTATTATTTGAAATCAAAAGGAAAACTATATGTAATTAACATTTATTTAATTGATAAAAAAAAAATTCAACTACGCCATTATTTGAAATCAAAAGGAACACTATATGTAATTAACATTTATTTAATTGATTAAAAAAATAAACTGGAATCAAAAGTTAATTAACACTTACAAATTCATAAAAAATATTGACTTTACGCTAGAGGAAGGGCTTGAACCTTCGACCTTGTGGTTAACAGCCACACGCTCTAACCAACTGAGCTACACCAGCTCTATGGTATGTGAGACATTTGTAAACATAGAAAGATATTTGTCCTACTTCAAAACAAAATATACGTTTGGAAAGGAGATAAAGGTTCCGCCAGTGGAACCGAATTTTTTCACAAATTCCGCAGTCAGAATTTGTATATGTAATTTTTTTAAAGTCGACAAATAATATCGTATAAAATTTAACAAGCTATATTTTTTTTATAGTCATGTCCATGTAAAAGAAAAGGTTCACCTAATATTGTCTAAAAATAGTTTAAACTATAATTTGTTACCAATATAATTTGAATATATTTTAATTAAAATTTGTTGTAGATATATTTATATTTTAATTGGAAATTATTATAGATATAAGTGCATGTAGTTAGACAATATCATATACTTAATCTACTTAAGATTTATTTATTTATTTTAATTTTTAATTACGTAAGGATATATACATACGACAATTCATGAGCCGTTTTATTTATATATATACATAGTAATTATGTTCACTGCACGCGCCGAAAGGAAAAAAATCTTTGATATTATTGGAAAAAAAAACTATAATATTATTTTTAAAAAATAAGGTAAAGTCAACAATAATATCATATATAATTTTTTTAAAGTCAACAAATAATATCATATAAGATTTAACATGAAATAAAAAAAAAAATTCTAGTCATGTCCCTGTAAAAGAAAAGGTTCTTAATTGAAAATTATTATAGATATAAGTGCACGTAGTTAGACATTCATATACTTAATCTATGTAGTTAGATAATATCTTATACTTAATCTACTATAGGATTTATTTATTTTTCTTAATCTTTAATTACGTATGGATATATACATACGATAATTCATGAGCCGTTTTATTTATATATACTAATTATGTTCACTGCACGCGCCAAAAGGAAAAAAAAATCCCGGATATTATTGAAAATAAAAATATATATAATATTATTAAAAAAGATAAAACTTTAAATTATATTCGAATAAATTAAATATATTTAATTAAAATTTGTTATATATGTTTCTAGAACTTCAGATATATATTTAGATAATACAATATAGTTAGTTTAAATATTATTTAAATATTGAATATATGTTAATTTGAATTTGGTGTTTTTTTTAAAATCTCATGCGCGCACACAATGGAGGCCTTGAACCTTGCCGGTCCCTCCGGATGTCCGCTCTAATGCTGCTAGGCTAGAGAGCTCGGACTAATTTGAACTTGCTATAGATATTCAATATATGTTTAGATAGTATAACGGACATATTATCAGTCGAGCGAATCGAGGATCAAGAATGAGCAACGATCCACCTGTATATAGCTGGCTCACCGCAGTCAAACTCGAAACCTCGAGAACCAGCGTCAAGCCCACCTAAGTCTCAACTATGGACATTGCAAACTCACTTTTTTATAGGAAATGTTTGGTTTACAACAAAACTTTTACAACCTTTTTATAACTTACACTCATTTGCTGACATATGGGTCAGGCCAGAAAATAGGTGAGTGATTATAAGAAGATTGTAAATATGTGGTTGTAACTATAGCATTGCTACTTTTTTATATGTAGATCTAAATCGTATACATATAGTAGCAGAAAGAGTGAGGATGTGGAAATTCACTCATTATTGAGTGACACTGAGTTAATTCCTTTTTAATTAGTAGGTTATTTAGTTTTAGGATATTATAATATTTTAAACTTGTATTTAGGTTTTCATATTGTCCGGAAGATGGGTCGGGTCTCATCTTGACGGTTGATTTGGACTATTCGTTTCAAATTTTGAATTTAGTTTTAGGGTCTTATATAATATTCCAAAAAAAAAAAAGTGAGCTTACTGACAGATATTGTACGTATATATCTGTATATTGTATGGAACCTGAGTAATATGTATATGGCTTACTTGTTCCATTAGGAACATTGGATGAACTTATCATTTGTTATCATGTACACTCCAAGTTACGTGTGAATATTATAATCCGCGAGGTTCATTCAAACTTCAAACTATGGTTTAGGAAACCAATTTGTTTAATATTATAATCCGCGAGGTTCATTCAAACTTCAAACTATGGTTTAGGAAACCAATTTGTTTGGTAGCCACAAACTTGAGAATCAATTTCCTGACAAGGAAAAAATTTGGTGAGAATATAGTTTCACTCAAGATCCATGGAATTGATTTTTCCTCCTTTTCCAACATTTATCACAAAAATTATGACAAAAGTAGCCATGTGTCATTGCTTATTTTACCATTAATGTTATTTTTTATAATATTATTTTTATTTTAAAAGGTAAAAATATTATTGGAATATTGTTATATTTTGCTTTCCTTTCTTAGGTAGTTTTCTTGTTTTACCAAACAACGAAAAAAAAGTGACAAAAATTCTACTTTTTTCTTCCCATGAAAAATACAAGAGAATTCATTTCCTTTCCTTGAACCAAACGAGGCCTAAACATAATCGACCTGTGTATATGCAACACTAGCACTTTCTTCAGACAGACCTCCTGCATCCATATATAAAAGTCACTAGTACAGAATTTTCCTTTTTACTCGTTACTTTTGAAGGTATTTCATGGTTCAACTTGTACGGTCATTTTCATAATTTTATTGTATTTAACATCAGATGCAAGGTTTTTCTCTTTTCTGCTTTATACTAAAAACGAAGTAATCAATGAAACGTCCGAGTTCTGCAGCCTGGTGGTATTAGAACGGACACCCGAAAGAACCGACAAGATTCGAGTCCCCCAATTGTGTGTGTGCGTGAAATTTAAAAAAAAAAAGAGTAATCAATGAAACTATCATTGTCAAGCATCAAACTCTTCCTCTGCAATGTGGGAATAACCTGGAGTCAACATCTTGGTGCACTTGTTCTATTTCCCCACTTCTGTTCTTATTGTTCAAGACTGAGATATTATAAAAGAATAGAATCATTCATTACAGCTGTGTTAGGAACAAGAGATCCTGGTATGGAAAATCGACAAAGTATAAACTAATCGTAGCTACGTAGCATACGCAATTCTCAACATAAAAGCAGTTATCAACATTCAAAAATTAACGTTTCTGTGCTGAATATAAACCTATTAATAAATAAATTGAATCAGAACGGACACTAAATATTTTAGCTCAAGAGATTTTGAATGGATGATCAACAAAATCAATAGTAGTCTCATGATCCAAATGCTAAACTGAACATTTTCAAAACTCAATGCTAATTTCCGAATATTTCTGGAAACCAAAATCCAATCAATCCTAAAATTAACCTACACAAGCACACGACAGGTATCAATTCATCTTCGTCCGACCACACGACAGGTATCAATTCATCTTTCAATGATACAGACAGCGACCGAAGCACCCAATGTTTTGCTGACACAAAAAAAAAAACACTACAGCCACCGGAGCATCCATGTTTATCGAGACTGAGCAAAAGAAAATAGTGACCACTCCAGACCTTTACACTATATTCTTCAAGTCCAAATCCTACTCCAATTATTTGGTGGCATCAGACCACATCTTCAGCTGAAAGATTCATATCTAGTGATGCCTGGGCACCTAACCCTCACAATCAGAGTTTATCATTAGAGAGAACCAAGAACACCAAACAAGCTAAAACTTGGCCAAATCAAAAATGAGAAAACAAACCAGTGACAGAATTTATGATAGGCCAACTGTCCAACCAACCAAAGGGTCCAGGGAGAACATTCTATCAGAGACTATTACAAGAAATTGCCTTCATCGTGATCTTTCATCAAACTATAACTAGGAAAATTTGTTTGCCCAAGGGACCAACTAAGTGACACCAAGATGCCCAACTACATGACTAAAGTTTAAAACTAAGCAAATGAAAAAGAGTTGAATATACGGGGAGCAGACGAAGGAGGTGATGGTGGGTTTTGGCGAGGTGCAGGTTCTCCGAATGGGAGGGATGTAGAATGGGGAAAAGCCGGCGGTGGTTGTTTCAAACGAAACAATCTTCTCTCTTCTCCTCGTCTCAAAAGATCTTGAAGAGGAGACCTCCGTGGGTAGCAAAGAAGGGCGCAAACACGAGAGATTCAACAGCCATGAGCTTGATGAGGATGTTGAGTGACGGCCCAGATGTGTCCTTGAGAGGGTCTCCAATGGTGTCACCGATAACAGCAGCCTTGTGAGGGTCTGATCCTTTCGGTCCGAGGCTTTGTGCATGCTCCGAAGCACCAGCCTGACCAACAATACGAAGGTCGACCAAGTAAATAAAAATGACAGTAACTAGGGAAAAGTTTTCGATAGAACAGGCATGAAAAATACAATAAGACTATTATGGAGACAAATGTTACCTCTATGTATTTCTTTGCATTATCCCAGGCACCACCAGTGTTGGATGCAGAGATAGCAATCTGCAAAGGAAGAACAATTCGTAAATTTGATGAACAGTTTCACAAGAAATTATCTATGTTTGTATATAGTTCTGATCTCTTACCTGGACACCTGAGACGAGAGAGCCAGCTAGAACTCCAGAGAGAGTTTCAACACCGAAGAAGGTTCCAACAATGAGAGGAGTGAGCATGACAAGAGCACCAGGAGGAATCATCTCCTTGATGGAGGCATCAGTTGATATCTTGACACAGGTGGCATAGTCCGGCTTCGCAGTGCCCTCCATGAGACCAGGGATGGTGTTGAACTGTCGGCGAACTTCCTCCACCATCTTAAGTGCTGCGCTGCCAACACTTTTCATGGTCATGGCTGAGAACCAGTAAGGAAGCATCGCCCCGACAATCAATCCAATAAAGACTTTTGGGGTCAGGACATCCACGGTCGAAATTGCAGCCCGACTCACAAAGGCACCAAAGAGAGCCAGGGACACCAAAGCAGCTGAACCGATGGCAAAGCCCTATGAAACAAAAACCCAATTGAATCAATACACACATAAATCCACAAATTAGGCAAAGTACACTTGAAGACAGAATAAGAATAAAAGTAGCGAGATTTGAAGACACCATAAAACCAACGACAAAAAAAAAAAAGCAAACAAATTGTTAATGCTTACAAAATTTAGAGATGGAACGCATGCTCCTGAACTCCTAAACATTTAAAAGTACTACCAGAACCAAGGCTGTCTTATTATGGATCCCAAAGTCCTAAATCTTCAAAATCAGACAATTGATAGCCAAGGCTATGATACTAACAATTGCCTATATAGAAGCTAAAGGCTATGATATTAACAATTGCCTATATAGAAGCTAAAGGCAATAACAATACAGAGAAGCCACCAGATTGCAGTCTACAGAAACCGAAGATGATGGTACTAGACCCTATTATTACCTTTCCAATAGCAGCAGTCGTGTTTCCTGCAGCATCCAGAGCATCTGTCCTCTCCCGGATTCTGTGGCTCATCCCTGCCATCTCAGCAATACCTCCAGCATTGTCACTGATGGGACCATATGCATCAATTGCCAGGCCAGTGGCAATGGTACTCAACATGCCAAGAGCAGCGACCGCAATACCATACATAGCAGCAAGGCTGAAACTAACAAAAATACTGATAGCAATAGCGAAAATAGGAATGATGACAGACTTGTATCCCAAAGCCAACCCGAAAATAACATTGGTGGCAGCCCCTGTTCTGCAGGAATCAGCAACATCTTGCACGGGACTACAAAAAAGCTTTTACAGAGTTGAGCTAAAAAACAAGGAAAGAAACCAAGACAAAATTAGAGATCTACTTGGAATAAAGAATAGAAAATGTTTACCTGTATGCATTGCTGGTATAGTATTCAGTGATGAAACCAATAACCAATCCCGCCCATAAACCAATAGCCACACAGAAGAATAGTTCCCTACCAAAAAGGCATGAAGTGTTACGATTTGAATAAGAATGCTTCAAATTCCAAATCAAACTAAGACGACACTTACCAGTTCTTCACTTCTTTTTGGACTCCAAAGTTGAAAATTGTAAAGGTAGAAGGGAGGGCTATCCAACTAACAATCGCAATACCAACAGTCATAAGGGCAGTGGAGATTATGAGCTGATTCTTCAGTGCAGGCTCAATCTCCTTCACTGCCTTAATTTCAAAGAAGTCGGTTGCAAAAAGAGTAGTGATCAAACAAACGATTATACCCATAGAGCTAATAAGTAGAGGGTAGCACATTGCGGTGAAGTCATGGTTGATTCCAAATGAAGAAATTGATGCAACAACAAGGGCGGCACATGAAGATTCCGCATATGACCCAAAAAGATCTGAACCCATACCAGCTATATCCCCAACATTATCCCCAACATTGTCAGCAATCACCTGCAACATGTCAAGATGCCATAAACAATTCATGTATAGTTCATCAAAAATAAAAATGAAAGAACAGTGAGTAGTTGGCTTTTCTTTTAATCCTTTTGAGAAGAACGTAATTAGACATATAAACAGCAATATCTTTGCAAAGGAAGGAGAAACTCACAGCTGGGTTTCTAGGGTCATCTTCAGGAATGTTCCTTTCGACCTTACCAACAAGATCAGCACCAACATCAGCAGCCTTAGTATATATACCACCTCCCACTCTCCCGAAAAGAGCCATGGAAGACCCACCAAGACCGTAACCAGTGATAGCCTCAAACAATCCTTCCCAATCATCTCCATAGTACAACTTGAACAGATTGATAGAAATGTACAGCACCAGAAGCCCATTTGCAGCTAGCAAGAATCCCATCACTGCACCAGATCGGAATGCGACAATAAAAGCCTTACCGACACCTTTCCTTGCCTCTAAAGTTGTCCTGGCATTTGCATAGGTTGCAATCTTCATCCCAAGAAAGCCAGAGACTACAGAGGTGATTGCACCTAGCACGAATGCGACAGTGCTAAAGAGGGCATTGAAAAGAGCTGGCTTGCAGGTCTTGTCCTTGCTATAGGTGCAAGGCTGGGGCTTTGTGCTGAATCCCTCCACCGATCCGAGGAAGAGGAATATAAGGACAGCAAAAGCCACCATGAAGATTCCAACATACTGGTACTCGGTGAAAAGGAAGGAGGTAGCACCTGTTTTGGAATGACAGTATCATACCAAATGTTAGTGTAAGACAAGTACTACCTCACATTCAATATTCGGAAATTTTCATAGAAAGCATCAAAGTTATGTAAAATTGATATGAAAGAACAAAGTTTTGTGAAATTACAAAACAAGAACTAAGACGCCCCATGGTAGGGCATTTTTCTTGATATTGGTCATTTACTAGCATTAATAGCATTAACAACTAACTAATTTACACTAATTAAAAAAAAATCAAAGAGAGCACCCTATGGAAGGGCATTTTATTAAAAAAATGCTTATGGCGTATCTTGTAAAAAAAACACCCTACCATTGGGCGTTTTTCTTACATTTTTACATAATTTAAAAAAAAAACATATATATATATATATATATATATATATATATACACTCCCAAAAAATTTGGGTGATGCGATCTCCCGTTATGTGGCATATGACATGGCAGCTAATATGGCAAAAATTAACATTTAAATTAATATTAACATTAATACTAAAATTAACATTAATGTTAACATTAACAAATTTTGGGTGATTATTTTTTTGGGTTAAAATTTGCCACGTCAGCTGTCAGTGGGTGATGACATCATCCAAGTTTTTTGGGGGACGAATAGCTTTGTTTGTGTGTGCGCGCATGAAAAATTAAGAAAATGGTAAAAAAAATGCCCATCAAAACCTGCATCCAATGGGCATTTTTATTGATTGTTTGGTTTAGGCCCAACTAATGGGCATTTTGGTTCCCTTTCGACTACTTCTCAAAACTGTTGTATGCACAATTTCATTAAACTTTAATGTTGTGTATGAAATTTTCCATTCAATATTTGCCTACTCTTCACTTTCCCAAGTGCTCGAGAACATTTAATTACCCAGCTAAAGTACAAAATACAAGTCCGTTCCATAAGAACCTTCCTAAGGTTGTTCAAGTAATTATAGAATCTTCTATATAATTAGGCTTTTATTATGAGCAACATAAACTATGGAACTTCCGTTATTATTCTAATGACTGAACATTTATATATCAGTAGCTTGCATGAGCAAAGTATATTTATATGCCATCAATCAAACCAGAAACATCATGAAACACGAGATCGGTTCATTGAAGCTTCACATAACCAATCCATGTCAGCTTCATTTATGGACTGAAGAAATAGCATGCACACCCTTTGTGCTTGAGAAAGAAGAAGAAGAAGAAAAAGCACCGGATCTGGAGAAATATGCAAACCTTCGGAAATGGCGGTCTGGATCTCGGCGCACTTGGCGACGACGCCGTGGTCGGTGACGCCGTCCTCCTCCTCGATGAGGTAGTCGCTCTGCCCGCCGTTCTTCTTGCCTCCGCCGCCGCCGCCGCCGCTGCTGCTGGCCGGGGGATCCGGAGTGAGCTTCACTTTCGAGACGAGCAGCCACTGGACGAGCGAGAAGGCGATGCCGATGACGGCGGCGATGGGGATCAGGACCTGCGTCAGGAGCTCAGGGAGGATGGCCTCTTCCATTTCGGCCGGAGCTGGAGGCTGTGGTGGTGAACTCTGCTCCGGCGGTGGCGGTGGCGGTGGCGGTGGAGAAGGACTAGAGTAGAGGAGGAAGTGAGGGTTTGGAAGGGTACTTATAGTAGGCTAAACAGTGGATTTATTTTTATTTCGGAAAATTTCAACAATAGCATAGATGTTTGTCGAAATTGCGTAAAAGGCATGAAGTTTGGGGAAATTGCGGATACGGCATCGTCGTGCCCAATTTTGGGGGCGCCGAAAATTATCTTTCCCTCTAATACGGTTTAGAGGAAAAAAAAAAAAGAAAAAAAAAACGGCACCCAAAAAAAGGGCGTCGAATTTACAAATTTTTTTTAAAAAAAATGGCGCCCCAAAAAGGGGCGCCGAATTTGCTTTTTTTTTTTGCATTTGCCAGAAAACCAAAAAAAAGGAAAAAAAAAATGGAGCAAACATCTATGCAAAATATGCAAAAAATGGAGCAAAAAAATGGAGCAAACATCTATGCAAAATATGGTTATCTTTCCCTCCATTTTTTTTTCCTTTTTTTGGTTTTCTGGCAATGCAAAAAAAAAAAAAAAGCAAATTCGGCGCCCCTTTTAGGGGCGCCATTTTTTTTTAAAAAAATTTGTAAATTCGACGCCCTTTTTTGGGCGCCGTTTTTTTTTTTTTTTTTTTTTTTCTCTAAACCGTATTAGAGGGAAAGATAATTTTCGGCGCCCCAAAATTGGGCGCGACGATGCCGTATCCGCAATTCCCCCAAACTTCATACCTTTTACGCAATTTCGACAAACATCTATGCTACTGTTGAAATTTTCCGTTTTTATTTCCATTTTACATTAATTTTATGCGCACCAGTCCCTGGTAAGTTTGTAGATTGTATCTACATTTTACGTTCAATTGGCTAGTTGTAAATAAAGAAGTTGTCCAATATTTGTTGCAACATTTTTCATGCTGAAACAAAAGAAAAAATAAGAGGAAAGAACAAATGGTTTGATGAGAAATGTTGGTATTTTGTTTGGGGTGTTATCAACGGCACCATCATTTTTATTCTGTTTACCCTCTTCTTTATTTATAAGAGATTTAACCATATTTATATATTTTTAAAAATTAAAATACCTGTTTATGCTTCCCCCAACTAAATTAAAAAAAAGACCTACAGGTATTTTTTGTTAAACTTTTGATTAAATATTTAATCTATTTTTTTTTAGAGAACTGGGCAATTTATAATCTTTCTTCTTTAAGCAAATAGAAAAAAAAAAATCTAAATCTTCTCCTCATCAAAATTTATTAGTAAAACTTTTAATAAACAATATAATACCGAAAAGATCTATACATAATGAAGATGAAGGACAATTTCAAAGAAGATGAGCAATGGTCATTGAAATATATGGAAGTTAAGAAATATAGAAATATCATGAACGATAATAAAAAAAAGTTTATATAATATATGAATATTTAATTGATTTAAGAAATTAAGGAATATAGAGGAAGAGAGAAAGAAGGTGAACTGAAGAAAAAAATATATATATATAACTTAAAATTAACAAAGTCAACAAAAGAGATAAAGTAAATAAAAGTATGGGTGCATTTAACCGCAGCTTTTTTTAGAAGGGTGCTATGTAATGTGATTATGAAAATCATGCGTTTTTATGTTAAGTAAAAATAAAAACAAATAAGAGGGAGGGGAGGAATGAATTTCTAGTTTTTTTTTTTTTTTTACATTTACTTGTTAAAATATTTGTCATGAGGTTTTAAATAGGTTTTATTCTTCCCAATGAAATTCACAACGATTTATTACAAATTTATAGTACATGTAGTTTTGTTGTATAATTTGATCACCTTTAGGTGTTTTAAAACTTTTTGTAAATGATAATTTTTGACGGAACACACAAACCAAATGGATAGTCGAGTACACAGTTTATAGTTAAGGACATAACGAATTGCAAAAAGTGTTTCTAAATCGACAAATACAAATCCACAACCTAAAGGTCTAAAAAGTAAAATAGTGCAAGTTTTTCGCCGGGGGAAATAATTAAGCAAACAAAACTCTTACAATAAAAAATAATAATAAAAAAAACTTGAAACAGAAAGAATCTCGCAGAAGGGAATTTAAGCATATTCGGATAAGGATGGGCCTCCTCTTTCACACTCGGACACTCCTCACAGATTCCATTCCCAAAAAATAGTTCCTGCGGAACCGGATAACAAAACGGCTGCCGAGGGGACAGAGCACCGGAAAAGGTCAAGTGAAATTAACTGCTTGGGATAAGGTCCGGAACAACGGGAGCCGAACGCTCCAACGAGCGGCCCGGATGAGGGACGAGGGGAAATGGACGGTCGGGATTGGATCTAGGGTTTTGGAGCGTAGCTGACGTCGTGTTGGCTTGTAGGGACCGCCCATTGAGTGGCTGCTGGCAGCTGGCAGCTGCCCTCTTTCTCTTTCCTTCTCGATAACGTTTCAATTTATTTTCTTTTATTAAATTATAAAATACTTGGCCTGTGCATCTATTGTGGCTCTCCCCCCACAGGTAGACCCACAATAGGTACTTGTGAATGAGATATATGTCTTATACAATAATGCTAAGATGGATCATATTAGGACTGGGCATACGGATATAGGATCCGCGGTTCTAATTCGAATCGAACCGTAAATCATCTAAATAAGTCGGGTCTAAAATTTTAAAACTGAAACGGAGCAGGACGAGTCCTGTGATATGAACGGTTCGGGACGGGTCATACTTTGAAAACACACGGGACCCCGGCCCGGCCCGTTAATAAGGGTAGTATAGTAAATTTAAATTTTTGTATAGTTTTGTATAGGGATAGACTCTCAGGTGTTTTTCTTTTTTGAATAAAGTGGTTTTCAATGTTTGATTACAGGTGATTTTTTTTACAGTTGTGTTACTTTTGCATAGGGACAGTTTTGTTACTTTTGTATATAATTTTTTTGTATATGCCAAATTTTAGACCCGTATGGACCCGCGGATTGGATTCGTTTCCAACGGGTGGGATCAGGTCCGGTTCCAAAAAAAATTGATCCGTTCCGTCCCGTCCCATTAAAGCACGAGTCAGGTTCGAGTCTACAAATTTTGGAACCTGTTTGACCCGTGCCTAGCCCTAAATCATATGGTTGATTTTTTTGGTTGGTCTTTTTACATAATTTTTAAGGACACATATTAATATATCAACAAATATATAATTTATATACGTATTTTACGAGCAAATTTATTAATTTGTATTTTACTTAAAATATATGTTGATAAATGTAAAATATGTATTGAAAATGTACTTATTAGAATACCTATGTCAATTATGTATTTATGGATGTATTAAGTCTTTGTGGCTCGTGTTAATTCAAATATGATATCATTTTGATAATTATACGATGTGACAATATATAACATTTATATTGTAGTTTCACCGATAATTAACGCATATCATATGATCAGCAAAATGGTTTCAGACTTTTGTGTTCCTATAGTATTTTCATTTTTTCTTATATGATGTCTTAGGGCTAGTTTGGATTGAACTTGTATTTCATCTCATTTGTTCAGACGTTCATTTCGTAAACGCTCGTTAAGGTGGCATTTCGAAAACATCCATTGGAACCCACAATGAATACCTTGTTTCAAAATAAAAAATTGTTTTATTCCTTCTTTGCATTTGCTACCAAATGGAGTCCGGGATGGAACACAATTGTGATCCAAATAAACTAGCTTTTAGCTAGAACAATAGTAAGGAATTATGTTTTCAGTCATTTGGCTTCAAGTATTGATATCATTATCAAGCGAGGAAATTTCATTTGGGGGGGGGGGGGGGGGGGGGGGGGGGG
>JANAVB010042020.1:31050389-31158992 GCA_029216955.1 Iris pallida | reverse complement strand
CCCCTCCCCTCCCCCGCTTGGCGACATCTGTGATGGCGCCAGAGGGCCGCCACCCCCTCGACGCCATCATAGATGTCGCCAGACATCCCTTGGCGCCATCCTCTATGTCGTCGGGCCACCCCCTTCTAACGTTCGCTTTCTAACATTCATATTTCTAACGTTCACATTTCTAACGTTCGTATTTCTAACGGTTGGAGATTGCATCTATATAAATGAGGTGATTATGAGATAATTTCATTCTCACTTACTTCTATTCTTCCTTCCACTTTCTATTAGCAGCGCTCTACATTCTTCAAAATTTTCTACATATTAGAAGTTGTCCATTTTTCGATATAGATTAGAGCCTAAGAATATTGTGCTCACATGGAGGTTCAGTAAATGGGTTATATACGAAGGTGGTTTTACACAACTTCTTTTAACGATCGTATTAGTACATTAGATAGTCTACGAACTCTGATTATAACTATTTTTATTCGATATGAATTTATTTTAAGACATGTTTTCGTTTCTCATTGTTTGTTAATAGATTCTGATCAAGCATGAAATTTTGTTCTTGAAGTTAATTTGCAATCGCCATTTATAAGTATTTTTGTTACTCAAGTTTCTCCACCACTTGAAATGTTTTCACGTCCACGTGCTTCTAATTATGAAGTGGGTGGTAGTTCTTATCGACCACTTCCAACTCATGAAGAAGAACAACCAGTAGATCTACCTATTAATGATGATTTTCATGATTTTTAAACTATTGAAATAGTGATGATTTAATTGAAAATATAGATGATGATTTTGATGATACTTTTAGTAGTAGCTTACCACTCCTGAATTATTTGTCGGACAACAATTTGCTACACGACTTGAGTTTAGAAATTTTATAAGTAATGTAGCAATTGAACATAACTTTACATGTTCAACCTGGTAGTATGAACAATTCTAGGGGAATTATTTATACTTGTGATCAACCAGCTTGTAATTGGAGAGTATATGCTAGACCCCTTGGCACAGGACAAATATTTTTCATTAGTACATTAGAAAGTCGACATTCTTTTTTAAGTGGACTAACAAGAGGATGCCATCCATTAGCTACTACTAAGTGGGTTAAAAATAAGATTATTGATATAATTAGGGATAATCAGTCTTATAGTCCATCGCAAGTAGTAAAGGATATCCGTAGAGAACATCAGATACAAATTTCTTATGCCAAAGCTTGGAGAGCCCGAGAGATGGCATTAGCTGAAATAAACGGTAGTTATGCTGATGCCTATGCTAGTCTTGAAGAGTATGGTTTAAGAATTTTGGAGACAAATTCAAGCAGTAGAGTTTGTATAAAAACCACTGAAGACAATAGCTTTGAAAGAATTTTTATTTGTTTCAAAGCATGTATTGATGGTTTTTTACCAGATTGTTTACCAGTTATTAGTATTGATGGTACATTTCTTTCATCTAGATACCAAGGTACATTATTTATTACTTGTGCTCATGATCCTAATTATCAGTTATATCCAATTGCTTATGCTGTTGTTGAAGGTGAGAATACTGATTCATGGACATGGTTTCTAAACTGTTTAAGAAATACTTTTGAAAGATATTTAGATCACTGGAGTAGATTTTCATTTATATCTGATAAACAAAAGGGACTGATAAATGCTATGCGTGCTATTTTTCTAGAATCACCACACTTCTTTTGTATTCAATATTTTAAATAGAATTTAAAATCTGTCACCCGGATTACAAAATTTTATCGAATGTTAGACTCTCTTGCTAGATCGTATAATAAAACGGATGCTGACTATAGATTTGAAATAATCAAAGCCGAAAACATTGACATGTTTAACTGGCTTATTGAGGTGAATGATGAAAATCGTAGTTTTGAACACTGGATAGCTGCTTATTCTTCTCATCCTAGATTAGAAATTTACACTTCGAATCTTGCAGAATGTTTCAATAGCTGGGTTAAGAATCTACGTGACAAACCGATAACAATGCTACTTGATAGAATTAGAGCAAAGATTATAACGCTTCAGGAGAAGAATAGACTCCATGCTGAAAACCTAGAAACAGGATTCTGTCCAAAAATCATGAAATCAATGGCAAGTATAAATAGACAAAAACATTACTTGCAAATGTTACGCATTGATAGTTGCTTATTTGAAATGTTAGATTGTAAAACCAGCCGAACCTACGTAGTACGCTTGAACGAGAGCTATTGTTCTTGTTTAAGATGGTTTCATACACTTATACCATGTATACATGCATGTTATGCTTGTAAAATGTGTATATGTCGCATATGGAACCAATTCCAGTACCGTACGAGCTTGAAGCTACTCTGACGCGAGGACCAATTGGAGTACCAGATGTTAGACGCAAAGCTGGAAGACCGAAGAAGAAGCGCATCCCTTCAAGCAATGAATCTACAAGAGATTTGCGTTGTAGTAACTATCATGGAGTTGGACACAACAGAAGAAAATGTACTAGACAACCTATGTAGTAACTGATGCATTGAAGTTGATAAATAAAGATGTAATCAAATGACAAAAAGAAATACTCTGTATATTTTACATATTGAAAACGAATATAAGTTTCACTATTTTCTAGCCAAATGTTTCCAAAGAGTTTTGCGAATACTAGTCCTACGCCTTGGATGCTCCGGTTCTGGGGCAACCACCGGTTCAGGGGAATCCTCCTAAGCTGGCCTTGGAGTCACAATTGTCTGGGGTATCTGACTTGGCCTTGGAGTCACAATCCGCTGGGTCTCTTGAGTTGGCCTAGGAGTGCTTGGAGTCGACAGCAACTGTGTATATTGTTCCATCTCCGCAAACCAATTGGTAAAAGTAGGTTGGGAGCTGCTCTCGCCGGCATAACCAGATGTTTTCCCCGCCGGCATAACCGGAAGTTCCCTTGCTAGTAGGTTGGTGAGATGCCCCCTCTCCATAAGGCGCCTCATCTGCAGAATGATAGAATGTCTCCTCCGGAGGATGATAGGGTGCCTCCTCGCCAGGATGATAAGACGACTTACGGCTCTGTCTTTGACTAACATTGCCAGTTGGATAATCTGGAGGAATATATACATGAGGCATGTGGGAGGCAGGACCATACTTAAGATCTCGTTCCATACCCTCCAAAATATGTTCTACTAGATTGAAAGTGCTAGCATAATCTCTATCGATAATCGCTTGAACCATTTCTGGACGCTAAATTTGAAAACATGTCAATTAATAAATAATAACTAACACAACGTTGTTCAAATAAATAATACTTACCAATTGACATATGTTATCTATAAATCGTCGCATACTGCAGTCATCCACGGCTCTATTAGTGAACCGTATCTCTTCAAATGTGTATGCTCTGTTACCTATACGTGGTGCTCCATACCAACGTCTGTATGTAATATCACCTAACCTTGAATCGTTAAAACCTGACATATAAGTCGACAATTAAACACTTGAAATTAAATAAGATATTAAATTTGAGCTTACAATCTTCAGGGGATTGAACAGGTCGTGACATGTTCAATATATTATATCGATCGGATCTCGTGTTCCATTCATGGAGATAACGTTGAATTCTAGAAAGCCGTCCACTTTTGCTGTGGCTTATATAATCAGACGCATTAGGAATAGTTTGTACGAGACCGAACTGACGAAGAACACGATCAGCAGGGTGGTACATGGTCCGATAATCATATAAGATGACCACGTTATAATGACTATTGGGATATGACATCCTTTGGATGTCGGGAGCATCGGCAAGTATAATATACGGCATCCACGTAACCTATATGAGATTTTGTCAAGTCAATACATAAGCATAATTAAACACAAATGTAATATTACTTTTTACCTCGTCATGTGTTAGAGAGTCAAATTCGGTACGATAGATCGAGACAACCGGATGTCCACAATGTGCTTGGTCCACCACGTCAGTAGTCCAACGTCTACCTACTGGAAAGACACCTAATTCGCAGCTAATGCTAGTCACCGGTCTACCGATCGCAAAATGCTCATATGCCCATATCTAAGTACAAACAATAATACAAAATTAGATTATGTTAAGTAACGTTAATACTCTCTAGAATGATAAAATACCTGTAGGAGTGACATGCATCCAGTTAAATTTTTGTTCATATCTTGTAAAGAGCTCGCAGTCACAAACTCTGTCAGAGAAGCATACAAGTAAGCCAAGATTGCGGCTCCCCATGCATAGCGTGTCGGGTGAACCAAATTTTCCAGAAAAGGAAGAAGTCGAACAGTAATCCGACATCCGGTTGCGTTCGGAAAGAGAACTGAACCACATAGAGCGAGTAGATACGCCCTTGTGCAGCAAACAATTTGTAAACGTACGGTACTATGAGTTCCATATTCTCAATATAAATACATTAATAAACAAGTGAAGTTAAATACCCGCTCTTCATCAACGTTAACTGGACCGTCAATTGTACGGTCTAGATCCATGAAGTTTCTGCGTAACCAGTTTATAGTGACGTCGGATCTGACGTTTGTATCTTCGGGCGGATCAATACCGAGATACCGTCTAATTATAGTAGCAGCGCTTGGTTGATTATCAAAAAATATAGGCTCACCTGTAATTTTAAATTAGGTTTCTATATAAAATTTTGTCCCAAATTAATATTTAACAAATATTTTACCTGCAATAGGTAATCCTAAAATATTGGCTACATCCAGTAGAGTTACGGTCATCTCTCCTACCGGCAATTGGAAAGTGTTGCGTTGGGGCCACCAACGTTCCACTAGAGAAAATATTAAATCTCTGTCGTGCAACAAGAATCGAAGCTCATCTACATATCCAAAACCAAATACGTTAACTAAGCCCTTTTGATATGTATTTATCTCCCATGTGGCGTAGTTTGTAGCGTTACGCCATTGTCCACGTTCACGCAACCGTACGTCCGGCTTATAATCAAATAACTACAAATGAAACGAATGACAAAAATTAACTCTAATTCAATATACAATAAAATAACGAATAAATATGAACTTTTAAAATATTACCTCCCCGGTAAACACCAATCGGGATATGTAATTTTTTCGTTCTTGTTCCTCTCTTTCAGTCGTCGGTCCGCCGGGAATATGACCATCGTTTCCAGCATTCATCTTCTCCGACTCTTAGCTCTTCAGTTCTTCTTCCTATCTGTGAATGTATATGTTCTCCCACTCGAACCCTCTTATATACATCTTCCACTCCTACCACCCGTGACGAATCTAAGAAAGCAAATCCTCAATTATAATTACATGGAAGAAAATTAGCATTGGGAAAAGAGAAAGAGAATATGGACAAATAAAAATGGAGGGAGAATAATCAACATTTGAAAGAGGGGAGGAAGAGAACAAGGTCCATGTGAAAGAGGGAGGGAAAAAGGGGGGGAGAGGATGTCTGGCGACATCTATGATGGCGCCGAGGGGGTGGCGGCCCTCTGGCGCCATCACAGATGTCGCCAAGGGGGGGAAGCCCTATGGCGCCATCTGCGATGTCGTTTCACCCCGTTTTGTGTAAATTTGTTAAAGTTACCCCCTTTTTTATAATTACCCTAAAGTTTACCCCCCCCCCCCCCCCCCCAAAAATGAAATTACCTCTTATCAAGCTAGGGATGAGTGTTCATTTATTCGTTTTGAAGCGAATCGAAATAGTCATAAAAATCTAAAAATCCAAAATCGAACCAAAATTAGCCATAACCGAAATGAACCGATAATCGATTCAGCTTATATGGTTGGGATATTTTCATTGTTTGATAAAAACTGGTCCAAAGTTGAGATTATGATTAAATTATATCAAAAATATAACTTTTATAAATAGGTTTATTGTATTTTTAAAGTTGGACCAAAAATTGGACTAGTTGTTAAATTACTAATTAGATTTAAAACACATACATATAATTATTATTTTAAAATACACAAAAATATACATACATTTTTATTATAAAATATGTATAAAATTGAGGTTATTAATACAATTGCCTAGGTTCCATTCACTTTTTAGTTTCGGACCGAAACTCCAAAACGAAACCGAATAATAAATTTTAATATTTTTAAAATCGAAATCGTAAAGAAAAGAAACTTCCAAGTCAAACCGAATATCTTACTCACTTCAATTCAATTTTCAATCCAAAATCGAATAATACTCAACCATACATCTAGCTCAAGGAACATGTTCTTGTTGGAATTATTCACTAATATGGGCCACACATGTAAAATTAATTATGTTGGGCTATCTAAATAATTAAGCCAAATTAAAGTGGTCTATTTGAAAATTGGCTTAAGGGTATAATTGTCATGGAATTAATGTGTAGATACCAGAGATAAATCTAATTTGATGAGGGGCCAAATTAGAAATATCAAAATATATAAATATATGTATTCATTAGGGTTATGGTCCCCAACTTATACGACCACCAAAAGAGAGGTTTCTCTTTTTCTCTTCTGCATCCCCATCAACAGAAAGAGAGAGACAAAGAATTTGGATTCATCTTTGTCATTAAGGGTCGTAGCAAGTTGGAAGATCGAACCCCACAAAAGGACGACCGCTTCAAGATCCATCAAGCCTAGCAATGGATTCAGGTACGCTTCCGCAATTTAATTTATGTTCTTCATCTCATGGATCGACAGGGTACGATAAAAACTCTAACAAGTGGTATCAGAGCCTCCCTGTTTGATTTATGAGGTCGAAGTTTTTAGATTCAATTATTATTGATGTTCAGAAATCCTAAATTGTTCCATCTAATTTAATTTAGGGTTCCTTATGTTCGATCTTTTTTTTTGATTTAATATAATTTAGACAAGACAATGACAACAAAGAAATTCTGGACTTATCATGTTTTGTCGTAAGCTATTAGGTTTTGCATTTAGAAAATTTTCTTTTAAAGCAATACAAATCGGTAATGGTATTCCCATTATTTTATACTAGTATAAAACAATGCTTCTTTCATAGCAAACACTCCAATCATCTAAGGTAGTATATCTGATGGTGGTGCAAAGGTATTAAGGACTCCGGTCCGATTCTGGTTTCTAGAGGAAAAAATTAAGTATAATATATTTTTGGATATTTTTTTTTGAAAAAAAAATTGATTTGTCTAGAATTAATTATGCTTCTGTTACTTCAATGGCGGCTGAAGTTGTTCGAACTAATGTAATTGGATATTTAGAACTACTTTGTTTGCTTAATTTATTCAGTTGTGAATTTTTTTTTTTTAAATTGGTGACAAGTTACCATTATGCATCCACTTAATTTGAGAAGAAGGAAAGAAAAGAAAAGAAAAACTTATATGTTATCTTCTTATGATTGGCTAAAGAACATGGATGTGAGTTATGAACAAAGTGTTGTACAAGTCCATGATGGATACATGTTGATTTACTTCACATGGACAGACTTGTATATACTTTGATCTATTTGTTTATTCTAGACTATATGTTCTTTCTCTGGATGCATCTTTTCAGTTTATCATTAAAAAAAAAAACCACCCTCAAGCCTAACGGTCTGTTAGGGTATCAAATTTAGAAAATAAAAATAAGGTTTTGGACATGTATACTGTTAATTTATTTTGCCTACTTATGTTTAGAAGGAAAAAAGGGGGTTGTCTAGAGTCAACCTACATATTTATTAATTTGGCCGAATTTTGTGTGTGTGGTATTCTGGAGTTATTCCTTCTAGTTAATGCTCAGTTTAGACAAAATATGCTCAGTTTGGATATATGTTTTGGAATTATTCCATTCAGCTAAATGTCTATGTTTTTCTAGCTATGGATGCATATTTTTCAATAGATTATCACATGAATTTTGTTATGTTGATAATGCTCAATTTTATCAAATTAAAATTCATGCTTCTGCTTTTGATTAATATATTTGAATAATAATCTTATAAATATGCATGTACATAAGGTTTTGGACATGATTCAGTTTTGTAAAATTTAGTTAACATTCAATTTTTTAGTGCCTTTTGTGACTAGCAATAGTTGTCTAATATTCTAAATAGACCAATTGAAACAAGATGTCGCCAAAGTGACCTCTCTTGCGTAGATAGTCTATGAGGGATGTCGGATGTTTGTGTGTGTACATTCATGCGGGTATTAATCGGCCCAAAGAAAGGTTAATACTTGGCCGAATTGCACACATACTTGTGGTGATAAATGTGTGACAATTATACGGTTTACATGTAAATAATAACCCGATCCAAAGATAGGCTTACTATTTGACATGACTTATTGTCAACATTTGATCACTACACCAAGAGTACCACTTGCAGTTAATATCACTGTTCAAAGACTTGATATTAATGATGCACTAGGTATTTTGAGATGGGTTTCACCATTATTTGAATTTGTTTGACTATATTTTACTCTTTGGTTATTAATTAGAACATGTCATTTTTTGTTGTTGTTTTGTTCTCTTTATAGTTAATGTTGCTATAATATCTGCCAATAAGAATTTAATTTTCATGTTTAATTGAATAAACTTTAAAGGCAAAAAGGAAAAAGTATACAGTAGCTGCTAAGGGTCCTTCACAAAAGAAACATCAATATAAACATAAGGGTTGTTTCTTTTGTGACAAGGCAGAACACATAAGGAAGAAAAGTACATTTCTAAATTTGGTCTGTTCTGATGTTAATTTAGCTTTAGTACCAAGAAACACATGGTGGTTAGATTCTGATGCGACTACCCACATTAGTGTTCTAGACAAGGTTACTTGAGCTATCGAAAGTCAATTGATGGTGAAATATACATCTATGTGGGTGACGACAATTCGGTAGAAATTGAAGTAATAGAACATTTAGGTTATTATTAGGAACCGATTATTATTTGGATTTGATAGACTTTTATGACCATCTTTAGACAAATTTCAGTTTCAGTTTCCTTAATGGACAAATCCGGTTATCATTGTTCATTTGGAAACAATTAGTTTAGTCTATCTTTAAATTCAAATATTATTGGCAACGGTTCCCTTAAGGTTTATGATAACCTATATTCAGTTGAAACTATTACATCTTATAATGAAACCTTGCAAGTGAAGTCATGTGGTACTAAATGCAAAATTAATAATATTTTTTTTAGCCTCATTATGACATAAGCATTAGGTCACTTCTCTAGAAATAGAGTTGAACGACTTGTGTCTGATGAGATTTGGATACCAGTAACTTTATAGTCTTTAATGTTTATATTGAATGTGTAGTGGGAAGACAGACCAAAGTTAAATTATAAGCAGCTACTTTATTGGTTATGCTATAGATCAAGGGGTTGATAATTATACAATCCCACACTAAGAAAAAAAAATTCGACGAGAAGTGTAATATTTTTTGAGGATGTTGAGTTTGGGGAAGAAATAAAGTCAGGATTATTGTCTTTGAGAAGGAATCAATTACAATTCCTACTACCACTTTTGACGATGCGCAGGATTCTATACCTGTCATGATCAAGAAGTGAATTCGGAGCCTCAATAAGACAATGTCGAATTACCTCTACAAGTCTTTGTTGAGATACTTTGACTAGACAATGTAGCGGCACCCCCATTCAAGATAAGGTAATTATTTATAAGGAACAAATTCAACAACCTCAAGAACCGGTAATATTAAGATGGTCCACCAGAGAAAGGAGAAATATAATTTTGGATAATATTGTCATATTTCTCTAGGAACGTGAGGAAGACTGTGGATACTGGAAGATGATCTAATCAACTTTCATCAGGCCATGGAAAGTTTCATTTCTCAAAGTGGATTGATACAATAAATAAGGAGTATAAGTCCATGCAAGACAATAAAGTTTAAGAACTTGTCCCATTACCAAAAGGTATGAAGCCCATTGGTTGCAAATGGACATTTAGAACCAAGAAAAATTCGAAAGGTCATGTGGAGAGGTATAAAGTACGTCTTGTAGCTAGTGACTTTACTTAAAATTTTGGGATTGATTTTAAAGAGTTTTTTCTTTTCAGTATATTTGAAAAACTCATTTAAAACAATTATAGCACATGTTGCACATTTTGATCTTGAATTACATTAAATGGATGTCAAAACGACGTTTCTCAATGGTAACATTGATGAAACAGTTTATATGGTGCAACCAGAAAACTTTGTGTCGAAAGATCCAAAGAATATGGTTTGCAAATTGACAAAATCTATTTATGAACTCAAGCAAGCTTCTCGTCAAAGGTACTTCAAGTGATTATCTCGTTTGGTTTTGAGATGAACACTGTTGAAGATTATGTTATCACAAGTTCAGTGGGAGTAGGAATATTTTTCTGATTTTGTATATTGATTAAAGTAATTAATGCAAACCAGGTGACAAGTGTTGCTAAAGGAGATAAATTCAGTCTCAATCAAGTGCCCTAAGATTAGCATTAGAACTAAAGAAATTTAATAGATTTCCTTTTCATGATCAGTTATAGGGAGTCTAATGTATGCACAAGTATGTACGCGTCAGGATATTGCGTACATAATTCGGATGCTAGGCAGATATTTAAGCATATATGGATGGATCATTGAGTAGCAGCCAAACCACTTAAATAATTAATAAAGAACAAGAAATTATATGCTCTTTGTAGGAGATCGGATAATTCTGGAGATCATAAGGTATTCCGACTCCGATTTTGTTAGATGCCAACACAGCAGGAGATCCACATCAGGTTATGCTGACCAAAGGAGATATATTTTGGATGAGTGTTAAACATGCACTCATAATTTCTTCCACCATGACAGCAAAGTTTATAACATGCTGTGGGGCATCTATTCAGGGAATATGGTTACAAAATTTTGTCACAAGGCTGTGCCTACAGTACGGTGTTGAAAGACCACATAAAATTATGGTGTGACAATAAATCAGCAGTACTGTATTCTAATAACAACAAGAACTTGTATAAGTCAAAGGATGTTGACATAAAATTTCTAGTTGTGAATAAAAGAATTCAGAATGGTAAAAGTGTCCATATAGCACATTAGGACAAACTCCATGATTAGCGGGTCCGCTCACAAAAGCATTATCAATCAGGGTCTTTCATGAGCATACTGCTCATATGGGTGTTATCTTAATTAAGAATATGGCAATATAGTGGGAGTTTGTATTTTATTTATTTGGGTGCTATTTGGTTTTGGACACATTTATATATTAAAGTATTTTGGATATTTATCTGATCAGATATATGGAAAATTTAGTTCATTCTATTTTTATTATGTTAAAGTATTTGATCTCACTAAAGTTAAGGAGGACCAGTTGGAAATAGACATGTATTGATCACATTGCGTGTAATTTTCATGCTACGCATCCATGATTGATCTATGTCGTTTAGCTATATTGGTATATGTGACCATTGATGGTTTAGTTACGCTATATGTGACGAATGCCGCTTTGATCCTATGTAGATATGGTTAATGGACGAGATTGTCCGAATATACCCTAAGGATTAAGATAGCAATTTATGAGCTCACTAAGGTTAACACAATTATAAGGTTACATATGTGGCCCAGTGGGACATTGTTGGAATTATTCAATAATATGGGCCATACATGTAAAATTAATTGTGTTGGAATATCTAAATAATTAAGCCAAATTAAAGTGATCTATTTGAAAATTGGCTTAAGGGTATAATTGTCATGGAATTAATGTGTAGATACCGGAGATAAATCTAATTTGATGAGGGGCCAAATTAGAAATATCAAAACATATAAATATATGTATTCATTAGGGTTATGGTCCCCAACTTATACGGCCACCAAAAGAAAGGTTTTTCTTTTTCTCTTCTGCATCCCCATCAACAGAAAGAGAGGGACAAATAATTTGGATTCATCTTTGTCATTAAGGGTCGTAGCAAGTTGGAAGATCGAACCCCATAAAATGACGACCGCTTCAAGATCCATCAAGCCTACCAATGGATTCAGGTACGCTTCCGCAATTTAATTTATGTTCTTCATCTCATGGATCGACAGGGTACGATAAAAACTTCAGTCAGAAAAGAACTAGCATGTACCATGGGCCCTCTTAAACACAATGTTATTGTGGTGTAGCCATGCCATGGATCATGAGGGATTCAAAAAAAAGTTTTAAAATAAATATATTATTAATTTTATATCTCAAAAAAGAACTAGCATGTACCATGGGCCCTCTTAAACACAATATTATTGTGATGTAGTGGTTAGTACTTAAAACTCTTGTACTAAAGATCCCAATTCTTGGTTGTAGCCATTTTAAAAAAAAACTCATGACCTCAGGACCGGCCTTTTATATATATGTGTGTGTGTTTTTTGGGGTAATATCTGCAGGAGTTTCACACTTTCATTCCCATTGTGGCCTCCGGCAAGAGGAGTTTCACACTTTAACTCGCATTGAGATACGAGAAAGCTACTTCAAATGAACATTTGAAATAACAAATATTCATCAAATCCTCCTATCAGAATTTTGAGGACGTCATTTACATTTGTTATTCAAATTGGAAGGACTAGTTGATGCCTACGTATAAGGAAAATTCTTTACACTTCACAGCATGTGGAAATTGTGATGCGTACGTGCAACAATATTTTATTTGATTAATAAAGGTGAGAAAGACTATCAAACTTAACACCCTTGTTGGAAGGGTAGTGAGGTCTCAATCTTAATTAATTTATAAAATATTAATATTGAACATATTCCATATGACTTAAAAGGACACGAAATAGATGAAACATATTTTAATCATGTATCATTCAATTAAAGTATCCTTAAATTGTTATTTCATAGGGTAAATGACAAAAAAATTCTCGTTAGATATTCGACTTTTGTAAATTAAGACTTAGTAGTCATTTTTAGCAATTCGTCCCTCCTTAGATTACAAATCCGCTCAATAAGGTCCCTCCAGCCAAAATTAAAATTTGTAATCCCGAAAATGTCTCTGCCCTTCACTCCCCTCCCGGTGGCGGCGACGACCCCCCAGCCCAGTCCGACCCCCTGTCCTCCCATCGTCGGCCTGCCCCCCCTGCCCTCCTCCCGCCCGACCCTCCCGCCCGACCCCAGCCCAGTCCGTCCCCCTCGAGCCTCCCCCCGACCTCGCCCCCCCTGCCCTCCCCCCGCCCGACCCCACCACCGGCCCTCCCCCCGCCCGACCCCCCTGCCCTCCCCCTGTCGGCCCTCTCCCCGGCGGTGAGCCCCCAGTCCCGTCCGTCCCCCGCGAGCCTTCCCCCGACCTCGCCAGCCCCGCACGGCCCTCCCCCACACTCGCCGGCCCCCCGTGGCCCTCTCCTGCCCTCGTCCCGGCCCTGCGGCCCTCCCCGTGGCATCGCCGGCCACCCAGCCCCTCCACTAACGGCCGAGGAAGGAGGGGGGAGGGGTAAAATTGTCATTTGGAGATTTTTTTTTTTTTTTGCAACAAAAAATATCTAGTAAAAAATTTAGAACATGGGATCTTTTTTTACGAAAATGGCAAGGATTTTTTTTTGTCATTTATCCTATTTCATAATGCATCGTACAATTTTTTGACTTTACCTCAAGCTTCGAATTTGGAACATGCGGTAATGGTTTGGTAAATTTCCGCATCTTGAAATCTTTGAATTTTTTTGCCGAACACCAGTATGTTAAATGTGTCGAATTAAATTAATCTTTTTCTTTTTTATTTTGCATTTAGGTCTTTGTTTCTCACAGATAAACGAATAATTACAATACGGGGTTACATTGAATTGATAATTTTGCTGGAATTGTGGATCTTGTTTGGGTTAGTTTGTCCTTTTTATTTGGCCCTTTTAACTATGCTTAGAGTTTGAGGTACTTGTTTCTCTCTAATCATGCTATACAAGGTTGGCCTTGAGTTCATACGGCTCAAGATCCAACTTTCAAAATGGAAGCCTCGAATATAATTTATAAAAAAAATTATATATATATTTAAAAATTGTAATTGTGTACCTCGTCACTACCACTGTACTAGAAATCTTTGCCACATATGTACACACACGCACTCCCATCGGAAATCAATTTTCTAACCACTTGGACCACATACCTCATCACTACCACTATACTAGGGACACTTCCATCGGAAATCGATTTCCTAACCACTTGGACCACATACCTTATCACTACCACTATACTAGGGATCTTTGTCACACACACAGACACACACACATATATATATATTTTGAAGCAATGGGTAATTGTGGCGAACTCGTCTCCATTGGAGCTCGAACTTCGACCACTTGGACCGCATGCAGATCTCTTAACCACTAGGCTAGAGGTCATTTACAAATATATATATATATATATATATATATATATATATATATATATATATATATATATATATATATATGACAAAATAAAATATATAATAATAATAATAATAATAATATATAATAATAATAATATACTACTGAAAGTGACTTCATCTTGCATATTTTCTTTTTACCAAAATCACTAATTACCTAGCCAAAGCTTGCACATTGTGGCAAAAAATAAAAATAAACTAGATGCCCCTAAAAATGGCCAAAAATTGAAAGCCCGAAACAACCACCTCCCACGACTCTCTATAATGCCGACCCTGATATTATGCAACCTCAGTCCTTCGTCACACGTTTAATGCGGTTAAATTTAAGATTTTAGAAAAGTAATTAAAAAGAGAGTTTTAACATTTTATATTTGTAACGAGAGAGCAAAACGCAACAAGGTGAAGATGTTAAATCATCTTCAAATTGATGTACGTATCCAACACAAACACAAACACAAATTGCGGGTCAATATGGACTACCTATCCATTATAGCCTTTCATGGACAGTCCTGGTCATGTTGTATCGTGTCGTGTCAACTATCAAATTGCATCCAGAGTAGAGCAGGCTTCATTTGTCAAGATAAGATTTTGCCTCCTCTTACAAATGTTGATTGTTAGAAGGTCATCACATTATACTTTTTATTCATTTAATGGGCCAAATTGTACCTTGATTTTATTTTATTATTTAGTCCGACATTCTTGATATTGGTATAATTGGATGGGCTTTTGTTATTAAAAAAGGAAAAAGGAAAATATAAATCAAAAGTACTATAAAGAGTGGTTAATGTTAGTCCGGGGCAAGAAATTAGATGGAAAACAGGTGCGATTGAGATCATAGGGTGTGAGCAAAAAAAAATTTTGCACTGAACAACCTCAAGATCTCGAAGATCGAAAAAAACAATAGTAACCAAATTACAACTGCAGAAAAGAGAGAAAAGAAGATCTCTCGTTCTTCCTTGCAAACCTGTTGCAATTGGGACAGAACGAGATACAATAATCTAGAGAAAGATGAAATAGAAAAAATTTGCTGAGGTGTAAAAACACCGTTTCTCAAAGCAAGATTCGTCCCACACGATCTCCTTCCAGGAACCAGCAAGTTCGACGAACTTCTGGAACGTTCGAAGTCACCTCTGTTCTGACTCCTCGGACTTTCTGAACTTGCAATGGCTGTAGCGGCTCTCTCTCTCTCTCTCTCTCTCTCTCTCTTCTGATTTCTATTTTTTGGATCACTTCTCAAAGGAGGCCAGAAGAGAGTATATACAGAGAGTAAGAGGAAGCCATAGCCGCTCAATCAGTTCTGGAAAGGTCCCACAAAGATAGTCACGAAAAAATTTTAAATCCCACAAAAATAGGATCTGAACTAATTAGAATAAAATTTGAATCAATCTTTCCAGTAACCGACTCAAGGCCATAACTGCCTGCGCGATCAACGGAGCCAATTACGCAGCAGCAGCAGCATGGCCACATAGCCGCATGGACATATGGCCGCATGTCACGACCCGATCCCAATAATCTGGGTCTAGTCGGATCATGCCCAGCCTGCACCGTTGTTGAGACGGCGGCAGTAAGTTGTTCAGTAGCAGGTATCCATACAACAACACTATATTTGTCACAACTCAACTTCGGAAATGAACTTTATTAAATATTGAAATTTAAATACAAATGAAACTGTTCTGAAAGGAAATACAGAATTTGAAATAAAAGAACAATGCAGAAATAAAATCTATCTAGCAGCCGGGTCATCGGCCTCAGTCCCGTCGTCCTTCTGGCAGCACAACTGGGTACAACACAGGGTCGTAATAGCTGTTGTAACACAGCTTAGCATCCTCCATATCCCCTAAAAATATATCTCCAGTCAGGAGAGAGCAAAGTACAATTCATGCTAATTTTTAAACAGTTAAATAAGTAATAGAATCATGCAGTTCTAAACAGTTTTAAAACATGAACAATTTGTTATAGTAAAAACAGTGATTTGAACAGGTAATGAAATATGACCGGCTTAGGTTTGTTACAGGAAGGATAATGGGTTTTGTTACAGTAGTGGTCATAATCATTACGCTATTCCCCAGTCCCCAGTAGTTACAGTACAATACTCTCGGAGAGAGTTTCGTGTTTGCATCGTGGTTTAGACATGCAATAAAGCGATTAAATAAATAACTGTAAACTAACATAAACTATACTTACCTTAATGAAAATGACTGGAGAGGTGGACGACTTCGAGACGGGAAGTTAGAGTTGTCCTCGAATTCCTACATTCGAGAAATTGACTCAGCTTTCAGGTTAACCAGTCTAGCTACGCTAGTTGAAATCTCTATTTGCGTCCTAGTCCAATTTTAGTTCTTTAATTAACCAAACACAGAAAATACGATTTATTGGTGCGTTGATTTAATACGAGGGAAAATGATCATTTAACTTTTGAATTCGGGAAAACTCGTCGCTGCCAGATTATTTTAGGAAAACTCGATATTTTCTATAAATATAAATATAAAGCTAGTTTTTCTTATTTTAATGAGAAATACGTGATTTTTAATTATTAATAAACTTGTCAATTTTTAAGTGAGAAAAATATTAATTAATTTTTTTTATACGAAAATACTTTTAATCAATTTAATCGTTAAATAATAAAAACTCGCAAAACCAGAAAATGACAGAAAATCTAAGCTATTACAGTCACAGACCAGCCATCTGGACTTATGCCCATTACAATTTATTTACATAAATTGAAATAAGATAAACTGCCGTTAGTCCTAAACTGAAATAGAAATTAAATATAAACAGAATTTAAATATAAAAATAAAGTAAATCATAAGTCTCAGATATGGTCCGATCCTCATTTTGGCTAATTGCCTCAACGTCCGGGCGGGGCCGGTTTCGTTTGCACTTAGCCGGGTCCATTGACCGATACGGTCGTCACCCAAAATCAAATATCGCATAAAATTCCGAAAAATTATTTTAAATTCATTTTTTAAATAATCCAGGATTTACGGAAAAATCGGGCAGCATCTCCTCTGTTTTTGGTCAACCCAAAAACTGTGAATTGGCGCCGATAATTTCCTGCAAATCCCAAACCAGGGAAAAATCCGAATTTATATATATAAAATTTCCACAACCAATCCACAGAATAATCGGAACGACCCGAAATAATTTCGGAAGTTCGATTCCAATTCCACAAATCACAGAACGTTCCCGAAAAATTTCGGAAAACACACAAAAACCATTCCCGAAATATTCCGGGAAGAATAGGGAGGCCAAGACTGGGTTGGGGGTGCTGGTCCTACGGGACCAGCATACTATATATATATATTTTTTTTAAATAAAAAAAATACACCAAGTCAATTTAGAATTAATAGGAAGGGAAAAAGAAATTGGGTTCGGGCTCAGGCCTGGATCTGGGTTCGGACTCGGGTCTGGGTCTAAAATCCAAAAATCCATGTTATTTATTTTTCCGAAATCCTTTGCACTCAAATATATTTAATAATAATAAATAATAATAAATTTAATAATAATAATAATAATGATATATTTACTAAAATTAATACTAAACACTATTATTTATTAATTACAAAAGATATGGGTTTCACACCGCATGAGCCGCATGGATCTCATGGTGCTAGCCTCATGAGCCGCATGGCCGCCTAAGTGCAAAGTGCGCCAACAAAACGTCACATTACGCCTCATGAGCCCGAGTCCGAGGGGCTTAGCTCTAAAGGGAATAAATCCAAGAGAGTGACAAAAACATTAATGTTTTCTTCATGAAGTCATAATCTTACCTCATAGTAAAATATCCCACATGGTTCCCTCCTTAGGGTCACCACCCCATGT
Source organism: Iris pallida (assembly GCA_029216955.1). Taxonomy (NCBI): domain Eukaryota; kingdom Viridiplantae; phylum Streptophyta; class Magnoliopsida; order Asparagales; family Iridaceae; genus Iris; species Iris pallida. The sequence goes on along the minus strand of JANAVB010042020.1, from coordinate 31,140,953 downwards.
GCATCTCTCAACACCTCACTTGATATTATATTGAGATACTCACTTGAATGCTTTTCCAATGGGGGACTATCTTTCTAGGCTTGAAAGAGAACAAGCTCTTTTCAGGTCAAGGAAAGGAAAAGCCCCAACAGTTAAATTTCAACCTCTCCCTTAGAATTTTGACTCTTTAGTCCACATGTTTTATATGCGGACAAAAAAAATTATAACTTAATTTTTCTTCAATCAAATACTTCTAATTCATGTGTTAATGTGTGATGCATTCCTTTTGGCTTGATGGTTTAACTCATGTGGTAATGTGTAAGACATTTTTTTGGCTGGATGTATTTGATCCCACAAGAAGAAAATGTATGTTTCCACAATTTAATTTTTAAGTTGGAAAAGTTCAGGTGAATTTGTGCGAGCTCGATGGGGTACGAGCGTGTTATTAATTTTTTTTAAAATTTTCTTCTTCTATTAAATAGTAGATTTTAATATAGTACTACTAAGTTGTCTACCTGCGGGCTAGTCCGTCTGTCACATGTCGTCACCCCATTAGTAGGTCAACCGACGTGTAACCCGTGAATACAAGAGGCCAATTGGATGCGGCCATGCGACGGATGGACCAGTCTGCTTGCGGATAAATTAGCTTTTTTATTTTTAATATATGCTAATCTTGTTGAACTGTGGAAATTAAAAGTAGGCTACCCGCAAAAATAACATCGAGTACTAATGTAATAATTGTTCCCAATGCTTAGCATTGAGTCACATTTTCTCTCTCTCTCGGTGAATATGTGAACAATGATGAGAAAATTTATGACGATAAAGAACTACACCAACTTAGGCCTTGTTTGGTTCACGGAAAGGAAATGAATTCTCTTGTATTTTTCATGAAAATAGAAAAGTAGGATTCATGTCACATTTTTTTTCATTGTTTGGTAAAACAAAAAAACTAACTAGGAAATGAATGCAAAATATAACAATGTTCCAATAATATCCTTACTGTTGTAACTCATCTCATCATGGTGAATCATGGTGACTCTTCATTTTGTAACTCATGACTCTTCACTTTGTAACTCCTAAGTGACCTTTCATTATGTAACTCCCAACCTCTCTCTTCCTATATAAAGAGAGGTTGGGATAGCTTGTAGATAGATTGATACACATTGAGATATATTGATATACATTGAGAGGTTGAGCTAATTGTCCACACAACACGTTATCAGCACTTTGCTCGTGCAACGTCGGAGACCCGACGTACCGCTCGCCTCGCCGTCCGCCGACCGTTGTTCCGCGCGCACCCCGTCGCTCGTCGCCGATCCCGCGTATCCGCGTGGGTCCTGTCTGATTCCGCGGTTTCCGTACAACGACGGTAACCCTTATTTTCTTCTTAAGAATATTTTCTAAGAAATATTTGCTAGTAAACTGATTCAGCAAGAATATTTTCTAAGAAATATTTGGTAGTGAAATATTTTTTCGGACAGTAAATTTTTTTCCCTAACAGAGAGTACAAGAAAATATAATATGACATTGGTGACAAATATAGTTCATAGATATTCTCTTGTCTGTACATATACAAAGTTAGAAGACTCCCGGGGAGAAGTTGTAAAAAGAATACATTGAGTTTCTCTCATCATAGATTTTCCAAAGCATACTTGCCTGATGCAAAGTTACTATTGTTAATAGTCGTGCATAGTCTTTCACATTTAGAGAAATATGCTGACTCACATACTACATTGTAGGTGTCATGCTATGTTTCTTTCAAAATGTAAATAATAAGCATCTTTCCTGAAATATCAGTTTTGACTAACATGTTTCCATTTTTTTCCTAAAAGAAGTTATCTATTTCATTTTCAGTATGCAGCAAAAGAACTTCAGAAAATAAATTTTGCTTATGATTTTTAACTTTGCTATAATCTAGCCTTTAGCATACAAGTTTTTTTTGAAAAAAAACATATTTGTTAGTTAATTTCTGAGGAAATAAATTTTTGATAGCAAATTTTCATGTTGAAAAAAAAATTTAGATGCTAACATTTTTTTTGGTAATGATGGATTTGGAGCGCCCCGACGAGCGCCACAGTGCCATCTGCGCCCCGACAAGCACCTCAGTAGCATTTTTTTTTTATGTTACTCAGTGAATTATTGTAACAGATGGGTAGTAAAAAAAAAAAAAAATTTCTCGCTATTTTTTTGGCGTCGCTTCATTAGACGTCGGAAAAATAGTTGACATTTTTTTGGTGCCGCTTGCTTAGGCACCAATTCTTTTGTGTGCTGTTGCTTGCTTATGTTGTACGTTTTTTTGCGTAATTACGAAAAAAAACAAACTTGAAAAATTTGAAAAATGGTTTTGGCTACATAAACAAATTCTGGCACCGTCAAATTTGGGCCTTCCAAAATAAAATTGTTGGCTAATTTTTTTTCAAAAGCAACGCTCATTTTGAGCACGCTAAATTGTCATCTATTTTGCACTGTTCGCAAATAGTGTGAATTTCTTGAAAAATCTTATTTATTCTTACATTTGAAAATTTTTTTTACGAAGTCTCTCCGAATAGGCTCACCTATTTGGGTATGATGTCAGAAAGAACTTGGGGCTTGGTTCTTAAGAGGTCCCTGGTGACCCTCCTCCCTCATTTTCCCGCCTGGTCATATTCACGTAGAGCTACCGAATGGGGTTGACCGAAATTTTTTTTTTTCTCAAATTGTATTTATACTTATGCATTTTTGCAAGCAAATAATTTGCCTCTATATCGGCCCGTCGATCGTTATAAGAGGATTTTTTTAACAAAAATTGTTTTTTCAAAACCATTATTTTATCTACAATTGTTTGTTGTTACTTATGCAAACCAAATCCATATAAACCTGTCGTTTTATATGATGACTGATCAAGATTTTTCTCCTGTTGTAGAAAAATGTCGATCAAGATTGATTTTTCCATCCTTGAAGCCTCTGGCAAGAACTACTTGGACTGGACGCAAGACATCCAGAACCATCTAGATGCGCAGGACCTCTTGGACGTCATCTATAACGAGGAAGAGCGTGAAGTGGAAGTCACTCGTTCAATGAACGCCAAAGCGATGATTCTATTCCGCAGGCATTTATCTGACGTCATGAAGGCGGAGTTCATTGAAATTTCCTTGCCGAAGACGCTATGGGACTCTCTGAAAGAGCGCTTCGACCACCAGAAGACCATTTGGCTACCTGAAGCATGCCATGACTGGTTGACCCTGCGCTTCCAAGACTTCAAAAGTGTAACTGATTACAACAATGAAGTCTGCAGGATTCGATCACTTCTCCAATACTGCGGTGAGATATTAACCGACAGTGATCTTTTGGAGAAAACATACACCACATTTTCTTCCACTGACAACTTGCTCCAGAAGCAATACCGTCAGTCTAAGTTCACCAAGTTTTCCGAGCTCATCACCCAGCTTTTACTAGACGAGAAGAACAACCTCATTTTAATGAAAAATAACAATTTTCGTCCTGCTGGAACAAAGGCAATTCCAATGCCTGATGCAAACGCTCTCCGTAGACCAAATCCACGATGAAAATGAGACAAGGGCCAGTCGTCCCAACCAAGGAACAGAGGCGAGTTTAAGTCTCGCCACCCAAAGCGAGGTTCTAACAAGAACCAAGGACCTTTGACTCATAGGCAGTCTCATGGTAAGAACCAACGGGCCAGTCGTCCCAAAGCGAGAGTGGAAGGCTAAGCGCCTACTCTCTGTTACAAATGTGGTGCTTATGGTCATATGCAACGAACTTGCAGGGCGACCCCCCAAGAAGTTGATAACTATCACAAGGGACGCCGGGCCGAAGCAAATCTGGTCAACGAGTGCGAAAATCTAAATCTTGAGACCCCCGATTTTATAGCAGAAATGGAAGAATGAATCTTCATTTTCTCTCTATATTTGATTTAAGTCATGAAACTTTTGGTGGTTTGTATTTTCTGTTTTCTCGATAAATTAAAGTTCTATTTCGAGCACTTTCCTCAAACGTGTGACAAACTTTAATTTTCTTCACTTATAGGCATGGACCACGGGGCAGTAGATTGTCTGGTTGATAGTGGAACGACTCACACTATCTTGAGAGATAAATTATACTTTATCTCCTATACGCCTAAAGTAATCTCAATGACAACCATTTCGGGACCCTCAACCCTTGTTCGAGGTTTTGGCAAAGCCCGTTTTTCGTTGTCCAATGGTACTCCCGTTGAAGTATCAGAGGCCTTATATTCTCCATGGTCCAGTCGTACCTTACTGAGTTTTAAGGATATTCGAGAAAACGAATTTCATGTTGAAACTGCTCGAGAATATGGCTTCGAGTATCTTTTCATTACCTCCACTCAGTACGGTCAAAAACGTATCTTGGAGAAGTTGAAATGTCTTTCAAGTGGTTTGTATCTCACTACGATACAACACATCGAGAGTAATCTCATCATTCGCCGAGCGCCAGTTGATGAGAGGACTTTTATGTTATGGCATAACCGGCTGGGTTATCCGGGTCAAAATACGATGCTTCGCACTATGAATGCATCACATGGACATCCTCTTGGAGGAAAGAATTTCGTTATAAATTCGAAAAGCCTATGCCAAGCTTGCTCGAATGGGAAGACGAATCTCAAGCCACTCCATGTGAAACCTACGAGATTGGTTTCCTAATTCCTTGAGAGAATTCATGGAGATATTTGTGGACCAATCCAACCAACATGCGGACCATTTAAATACTTCATGGTTTTGGTTGATGCATCGACTAGATGGTCACACGTAGTGTTGTTGTCCACCCGAAACGCAGCGTTTCCTAAACTCCTCGCCCAGATCATTAAGTTAAGGGCTCACCATCCGGATTATCCGATAAAGTCTATTAGACTTGATAATGCCGCGGAGTTTACATCGAAGACATTCGATGATTATTGCATGACTTTGGGAATAAATTTTGAACACCCTGTTGCGTATGTTCATACCCAAAATGGCCTAGCGGAAGCTTTTATAAAGCGACTGCAAGTGATAGCGCGGACCTTGGTTATGCGCACCAAACTCCCACTATCTGCATGGGGCTATGCAATTTTGTACGCTGCAAATTTGGTCCGTCTGAGACCCATGGCCACCCAACCACTTTTCGCGTACCAGCTGGTTACTGGATGTGAGCCTGACATCTCACATTTACGCGTGTTTGGGTGCCTAGTCAATGTTCCAATTGAGCCGATAAGGCGTTCAAATTTTGGACCTCAGAAGCGACGGGGAATATATGTCGGTTATAACTCCCCGTCCATCATTCGCTATTTAGAGCCCTTGACAGGCGATCTCTTTACCGCGAGACACGCGGATTGTGACTTTGATGAGGCAATCTTCCCGTCGTTAGGGAAGAAATGCACGCTAACGTTGATGAGGAACGACGTGAATTAGCGTGGCATGTGCCCGCTTTTGCTCATCATGATCCCCCCTCAGCACATAGTGATAAGGAAGTACAGAGGATTCTAGGTCTACAAGATATTGTAAATCAAATGCCAGACGCATTTAGCGACCTAGCAAAAGTCACGAGATCAATTATACCTGCTGCAAATGTGCCTGCAAGGATAGACGTCCCTGAGAGACGCCATGTGTCCTGTGAAACATGTTGCTCCGGTCGAACCCCGCCGAGCAAAGGACGCTGCCATCGGCCGTCCAGTCCGCCGCTATTCCCAAGAAGAAGGGAAGACCGGTTGGTTCCAAAGATGTTCTGCCCCGGAAGCGGAGAAATCTTGTTAAAAGCGTTTTGCCACATGAGATCATTAAGGATCACGGCGATGTATTAGAAGAGCGCGTTCCAGATGAAACGCCTATTCCTAATCATGCCGATAACCTCGAAATATCCGTCGAGTATGCTAGCTTAGACGATATTTTGAAGCGAAATGAAACTGTCATCGATGATGTGTTCATATACTCAGTGGCCACTGACATTATGAACAATGATGACATGGAACCTCGTAGTGTTGCCGAGTGTCAACGACGAACGGGCTGGTCACAATAGAAACAAGCAATCCAGGCTGAACTCGACTCCTTAGCGAAAAGAAGCGTGTTTGGACTTGTTGCTCCAACACCACCCAATGTTAAACCAGTTGGTCACAAATGGGTTTTCCTAAGGAAGCGTAATGAGAGAAATGAGATTGTGCGATACAAGGCTCGTCTTGTGGCGCAAGGCTTCTCACAACGCCCTGGAATTGATTACGAGGAGACGTATTCTCCCGTAATGGACGTCATAATATTTCGCTACTTAATCAGTTTAGTAGTTTCCGAAAAACTGAATATGCAGCTCATGGATGTGGTCACAGCCTATCTCTACGGGGATCTGGACACAGAGATATACATGAGAGTCCCTGAAGGACTAAAGATGCCCGAATCAAGTAGTTCCCGACCACGGAACGCGTTCTCGATTAGACTGAGGCATTTGCTATATGGATTGAAACAATCCGGGCGAATGTGGTATAACCGCCTAAGCGAATACTTGATCGGTTTGGGATACGTTAATAACGAACTTTGCCCATGCGTGTTCATAAAGAAATCCACTTCAGGATACGCAATCATCGCGGTCTATGTAGATGACATGAATCTCATAGGAATCGAAAAAGACTTGTCAGAAACTGCTGATATCCTGAAGAGGGAATTCGAGATGAAGGATCTTGGGAAGACACGGTTTTGCCTCGGCCTGCAGATCGGGCACCGTAAAGATGGAATTCTTGTCCATCAAGCGAACTACACCCAAAAGGTGTTGAGACGCTTTAGTCATTTTGACGTTAAGCCGTCCGCTACTCCCATGATCGTCCGCTCTCTAAACATTACTAAGGACCCATTCCGTCCAAAGGAGGACGACGAAGAGATATTGAGTCCTGAGTGATCTTATCTGGGTGCAATAGGCGCTTTATTGTACTTGGCCCAATGTACTAGACCGGACATCTCGTTTGCTGTGAATTGTCTAGCTCGACACTGCACCGCGCCAACACGCCGCCATTGGAATGGCATAAAAGATATTTTTTGCTACCTTAAGGGTACTACGGACTTGGGCTTGTTCTATCCCTACGCGGTTTTGAGTGAGTCCAACGCTCTTGGCACTCGAAGCAACGCGACCCTTGTTGGCTACGCCGATGCGGGATACCTATCTGATCCGCACAAGGGGCGTTCCCAATCTGGTTATGTCTTTACCATTGGGAACACGACGATTTCTTGGAGGTCTCGCAAACAGACCTTAGTGGCTACTTCAATGAACCACTCTGAGCTACTCGTGCTCTATGAGGCGACTAGAGAGTGTGTATAGCTTCGAGCTGTTATTGGCCATATTCGAAGTACATGTGATCTTCCATATTACCCAGATGAACCTGTTGTCGTCTATGAGGACAATACCTCTGTTATTAATCAAGCGAAACATGGTTACATCAAAGGGGATGCTACCAAGCACATATCGCCCAAGTTGTTCTTTACACATGAACAACAAGCGCTTCAGAAGATTGAAGTGCAACACATTGGATCGAAAAATAACCGTGCAGACTTGTTCACCAAGTCACTGCCAAAACACTCGTTCCAGAAACATGTCAGAGCGATTGGACTTAGGAAGCTTTCAGAGCTAGCCTAAGTGAAACATGTTTTCCGCACCCTGTTGTGTGCATGTGAGGGGGAGCGCCCCAACGATCGCCTCCAAACGCCCTGTTGTTCGTATATCCCGCGCCCTGTCGAGTGCGAGGGAAAATGGGAGCATCCTGATGTATGCTTGTGTACTCTTTTTCCTTTAGACCAAGTTTTTTCCCATTGGGTTTTTCTTGGCAAGGTTTTTAATGAGACACATTTCAAATCTCTTATTCACTAAGGACTATTGTGATCAGGGGGAGTATCCAGTGTATACTTCTAAACCATCGTGTACTCTTTTGTCCTTCGATCAGCGAGTTTTTCCCACTGGGTTTTCCCTGACAAGGTTTTGACGAGGCACTTTTGCAATGGTTAGTTTACCCCCATCACACTGACCTGTGTGTACTCTTTTGTCCTTCGACCAAAGTTTTTTTTCCCACTGGATTTTCTTTGGCAAGGTTTTAACGAGGCACAAGTAGGTGGTCATTTTGAATTCTGCAAGCTACAGACAGACAAAGAAGCTCAGAGGTGTTTACAAGCAGAGTTTGTGAAGAGCCAAGGGGGAGTGTTGTAACTCATCTCATCATGGTGAATCATGGTGACTCTTTATTTTGTAACTCATGACTCTTCACTTTGTAACTCCTAATTGACCTTTCATTATGTAACTCCCAACCTCTCTCTTCCTATATAAAGAGAGGTTGGGATAGCTTGTAGATAGATTGATACACATTGAGATATATTGATATACATTGAGAGGTTGAGCTAATTGTCCACACAACACTTACCTTTTAAAATAAAAATAACATTATAAAAAATAGCATTAATGGTAAAATAAGCAATGACACATGGTTACTTTTGTCATAACTTTTGTAATAAATGTTGGAAAAGGAGGAGGGAAAATCAATCTCATGGGTCTTGAGTGGAACCATATTTCCACCAATTTTTTCCTTGTCAGAAAATTGATTTCCAAGTTTGTGGCTACCAAACAAAGAAAAAGAATAACTTTTCTTTCTTGGTTCCTTAAATCCGTGAACCAAACGTGGCCTTATTGTTTTAGAAAGAAAGAAAAGAAAATTGAAACTCATGTGAAGTTGTCCGGGAATTATGAGGTGGGCCAGTTGTTGAAACCTAATCTATTTAAGGATCTCAAGCCCACTGAGAATGAGGCTTCTCTCTACCAAGTGAGGGTTGGGATTCTTGCATTAATAGCACTTTAGAAGCCTACTAACATTCTTTGGAAGTTCAATTACAATATTGCACTATGTTCAACCTCATCAAATCATGTTTAGCTTCTTCTTTTTTTTCTTATTTTATTCAAAAAGCAAATTTATTCAATAAGTAGTGGAAAAAAAAAAGATACATCAACGGTACCAATCCGCTGGCCAAAATTAAGACGATGAGAGAGACATTGTGGAGGGTAGAGATTACCATAAACATGGACGGATCCATAAATTAATGTTGGGGTGTACTATAGAGTGGACTAATCCGTATAAAAAAAAATAAAAAATAAAAAAAATATGAAAAATAATAATATAATTTTTTTGGTAGACCGGAGCCCATCCAACATACAGCTGGATTCGCCCCTTATCAGAAATTATGTTAAGAATATAATATTTTGCAAGGTTTTGAACAACAGAGTTGGCATCTTGTCTAAGTAAAGTGGTAGGTAGGTTGTGTAGTAGCTTGACGTCATCTGTGATGGAATAAATCAAGTCCTGCAGTATCTAACACTTTGTTTGGAAATTTTTGTAGAGAGGTAAAGAAAAATTTGAGGAAAAAGAAAATGAATGAGAGTAAAATAAAAGTAAAGTTAATTTTTTTTTTTCTGTTTGGATGGACAAAAAGTAGGAAAAAAAAGTTTAAAAAGTGGATAAGGAGTTGGTAGATAAGTTTAAAATGAATGAGAGTAAAATAAAAGTAAAGTTAATTTTTGCTCCATTATTTAGTGATATTGTGAGAGCCTATTTGATGTTAGATTTGCTCCAATATCTAGTCATATTATATAAGTTTTTATATCAACATAGGGTTGGTAGATAAGGAGCTAAAGAATTAAGGCTATTAAAAGTGGATTTTTTTTCCCCTTCTTAAGTGGCCATTAAGGGAGTTTTCAAGAGAGAGAATGGAAGATCTCATAAGGAGAGAGTTGCGGACTGTGGCATGTGTTTGTAATTCTCTGTATTTTCTTGTAAGATTCAATAAAGTATTTCATTTCTTTGTTCCATGGAGTATGTCGGATTTGACTGAACTACGTATATTTTGTGTTCTCGTGCTATTTATTCGATTTTTTTTTTGTCTTGCTAACTTTTTTGTCGTCATAAGGTTATTGTCGTGTTCTCGTCCACGTCATGCACACAACACTGTCATCTAGCAAGGTTGCATACCAAATCGACGCCGATGACTATCTCCCTGACGTAGTTGACGGCTCTTTGGTCAAAATCCTCCTATATTGAAGAGCAAGAAAATACGAGAGCACATATCTGATACATGTGGTGGATGTCTCCTTCAACCCTAAAAGAACATAACCTCGAAGTAAATAGGGTTACAAACCCTAGCTTAACCCATAAGATAGTCAACACAATATAAATTGTCGATTTGTCGTCAAATTTGGTCCAAAAATCTACTGGTATGTTCGAACCGTCAAGAATCGATAATACTGCCGATATACCTCTAGTACATCGTGTGAGTATAATTTTAAATCCGATATACCGATCTAACGAAAAGATATACCGACGATACGTTGCATCGATATTGCTGTTTTTGACTCCAATTGAGTTCCAAACTTCCATCAACTGCTATGTCATCTTTCACATGCGAACTCCAGATTTCCTTAACCTTGAATCAGGACTGGATTCCAAACAAATTGGTCACCATTCAACCTAGATACGATTACGCACCCACTTTTTTCTTGTGATTGTGGATAACCACATAGACATTGGCATTGACCACCTACCATCCAGTGGCTCACAAAGATTGGATCAACCAACCCAATCCAACCCAAAACTCTCGTCAGGTCAACGAGCAGACGATTCATGTGCTCTTGCCACGTGGCACGCATCCACGAAATGCTGGGAAGGAGAAAATGTGTGGTGGGCGAACCAACGCAGCCGGAGCCGAAATCAATGAAAGAAGACGTTGGGATTTAAGATCCCCTCTCTCCTCTCACCACCCAACGTAAACTATCAATTCTTTCTTTTAGTTTTGTATTTATATCCCTGTGAAATTTGTAATCACAAAACATGGTCTTACCAATCCCACAAATAAAGAGAAGAAAACCATAATATATAAAGAAACTAATTTTCTTATATAGTTAACTATATAAAGACAGAGTTGGCCCGGTCGAAGACAAACCAGACGACCGTCAGGACCCACAATTTTAAATATATATAATATAATTTTAATAGCAAATGATCTCTAGTCTATTGGTTAAGAGAGATGCATGCGGTCCGACTGGTCAGAAAATCGATTTCCGGTGGAAACGTTCGCCATATATATATATATATATATATATATATATATATATATATATATATATATATATATATATATATATATATTTAATATTTAATGCTCATACAACGTAACATAATAATTTTTCTAGTAAAGTTGGTTTTCTTATACCCTTTACGTAAAAGGAAGTGTGTTCAAGGTAGCTTTATTAAGTTCTTTATATATAGATATATAGGCGGAGCACTATTTTGATTTTTATCTTGGTCATTCAAAAATTCTGGATCAATTCTGTATAAAGAAACTAAAAAGTGAATGAATTGGTCTTAGTTACTCTTCGGCAGGGCTGGTTTTGAGGGAGTGCAATGGGTGCGACCACACTAGGCCTATCGAATTCGTAGGCCTCCAATTTTTTATATGTATATGTATTATGTATTCTAAATTAACTTATTGATAAATAATTAAAAAATCCAAAAACGTCAAACTTATGAATACATAATTTAAAAATTATGAATAAGTTAAACACGTATATACATATTTATTATTTATATTATAATACTAAACTAACTCATGAATAACTAATTTATACATTCATTGCCCTTCCTTATTTATACTAAGCTAATCAAGTAGGAATTCTCTCAATTAACTAAGGCTATATCTATTTCCAATTAGGGAATCAATTAACAGAGACTTTCACTATTTTCAATTAAGAAATTAAGTCAAAGATTCTCTCAATTCCATTCAATACTATTCAAAATCAGTACAAATGCTAAGACTTAATAGAAAAATCCTAAGACATATAAGATTCAAACAAAATTCTGTGAATCCTTGACTTTATCGAGAACCTCTCCTCCCATTCAAAAAATGCCCACAAATCCCAACTCTCTACTCCTTCAAAAAACGTCCATAGATCCCAAACCACCTCGTTTCAAATCCAGGATGCTTCGCCAATACCCCACGAGCACCCAGAAGCCCTAGAGCCGTGGACGAGCCCGCTCATAAACCGCTGTCAGAAGGCTATGCACAAAGAAGACTATTGCACAGAATAAGCATGGGTTTTCAGAAAGTTCATGCGAACAAATCTCCACACTCGTTCAATGAAATCCCAAAACAATTGTATACGATCTCCTACAGCTCTAATCTAATCCTCTAAAATTTTGTAGGTTAATTTGAGCTATAAAAAGAATAAATCATTAGCCAAAGTAGGCCTCCCATAATTATAATTTTATCTAAAAACTTGTCGAACAAGGGTTGTCCCAACAACTCGGACCACCTTGACTCGAACTGTTTGCATCAAAACACGCATATGGTATTTCTCTAGTGTGGAACTTGATGGAATTAAAATTTGTCGCACGAGTGCGACGTCCGACGAAAATTATTGTATCAAGGATTTTGTAGCTATGAATGCTAAAAGATCGTTCATAATGTAACGATGGCAAAAAATGCTTGTTTGTTTTGCGTTATTTTATCTTCTTTAGTCAAATATTGAAAGATATTGTGTTGAATGTTTTTTCTTAATTGGTGTTAATTTTGGATTATTTAAATTCTGAATTTTTTATTAGAAACTTTTTATATGAGAATAGGCCTCTGTTTAATTTCGCACCAGGCCCAATCGTCCTTGACGAATCTCAGCTCCGGCCTTGCTCTTCGGGACAGAGTAGAAGGGAGGAGATTCTAGAATGAAGAAAATGATCCAATTATTTCGAAAAAATTGAACGAGGAGCCGTAGGAGGTAAAAACCTCATGTACGGTTCTGTAGTGCCAGTAAGGATGACTTATCTGTTAACTTTTTCACTATCACTCCCAAAAAATCAAACTGTGCCTACATAACGTTACCAGAGTACGATTAACCTCTGGATTTGAAATCACTGCTTATATATCTGGTATTTGCCATAATTTACAAGAACATTCTGTATACATGTAGAAATATCTTTAGAAAGTTCTTTTTCTTCATAATTCTAAAATAGTAATAGAAGAAACTATTTTGTCAAAAAATAAACAAAAACAAGTTATACTTACACGCTCTGCTTACTACTAAATACTAATACAAACAATTTAAATAAGTTGTATCGATTATCCGTCATAACTAAGCAATGTTGACTATCCACCATTTGATATGATGCTACTTGTTTGTTCTCTTACATCTCTTTCTAATAGTCCAAATATTTTCTTGTGAGATTTTGGAGATGCAATAAACGATTATATTGGTGGTGGTGGTTGTTTTAAATGTACAATGGAAAATAACATTCTTGGGACTATACATGTGATTAGAAACTTTTGAGGGACATGCATGCAAAAGAACATTAACATTATTACAATACCAACCCAATCAATCTATATATTAATGTAGTTTGTCAATCCCAAGACATAGCAGTCAACCACCTAAAGTTCTCAACTCTTTCATTCTTCTTCTTCTTCTTGCCAATAGAAACAAAGAAGGAAAGAAAGCAATGGGGAGCAGAGGAGGAGGAGACTTCTTCATAGGTTCCATAGACCAAGGAACGACGAGCACCAGGTTCATAATCTACGACCAGGACGCGAAGCCCGTCGCTTCCCACCAGGTCGAGTTCACCCAGTTCTATCCAGAAGCCGGGTGAGAACGCTACAACCCAATAAAAATCCAGTCTTTTCCCTCCTTTCTTCACACTCCAACCAAGTGTTTGTAGTGATGCCCCTCCGGTGTTTTCTTTTTTTCCAGATGGGTGGAGCACGACCCGATGGAGATCCTGGAGAGCGTGAGGGTGTGCGCCGCGAAGGCGCTGGACAAGGCGTCGGCCGACGGGCACAACGTCGGCGGGGGGCTGAGGGCGGTCGGGCTCACGAACCAGAGGGAGACCTCCGTGATGTGGAGCAGGTCCACCGGGCTGCCGCTCTACAACGCGATCGTCTGGATGGACGCTCGCACCAGCGCCATCTGCAGGTCGAACTCGCTCTCTCCTTTCTTGGTTTTGTTGGGTTTGACTAAGATTAGATTGGTAAAAAAATTGAGTCTTGCTGTTAGGGAAGGGAGTAAACAATGGTTAACAAGAAGGAAACGAAAGAAAGCAAATGTGACTTTTTTTTGAAATCACACTCACACACACAATTGGGGGGCTCGAACCTTACCGGCCCCTCCGGATGTCCGCTCTAATACCACTAGGCTAGAGAGCTCGGACAGCAAATGTGACTTTTAGGCGATAGTAAAATCCTTGGATTGCGGGCACTGCACTTGGTCCACCTGTCATAGAGGCAGGGACGCACTTGGTCCACTTGTCGTAGAGGCAGGGGCGGATGGTTGAGTGAAGTATTGCTCTTTCTAGGCTTGCACTTTTTTATTGGAGGATTAGTTGTAGAAAAGTTGCATCTTGTTATGACTGCCTTGATTGTATCATGAAATCGAGAGTGGGTGGTGATTGTTTTCTAAACGAGGCTAAATTGCAATCTGATACACTATTCAAGGTTTCAACTTGATACCTTAAATTTTGATATGTATCAACTTGATATCCTAAAGTAAAATGAATGAAACTAATCCGCCTCCTCCTCCTTCTCTCCCCACTCCCTCCCAACCCCACTGCACCTCCCTCGCAGGGCCGGCCCTGGACAAGTGCACCAAGTGCACCTGCTCCGGGCCCCATATTTTCGGGGGCCCCATAATTAAGATGCAAGTTATTACTTATTAGTCAAAAAAAGAAATTAATGAGCATTAATATTAATGACTAAATGCTATGAGAAGAGAATTCAAAAAGTAATTTGAATGGTAATAACTAACAACTATCAAAAAATGAATGCTAACTTAAATGCTATGTTCGGCTATCATTTAAATTTTAATCATTGGGCATATTTTGGGGGGCCATGTGTCATTTAATTGCTAAGTGAATGCTAAATATATGCTAAGTCCGGTTGGCACCCCTCCATATTATTTAATTTTTTTAAATGCTATCAAAAAAATTATTTGAATTTTGAATGGTAACTATGTGTTATGCTCGGCTGCCCTCCCCCATATCATTTTTTAATTTTTTTAAAAATGAATAAGCATTAAATTGTAGTCATAATCAACTCAGAATTCAAAGAGCCATTTATCAATGCAGAATCCAAAGAGTCATCCTCGTTAATATTTAAAAATTCTTCTTCTTTGTCAAGAATGACTTGCAAATGCCAAATGGTTAGGCTGACTGGAGGGAAAAAAAAGTTGTAACAATTAACAAAACTCTTTCTTTGAAAGCTTCCTTGATTCCTTCTCCTTCACGAATAACCAGTAGAAAGAATCCCTCTTGGTAGAGAAGGCTGAAAGTCAAGAACCACTATTCTTTTTCAAAGCTCCTCTTGGCACAGAAGGTAAATAATATAGTTAATACTCTTCTTTAAATTTTGAGAATTCAAAGAGTTTTTTGTATTTTATTTATTTTTATTTTTTACTTTGAGAGACATAGCAAATTCTTGATTTTATTCTTCATCAATCTACAGTCTTTGAGAGCCAAAGCTAAAATCTATTGGAGGATCTATAGATTTTCGATTGGCATCTTGGCACTTGGGAGTCAACAAAAATAGGTTATATTGTTCTTTTTTTGAATATTAGTGGCAGTTGTTATTTGGATTTTTAGCATTTTACTTTAGTTACTATTATAAACATGTTTCATAGGAAACACGAATCAGGTAGTGAAAAAAAGAAAAGAAAAGAAAAAGATTAGAACAATTGGTTGAATCTCAAAAAGATTATAATTTTTTTGCAGCAATACATAAAGGGCCCAACTTTGATTTTTCGCCCCGGACCTCTTCAATGTCAGGACCGCCCTGGCTCCCTCGGAACCGCAGCCCGCCACCCCCTGCCCTAACACAAAAACGGCTGCACCACCCACGCCGTGACTCCGACCGACCCCCCCCCCCCCCACCCATATCTCTCTCTCTCTCTCTCCGTCTGCGGCGCGGCAGCACGCGGCAGAGAGAAGGGGGGGGGGGGTTGGGGGCGCGACGCAAGGGGGGACGGCGCAGGGGTGGTGCAGCTTGGGGGGGGGATGCGGGGCCGGAGGTGGTGCAGCCGAGTGGGGGGAGGAGGGAGAGAGGGGCGGAGGCAGTTTCGTTCTTTTTTTAAGATATCAAGTTGATACGTATCAAAATTTAGGATATCAAGTTGAAAACTTGAATAATTGAGGGTATTAAGTTATAATTTAGCCTTTAAACTATACATGATTGCACATCACTAGTTTTTTTGGGGGGGGGGGGGGGATGCGGGGCCGGAGGTGGTGCAGCCGAGTGGGGGGAGGAGGGAGAGTGGGGCGGGGGCAATTTCGTCCTTTTTTTAAGATATCAAGTTGATACGTATCAAAATTTAGGGTATCAAGTTGAAAACTTGAATAATTGAGGGTATTAAGTTATAATTTAGCCTTTAAACTATGCATGATTGCACATCACTAGTTGGATTACTTCGTCGCAAGTTGGAATCAAGGAGAGGCTAAGTCTAACGGTCTATTTGGTTGATGGAAGCATCGAGGAAATAGAAATAGAAGTAAAATGAATAAATACTTTCTGCGGATTGCTTCCAGAGCAACTTTACTTATTTGTCCGCCCCTTGGACGTAACCTCGTTCGCCAGCCTCTGCCTCGATTACATGTGGGCCAATTGCGGTGTACACAGGCCAAGGTTCGTCACCGACCACCTGCCACACAAGCAGGAAAATGGTTAAGTGAAGTACTTCTCTTGATTCTAGATGAAAGACGGGATGCATTAGTGAAGTTATAAAGTAGGTGAAGATGATGTATAAATAGAAATTACTAAAATCTTTTTTATTTTGATCGGAATGGAAGATTTTATTCAAAGAACAAAGGAAAGTAGAGACAAGAGGACCACCACCATAAGTGGACCAGCAAAAACCATAAACAACAAAAGGAAAATTACAAATTGAAATATTTTATCAAATTTAGCATGAAGACGGGAGGACTTTTTTTCTCCACCTAGGAGCCACCTAGGAATTATGGGTTGTATTTCTTGTCCTCTTTGTTGTATTATTTTAACAACATAATAGGTGGAAGTATTCTAGTCGAACTCTAGGCAAGGAAACTAGGCAAGGAAACTAGTCCTAAATGATTATATACCATGCTAGTATTCCTTTATTTCTTGCTTGAAGTGGAAAATAAATAGGAGTTAAGGAGTAATGGTCATGATTTCATCCGTTGATTGCTTTAAGAGATTGCCAACAGTTGTTGGTGTAATCTAAAGGCGAAATGATTGTGATGTTCTCAACTTCAGCTTTGGATATGTTTATGATGTTTTTCGGGGTAAATGAACTAAATGATGTCATTTATGTCACAGTTTCTGTAACTTGAGCAGATTCATAGCCTCCTGAAGCGAAGAAATATATCATTTTTAGTCTCAACAAATAATATTCGTATCATGGCTACATAAAATCGGAGAAAAATATTTTATTGCTAAAACCATGTTAAGGATTCTTTGGTTGTCCTGAGATGGAACGATGTTATTTGTTTGAGCCTTAGAAGGACTTCATTGTTATGATATATTGGAGAGGAGCCCTTTTTATGTTAATAAAAGAAGTTTTATAGCAGCAATAAATTGCTGAAACTTGACTTGTCTTGATGAAAATGCAGAACGCCAAGCCAGTTCAGCAAGATACAAAATTTCTTACATAATTGGCTGGATCAATTCCATTACATACTAGGTTGGAGATTCTTTTTTAGGAAAGATAAACTTCTCTTTTGATTAATGCAGGAGGTTGGAGCAAGAGCTAACAGGTGGAAGAACTCATTTTGTGGAAACCTGTGGATTGCCCATCAGCACCTACTTTAGTGCTCTCAAGATCCTCTGGCTGATGGAAAATGTTGCTGCTGTCAAGGATGCCATTAAATCAGGAGATGCCCTGTTCGGGACCATTGACACTTGGTTGATCTGGAACCTTACTGGAGGCAGTGGAGCGGTGAAGCTCGAAGAGAAACAGGTCAAGGCACTACATGTCACAGATTGCTCAAATGCTTCCCGGACTATGCTAATGAACCTTAAAAGCCTAGACTGGGATCAGCCCACATTAGATGCCTTAGGCATTCCCCTAGAGATCCTGCCCAAGATCGTCAGCAACTCAGAGATCATTGGTATGGTTGCCGAGGGGTGGCCTCTTGCAGGAATTCCGATTGCTGGGTGCCTTGGTGATCAGCATGCTGCTATGCTAGGCCAGTTATGTCGGAAAGGAGAGGCCAAGAGCACCTATGGAACAGGAGCGTTCATCCTCATCAACACTGGTGAACAGATCGTCCAATCATCACATGGACTTTTAAGCACATTAGCCTACAAGCTTGGCCCAGATGCAACTGTGAATTACGCACTAGAAGGTTCAATTGCAATAGCCGGCGCGGCAGTTCAGTGGCTAAGGGATGGGCTTGGGATTATACAAAGTGCTTCTGAGATCGAGGAAATGGCAGAGTTGGTGGAGAATTCTGGCGGGGTATACTTTGTGCCTGCATTTAATGGGTTGTTTGCACCATGGTGGCGGGATGATGCCAGGGGAGTGTGTGTTGGTATCACGAGATTCACGAACAAGGGGCATATAGCCAGGGCAGTTCTAGAGAGCATGTGTTTTCAGGTGAACGATGTGCTAGTTTCAATGCACAAAGATGCTGGGGAAGGAGGGGAAGTGAAGAACGAGGATGGGGAGTTCTTGCTCCGGGTCGATGGTGGTGCCACTGTCAATAATCTTCTGATGCAGACTCAGGTATACACACTTTTGCTTTCTATTGCTTATAAATTAGTTATTATCAAAATTTTCTCTACTTGCCTTTCTACTTTTGTTTGTGTTTTTGTTTTCCTATATTAATATTATTGACAGATGCATAATCTCTTGTGATGTATCCTTTTGCTGCATCGGTGGAAGTATTTAACTGGATTTTGAGACGACCTTTTATCTAGTTACCACTTCTTGAGACCCAGAAAGAACATCTGCAGTTAATTTTCTTGTCTGTCTTAAATCGAGGTAACATTTATGGTCCATGGTTACTCTTCTAAAGGATGAATCCATAGTTAATTTTCTTGTCTGTCTTAAGTCGAGGTAACATTTATGGTCCATGTTTACTCTTCTAAAGGATGAATCCATGTCTTTCTAGCAAAGTATCTAGTTCGTTCTGGAAGGGACCTTGTCATTGAATCTCTTTATGTTAGATTAGGTTTCCGTATTGTATTTGAGTCGATAAGGCTGTAATTACCTGAATAATATACTTCCTTGTACTCTTTAGTGTTGAATTTGAAGCCGTTGATATGCGGCATCCTAGACTAGGTTATGTAAACCTAGGATCCATAAGGAAACTCATTAACCTGGGTCTTATTTCTGCACTCAAAAGTGTTAAAAAGAGAATATCAGAGGAATGAAATACCTAACCATTTTTATAGGGGTAAAGTGCATTTAAACCCTCCTTAGATGCGACAAAAATGCAATTAAAGACTCATAGTTTGAAAGGAACAATACTTTTTATATTTTTGTTCAATTCATCCCTCCGCTGTTAACAACCGTTAAAAATTGTCTAAAAAGACGATTTTGCCCCTCCCCTCCCCTCCCCCCCTCTCTCTCCGGTGGTGGGTCGGGGGGTGAGGACTGGCCGGCGGAGGGGCTAACCGGCGGAGGGAGAAGGGGGGGGGGTCGGGGGCGAGGGCTGGCCGCCGGAGGGGCTAGCCGACAGAGTGAGGAGGGGGGGGCGGGGGCTGGCGGAGGGAGGAGAGGGGGGGGGGGGGGGTCGGGGGGCGGGGCTGGCCGGCGGTGGGAATGGGAGGGGGCTGGTGTGGAGGGAAGGGGGAAGGGTAGTTTAGGTTTTTTTTTTAAAAATAAAAAATAAAAAAAACGTCATTAACGGCCATTTCTAACGGCTAATAGACGGTAGACGCCTTTTTGCTCACGCAGGCAATCTAAGGAGGTGCAGACTGCTTAAGTTTTCTAAAAGGTCTTATTTTGCTAACAAGACAAATCTAAGGAGGGTTTAAATGCACTTTACCCTTTTTATAGACCATTCTAGATTTGTAACATTTGTTACACCTATATTTTGAAAACCAAGTATGTGGTTTTCATAAACTTTTGAGTTTTATAAAGCTGAAATAGAAATCTAACTTGAGAACAATAAGTCACTAGACCTGATCGAGATGCTAGATATATATATCAATTGGCAGGGAACAGTTCTACGAAGATACGGAATAATTCATGAAGTGATTGCCCCTATTTTACGTAAGTCTATTGAAGCTGCTGAAAGAAAATAGAACCCTCGTGAACATGGTCAATGCCATGGTGATTAGCTCAGGTACCCGAAAACCACTGGGGAGAACTACCGACTTTTGCCAATTATATTTTGAATAGGGTTCACCATAACTCATAAGCATGTTCAGAAGATTACATTTTAAATAAGAAGAGTGCTTATAGACTTGATCATAAGTTTGGGATTGTTTGGGCTAGCTAACGTAGCAATATCATAACCAACATGTAAGAAGGTGGATCCTATGATCCTATATTTGTAGGATATCCCTAGATAGCAGTTTAGTTATTCACTTTAAGATTAGTGGAATCTCTAACAACATTATTATAGAATCTAGAGATGCAACCCCTTTTTTTCTTCTTCTGAACAGTACTCTTACAGAACTAGGATGCCTAGCCAAGTAGTTGATCAACCATCTAGTTCAACTAGGGTGGTCGAGGCAGTGCGAGGAGTGGCTCTATTGTGGAGTGACAATAGAGAAAATGAGGTCATTGGGGTAGTGGTGCACTGCAGTGGGGAAGACGAGCTCATGTGAGTTGCCGGAGAGGAGGTGGTCGGAACTAGAGAGATGGCAAGAGGTGAACGAGGTCGGCGGCTGCTAGCGATGTTAATGGTGGTTCTGGCCTTAGCTCATGGCAGTGGGGGTGCGAATCAGGGAGGCACGGGATTTGGTGTCAGTACCGTAGTCAGAAAGGAGAAGAAGGGTGCCCCGTGAGGCTGTGTGCGAATGATTAGAGGGGGTGGCTGACCGAGAGGATTGTGGTCAAGACGGTGACTACAATTGTCACGACATCAAGATATGCTGGACGACAATTTTGCAGATCGTGACGGGTTGATGACGGGGACGACGTTTTCGAGATGTGATATCCGGGGTGTATGCCGACAAGATGATGTTGGAACGGAGATGAATGGTATGATTTGAGATAACGACGGCCAAGGATAGAGATGGAGTTTGAGAGGAAAAAAGAAGCTAGAAAAACCTATACCTCTGATACCATGTTGAATTTTTTTGGTGGGATGAGATACAATTTTATTAGGCTCTTGGCCAATATTTATAGGATTACAAAACATATGACAAATGACATCACTACTCGTAACTTGGAAAATACATAAGATAGTAAATTTATAAAATAAGATAACTTATATAATCTTCAACAAGAATATTCTGTTTGTCAATTACTAAAGGTAATATTCTGAAATATCCAGAGTATCTGGAACAATAATAGATTTTCTTGGATTTTGCAGTATTTTTTAATTTATTTTGTGTTGAGACCAGGATTTAGATCCAGTACCTAACCTATTCCAGGCCCAATCATGGCTGGGCTACCCCTAGTGACGATTTTGCAGTATTTGTATCTGTAGTTAAACTTGAATAAATAACAAAAGTCCTATAGAAACTCGTGAGTTCTTAATTTTAAAAATCGACCATGAAAGACGGTTGGATTACATGCATTTGGGGTGCGTTTGTTTCGTAAAGTTGGACAATGTAATGTAATTGACATTACATGGTAAATCTAATTTCATGTGTTTGGTTAGACAAAAAAAAATTTAGGATGTTACAAGTTCCAATCAAACATGATAATGTATTGTAGTTCTATTATGTTGCATTACAAATTCCCTTCCCTTACGATTACAATTATATTACAGTGAATCAATCAAACGCACTCTTTCTCTTTTAGAGAAAAGTAACTATACTTTCACTGTTAGTGAAATTCACATGTCAAATCTATATTTTAAATTCTTATTTCGAATTGATCCAACTTATTTGTGAAAGATATGGATAAGGATCAAAATGGATTTTTTTCTTTTCTTTTTTGATTATAGCCTACGTACACCTGTACGTCATTACGGTTGGAGGGCTCGAACCTTGCCGGCCATGTCGGGTGTCTGTGATGTTTTCTATATGAGCTACCAGCGCTGGACAACCCAACTGGGATTATTTGTCTTTGTGTACAACACAATCAAATACAAATAGTGAGTTTGCTCCTTCCTTGCAGGCTGATTTGTTGGGTAGCCCAGTTGTCAGACCTGCGGACACAGAGACCACAGCTCTCGGGGCCGCGTACGCAGCTGGTCTTGCGATTGGGGTTTGGTCCGAAGCAGAAATATTCGCGTCCGGGCACAAAGACGAGGCAACCATCTTTCGACCGAAAGTGGACGAGGCACTGAGGAAGAGGAGGTGCGAGTCCTGGTGCAGGGCCGTGTCCAGAACGTTCGACCTGGCAGACCTGTCTCTTTAATTCTCGAGACCGACTGCTGCTGCTGCTCCTTCACCTTTGCTCTTTCCTTTCACACCTTGCCGCCCATGAAACTTTGTTACCAAATAAATTATGTTGTATTTGAACAATTTATATCATTCTTATTTGGGGTGCTGTGGAAATGTGATGCGAGTATTACAGGAGTCGTTCGGAAAAGTCCGGAGAAGTCGAAGCTGAGTTGAGGAGTATCATCGTGGTATACCAAAATATATCAAGAGTACAACGATAGAGACGTTTTTCTTAGGCTAATTCTAAGGGCACTCCAACTTTTACTTGGGACTAGTCCAACTTCTTCCAAAATTATTTACAAGTTTGTCATCCAAACTTTTGTTTGGGACTAGTCTAATTTTTTTCCGGACCGTCAATTAATTTGACCGTCCTTCCAATAGAAAGGACTGTCAAAAATGTGACAGTCCTTTCTATTGGAATGACTACCAAAAATTTGACAGTCCTTTTTATTGGAATGACTATCAAAAATTTGACAGTCCTTATTTTTTAGGACTGTCAAAAAATTTGACATTCCTCCTCCCGATCCGTAGTGGCCTCTTCCTCCTCCTTCTCCTTCTCCTTCTCCTTCTCCTCCCCCCTCCCCCCCCCCTCCTCTCCTAGATCTCAACCGCGCCCCCGCCGGCGTCTGCTCCCTCGCGCGTCCGTCGGCGTTCCTGTCTCCAGTAAAAGTTTCATCAAATTGGGTTGTCTCCTAGTAAGGGTTAGTCCCAAGCAAAAGTTGGGGTGTCCTAAGAATTTTTTTTTTTTTTAGCAAGTTCGGGCACAAATTTTTGTTCACTAAGCAATACGAGGATATTGTTGGCATACATTCCATTCGTCATTGGTTCGGGTTTGGCCTTATAATGGAAATGGTTCACATATAAAGAGTTTCTTTCGAAGGTCTAAATTGTCCTAGGGTTTGTAGGATATATTTTACAAATTTTTTTTAAAAAGATAAAAAAAATTCTGAAATTATAAATAAGATAACATGTAAAATTACAAATAAGGTAATATGTCGTCAATGCTGTTGGCAAAATGATTTGATTTTTGTTGTTGGTTTTGATAAAAGTTCAATCCGTTAAAAAAAAAGAGTCTAACCTAATCGAGATATTTGAATCGAACCAAAATTTAATACGGATGAGTACGATTCGATTTGTGTAAAAAATTGGTTCGGTTCAATCGGTTTTTAAATAGGGTCAACCTCTCAGTCGCTAAATGCTCACCTGTGTATGAAATAATTTTTTTTTTAACGTGTCCGGCAATACACGGGACTTAGTGCATGCAACTGATCTTCTGCCAGTCAGTCGGGATCTTATACCTCTATTCGGTAACCACGGGAGCCATTCGAGTTCGGTCAAATAATTTTCTTATTACATATAACAACGACAAAATTATTAGTAGACGTCCCCTTAATTTTCTCTGCTGAGGTCACAAGCAAACATTCATTGAGGTAGTAGAACCCGGCCAACATAATATACCCGGTCCGGTCCGGTCCGGTCCGAATATGTTCCGATGGTAGATCCCTCTCCAAAATCCGCATCAAGCGCCCAACTAAGCATAATTCCCCGAATCTAAATTACCCCCCAAAAAACATTAAACTCTGCATATATATAACACCCCCTCCCTTTCAATCCTTGCTCAGCAAACAATTAATTAGTGCAGACGAATTAAGGAGATGGTGATGTCAGTGGTGTCGCCGCGTAGGACCGTAAGGGAGGCGGTCATGCAGAGCGTGCTCGCGTACAACCCCGGGAAGAAGAGGTGCTCCTACTACGGAGGTGACGGGACACGCCGGCATCCGCAGGGCGAGGAGGAGGGGAGCGCGGAGATGGCTCAGATTGGTGGTGAGAGGACGAAGAAGAACGTGCTTATTCTCATGAGCGACACCGGCGGCGGGCACCGCGCCTCCGCGGAGGCTGTTCGCGATGCCTTCCGCCTCGAGTTCGGGGACAAGTATCGGGTACGTAAACATGTGATTGTGTCATGACAAATAGAATGTGTCATTAATAACATTTAGTAATTTCTAAAGTCACTCCACATTTTACTTCAGAATAGTCTAGTTCTAGGACTGTCAATAAAGTTGACAGTCCTAAAGAATTTGAATATTAAGATAGACGGTAAACGAAGTTGACAGTCCTCCTTAATGTTAGGACTGTCAACAAAGGTTGGCAGTCCTAATGGACTGTCCTGGAGTAAAATGTAGAATGCTTTTAGAAATTATATAAGATTTTTAGTATCCGGAGGAGTTTTTGTGTTTTGAGTTTATGGGGGGTTGATTTGATATTTTAAGTTTGATTTGATATTTTAGTCATTCTTGTATAAAATTGGAAACAATAATGCTAAGTTATTATTAACCCTTTACAACTTTTTTTAGAAACACATTCTTTTCCTGCTAACATGGTCCCATCCGGACCCATCTCTACCCTCTCTCCTCCAATGGAGGCCGGCCACGTGGCCGGTTGTAACTCCTTTGTCGTAGGAGGTTATAGGCATAGCATTGCTCCATTGAGAAAAAAAATAACACCGTTAATGGAAGCAGATATTTGTGAAGGATACAAATTAAGACATTCATAAATATATATTTTACATAAATTTTTTTACCATATGAAGTGCATTATCAATGTGTTAATTAATTTTCTGGATAAACTGTGCAGGTATTTGTGAAGGATTTGTGCAAGGAACACGCGGGATGGCCGGTGAACAACATGGAGAGGACCTACAAGTTCATGTTGAAGCACGTCTCACTATGGAAGATGGCCTTCCATGGCACTTCCCCTCGCTGGATCCACTGCCTCTATCTTGCCGCCATCGCAGCCTTCTACGCAAAGTATATTCATATACACATATATGCACTCTCTCAGTATATAGTTTGCTCTTCTCTAGCGTACAATGTTAATTACTTAAACCCGAAAATTTATGCCTGATTTGTTACTAAGTAAAGTAATCGTAATGTAATCAAATAAAAAAAATATTTTATTTATTTAATTACATTGCTTGATTAGTCGAAAATTTATATATGAATGTATACGTGATTGCTTGATTAGTCGAAAATGACGTGTTTATTTTATGTGATTAATTACAAGTGTTTGTGAAGACGATTAAAGTTGTGCAATGTTCAAATATATAATTTGCTTGGGTGTTACTTGCGAGTGAAGGCAGGTGGAGGCTGGTCTGAAGAAGTACAGGCCGGATATCATCATCAGCGTTCACCCCCTTATGCAGCACATCCCCTTGTGGGTTCTCAAGTGGGAGGGCCTCCACAAGAGAGTCGTTTTCGTGACGATCATCACCGACCTCAACACTTGCCACCCTACGTGGTGAGTACGTCCGATCGTTACTCGTTTCAAAGTGTCGGTATGTGTCCGACACGATACGACACGGAAGCTGGGTCCGTGCTTCCCAATTAGATACTTACAGACCTCTAACAAATAGTGTTAAAACAATTCTATTTGTTTCCTTAGGTTTCACACTGGTGTCACCAGATGCTACTGCCCTTCGGAGGAGGTATCGAAGAGGGCGTCGTTAGACGGCCTAGAGCCATCTCAGATCCGCGTGTTCGGATTGCCTATTCGACCATCCTTCTGCCGCGCTCTTCTATCCAAGGTATGCTCCTTTGTCGGACTCACGCGTCCTCGGTTTCTCCACGTGCATACAAGGCCGGTCCTGAGTTTTTGGATGTCCAGAACAAATTCACGTGCAGATAGGACTCTCGTCCTGCAGAAAATTGACTATAGGGTGCTGATATTTAAGCAAATTGGTCGGAGAGTTACATGTTTGGAAAAATTATTTAGAGGGGTCCATTCCGTCAGATTGTCTGGCGGAAATTGGACCGCCAGACGGACTGGCTGAATTTGCGCGTGGGGGGGGGGGGGGGGGGGGGGGGGGGAGGGGGGAGGGGTTGAGGTGGGAGTGGGGTGCTTTCTGCAGCTCATATATATATATATATATATATATATATATATATATATATATATATATATATATATATATATATATATATATATATATATATGGAAAGTCTTCCTAACTTACTTTTTTTCCCCCTAAAATGAAATTTCAAGAAGCAAGTACCATGGGTTTGGCTGCAGAACCTCCTCTCCACCCCCACCCCGTGCAAATTCAGTCAGTCCGTCTGGCGGAAATTGGACCAATTTCCGCCAGACAATCTGGCGGAATGGATCCCTTCTAATAATTTTTCTAAACATGTTACTCTCCGGCCAATTTTTTCAAATATCAGCACCCTACAGCAAATTTTCTGCTCGTCCTGAGTTTATGAGCACGTAGAACAAAATTTAAATAGTCTCTTGTTAAAAAAAATTATTAAAAAGAACAACAACATTAAGCGTTGAAGTTGAACTCATTAAATGAAAACCAAGTACTTGGCTAGATGAGTATTCGGTAAAATTGTGTGCAGCACTAATATACTACAAAAAATTGTATATATTAAAAAAGGCAATCTTTTTTTTTTGGCATCCGATAAAATTTTGGACTCGAACGGTTGTCCGATCTGTCCTTGATCAAAACCGGCCCTCCGTGCAGACATTTTTTTTTTTTGAAATTACACGCACACACACAATTGGGGGGCTCGAACCTTGCCGGCCCCTCCGGATGCCCTCCGTGCAGACATTTGATACGTACATATATGTATTTTGACCCTGCGTGCGTGCAGGACACTCTGAGAGATGAGCTTGAGATGGACAATGAGCTTCCTGCGGTCCTACTAATGGGAGGCGGCGAAGGCATCGGTCCGGTGAAGAAGACCGCAAAGGCCCTCGGAGAATCGATGTACAGCGAGGAGCTCGGCAGGCCGATAGGGCAGCTCGTTGTCGTCTGCGGTCGTAACCAACCGTTGAGGTCCGCGCTGCAGTCACTTCAATGGAAGATCCCCGTCAAGGTGGCACAACCACATCCAAACTGTCTAATCCGTTTTCCGCACAGACACACTATAAATATGTGTCGTGTCCGTGCTGCCGTGTCCTTATAGTATTATGCTGCCCGCTGAGAGTGGTTTGTTTGTAATCACAGATACGAGGATTTGAAACGCAGATGGAGAAATGGATGGGAGCTTGTGATTGCATCATAACAAAGGTACGCATGCTGCTTAATTTCTCGGATGTCTGTAACTATCTATGCCTACTGGTTCTTCGAGTGCTAACGAACCGGGATGATTTCGTCGGTAGGCGGGGCCCGGCACGATCGCCGAGGCGTTGATAAAAGGACTTCCGATCATACTGAACGATTTCATTCCCGGACAAGTAAGCGATGATCAACAAATTTCCAACTGCAATATTTCTACGTTAGCTAGACGAACTCAGGATCTTCAACTTAATTTCGACTGCAGGAAGTAGGGAACGTCCCGTACGTTGTGGACAACGGAGCAGGAGTATTCTCCAAGAGCCCGAAAGAAACGGCAGGGCTGGTCGCACGGTGGTTTGGCCCCGACTCGGAAGAGCTGAGGAAGATGTCGGAGAACGCGCTGAGACTGGCACAGCCCGACGCGGTGTTCGACATAGTGAAGGATATCAACGAGCTGGTGCAGCAGCGGGGACCGTTGTCCCGGATCTCCTACTCGCTGGAGACATCCTTCACGTACCCAATATAGGAAGCCAAATCATTCGTTATCATAGTTTGCAGTATCGCCGATACCGATACGACACAACCGATACAGATAAGATTTGGCATGGTTGGATCTGACCGTCGATGCCTGATGATATCGACATTGGGGTCTCTTTCTCAATCAATTTGGCGGAGAAAATTGAAAGAAAAAGATCTAAGATTGTAAATGTATAGAAATGAAGAAAACTTATTTATCACATCTAAATAAATCACCGTACTGCGATACCATCGATCGTGATAGTCACTAAAAGGATCCGGATACGGATACGGATACGGATACTATGAACCTCGGATTAACATTAGAGTGTGATTCATTCTAACTACAGTTTGTTGAGCTTCTGTTAGCTCTTCCTATTGTAATTCATTCTAACTACAGTTTATCAAGGATAGCATTTATTCAATATAAGCAGTAAAATCGAAAAGTGAAGAGTGTGTTCCCCGTCATGTTAACATTTCATGGAATTTGTTGAGACAACAACTGAACTATAGGGATGCTTCAGATGGTGTCCATTCACAATATTTATAAGTTTGATTGTGACTTATAAATAAGTATGAATAAATTTGGCTTGAAAAGGGCTCAAAATGATCTGTCTAGGTGGTATGTATATCCTAGCGTAATTAAGATTTTTTTGTTTCTAAAACCTTTCTAACTACCGGGTATATATATTCTCTTCTAAGTAGAATTTTTTTTTAAAAATATTTCCAACTATCCGAACATATATCCAAAGCTTATAAACATATCTAGAAAATCCTAATTAGAATATGTTCAATATTCAAACTATATTTAAACCACATATATCCAAAGCTTATAAACATACGTTTAAAAGAAAATCCTAATTAAAATATATTCAATATTAAAATTATATTTAAGCCACATATATCCAATATTCATAAAAATTGAACCAAATTAATTCGGTTCAGTTTTATGGACCAATGGATCATGCCTTCACATTTTAGCAAATGAGCCAATTTAAATAATAATTCTTTAAAAAAAATCTGGCATTGTCGCATTTATGAATTATTACAATTACAGAGAGTGAAAAAAATATTAGTATATATAGATTCAGGGTACAGATGGAGCATGCTCAAAAAAACGGTGACAAGTGCCAACAGAGAAGTGAAGGAGAAAGCGCGCTTAGATAGGGTTAGCAAAAACATTAACCTATACAAATTATGGGTAGTTTGGTAAATTATTTAATCTAAATCTATTTTCGGGTCGGTTCATTTACACAGACTAAGAATCAAAAATCAAACCAATATTTCAATTTTAAATCTCCAAACCGAACGTATAACCGAAAAATTGAACCAATTGTTATATTTCGGTTCGGTTCGATTCGGTTCGATTTTCAGTTTCCAACCGTTATATGCTCACCCCTATGTGATGGTGGCTACATATGGTTACCATGACAAGTGAACCTTTTCTTACATAAAAAGATTGCAAATTGAATAATGTCTACTATCCTATCCTTCCTAAAAGTCGACCCCTTATATTTGGCTAATTCTAAAGGCTCTCCAAGTTTTACATAGGGGTAGTCTAATTTTTTTTTTAAATTTACAAATTTGTCACCTCCATTTGTTACTTGATGTTAGCCCAATTTCTTTCAGGACTCCCAAACTTATTGGCAGTTTGGCAGTCCTATCTGCTCGTCGTCCAAGCCCCCGTCGACGTCCGCTCCTCCGTGCCCCCGCGGACATCCACGCCCCGTGCCCCCGCGGGTGTCCACGGCCCTGCCAGCGTACTCACCCCGCGGGCGCCCCCGCCAGCGTCCGCAGCCCACCGGCATCCGTCACTGGAGAGTTTGGGACTGTCATCAGTAAGAGTCGGACAGCCCCAAAAAAAATTTGGAATCCTGAATAAAAGTACCACCAAAGTGGACTGTCCTGAAGTAAGAATTATTCCCAAATAAGGGGCTGTTTGAATAGATGTAACTCTTTGAAAGTGTGAAATTGGCACTTTCCAAAATGTGTTTGGATGGAGTACTTTTTGTCTGGTGAAAGTGGAAGAAAATTAAGTTTGTTGTTTGGATGGTTGTTGAAAGTGAAGAAAAATGAGTTTAGTTGTTGAAAGTGGATGTTGGGATTGGATGGTAAACTTAAGTATGCTTACCCCCAATTTATTTAAACCTAAATATTTCTCATTTAAACCAAAATATGACAATATAAATTATTATGAATTACCACTATTAATTACCACTATTGTTACTACTATTATTATTATTAAATAAATTAATTATCATTTTAAAAAATATTATTACTATTATTACTACTATTACTATTGTTACTACTATTACTATTATTATTATTAAATAAATTAATTACCACTATTGTTACTACTATTACTATTATTATTTTTTTATACACAAAAAATATTTTTTAAACCCCAAAATCCTACTAGTGGTTGTGGCACCCAAATTACACCCAAAAAAAACCCACTGTCTCATCATTCCTTCTGACTCATCCTATATTTTTCCCACCCTCTCTTTTCATCTCAAAAAATGGAGGAAAAAAAACCCAAAAAACCCATGGGGGAGGGTGGTGCCGTGGAAGAGCATGGCGTCGAGGTGGAGGAGGAGGGCGGGAGCCGAACTTCTGATCGGGATCAGACCTGATGCCGGAGCTCCCATGACGGACGGAGGAGCCGTGGGAGCCGAACTTCTACTCTCTTCCCTCAGCCTCTCTCTCTCTCTTCTCGAGTTTCTTCTAAAAAGGGCGGAGGTGAAAGTGAAAGAATTAGAGGGGGACAGGAACTGCTTCATGTCACTTCCATCAAAAAATTTGAGTTTCATGAATAGCAACCAAACAGCTGTTGCAGATTTTTCTCTACTTTTACTCCACTTTCTCCTTACCAAACAGCCCCTAAAAGTTGGAGTACCTTTAGAATTAATCTTATATTTTTTGAAGAACGATGCAATAATTAAAATGTCTCGAACAATTCCAACCCTTTAGAGCATCATTAGTAGTTGGGACTCTCCAATGCAATTTGGAGCCCAAAATTTCAAAAAAAAAGTTAAATGTAGAATGGGTTGGGTTTGTATGAGAATAGTAGGAAATGATAAAGTGAGCTCCGGTCCCAAAAATTGTGTGGTCAAAAATTAATGTAGGAAAAAAATAATATAAAGTTTAGAATCTAGAAAGTTGGGCTCCAAATTGGAACTTACTATTCTACAAAACGAGTTTCTACAAGGAGGCCCAACCCTTAGCACCCATGGATGGGTTGGAACCGAAATTGTAGAAATTGGGACTAGGGATGAGACTTATTATTCTACAAAATGAGCTCCTACATTCTAAATCTAGAATCTAGAAAATGGAATGGGCCTTACTAATGATGCTCTTAGAACGGTTGTCCACTGTCCGACAGTGATGTAGTAGACGTTCTCTTGTCAGAAACTCATTCCTCCTTTGAAATGCAATAGCTTAAGAATTGCAGATCTCTTAGAGAAGTGTAGAATCTCCCTTAAACTCTTGAGAGCATACTTCGTAAATTTCTATTATCTTCCTTCATATGATATAGGTCCCTGAGGCCTTCTCCAATTGGGGGTTCTTTAAAAATTTCTATAACGGAGTCTCTTCATATACAAAAAAAAAATGTTTCCAATGGGGTTTCTATTTATCCTATGTAAAAATATATTAAAATAAATGGGCTATGTGGGTTTCTACCTGTAGAGTCCTTGATTAAAAAAGTATGTGGCATATGAAAATGGATTCCACAATATTTTTTATAGTTGTATTTCTATATAAATAAATATAGTAGACACATAAAAATGCTTCTTAAATGTCATATATATATATATATATATATATATATATATATATATATATATATATATATATATATATATATATATATATTGCAAATTAATATTTATTTTATAATTTAACTTTTATATAAAATGACACGTAGACACAAAAGCCTTTTTAAATAGTATAAGTTCTTTCTTTCTCCCCATTTTCTTTTCTTTTCGTTTCTTAGTGAAAATAGACAAGGACACCCTGTCTAAGTAGTAGACACAAGTTATAAATAAAAGAACAATAAATATTCGAGCTAAAAAACTTTCAATTATAATACGAGATACTTATTATAATGATTTTGCCATATCCAGAATATGATCAATCCAACATATTTCGAATAAAATATGGCCAATTAACCCACAAATAAAACTACTCGTTACAAGTAACATTTATTGTTGCATCGAAATATATAAGTGTTTTTTAATCTGAGTAAGGTCGAGCTTGGTAAAATAGAATGGTTGAATAATTAAAGGACTTGACACATAAGGATAGAATCCTAAAAATAGAGATAGCTATTGGAGAAGGCGAAACCCAAATCAATATTTAACTTAATCTATATGTCAGCCCAAAACAATCTGATCCGCAAAAAACTGATCCAAAAATACATGGATCTCACACGAACAAAACTGCATCGACCAAAATTCTAAGTTTGCCAAGAATGGAATTCCAGTTTGTGCTCCCTTTGGACGCTAAAAAAAAAATCTAAAATTTTGGTTGCCCAATTTCGGTTCTGAAGTTTTTGTCCAATTTGATCCGACCGCGACCGCGACCGCTCAGCCATGCCATCTTCCGTGGTCACGCAATCTGATTAGATTTTCATCCTATTCTTTCTCACATGACATAATCGGACTAAAGAGATCAATCAAAGTACTATTATGATTACCAAGTTTACCCTTAGGCCTCGTTTGGTTCGCGAAATGGAACGGAAATGAAATCAATTCCTTGACATTCTTTTTCTCTTTGAAAAATTACAATTTCTATTCATTTTTCTTTCTAGCGTTTGGAAATACCAAAAAATTTGGAAAGAAAAGTGAATACCTAAATGTATGAAAGTGATTCCTTGCTTGGATGGATGAAATCACTTTTCTTCCTATTTTTTATTATTATTAGAAATCACTTTCCTTTTGGCACCCAAACATAAAAAAGTAATCATTTTTCTTTCCCAACTCGATGTTTCCGCGAACCAAATGAGGTATAAAAGGTTTATTTAGACTTAGCAGAAAATTTGGCATTTTTTGCCAACTTGGTTGGCAGAATTCTAAGTCGGTTTAATGTGGCTGGTTGGTGCAACGTTGGTTTAGTGCGCAGTGGTAGATGGTTTAATTTGGATTATTTATAAGGACACATTAAAAGTTGATCAGGGCTAGCCAGGATTGGAGCTATTCCATGTTTAAGGAAAAATTACTCAGGCTATTCCATTTTTCTACTCATTTGGCTGTCCAATCCCACACCCCCCCCCCCCCCCCCCCCCCAAATCCCAAATTTCACTCTCATTTGCAAATTTCATCCTCTCTCTTCTAAATCCCTAACTTTCTTCTTCATCCTCCTCCTCCTCCTCCTCGTCTTCTTCTTCTTCTTCTCCACCATTTTCCACTCCCAAACTATACATCTTCTTCTTCATCTTATTCTCCACCATTTTTTTACTCTAAACCCTAGTTTTCTTCTCCATCATTTCCATCAAAATCCTAGTTTTCTTCTCCACAATTTTCATTCTCATCATTTTCATTCCTCACAAAGAATGCACGAAAATAAACCCTAACATGTTTATTTAATTCTCTCACAAAAATGCATGAAAATAAATCCTAAAATGTATATTTCACTCTCTTATCAAGATGAAAATAAATCCCAACATATTTTTTTTTTCATTCGGTCATTTCGATTTCAGGACTGCCACAATTCCTGTCAGTCCTCAATACTTCTAGGACTGCCAGAAATTGTGGCAGTCCTGCTGTATAACAAGTCCCTTTCAAGACTGCCATAATTTCTGACAGTACTCAATACTTCTAGGACTGCCATAAATTGTGGCAGTCTTATTGTACAGCTAGTTCTTTTCAGGACTGCCATAATTTTTGGCAGTCCTCAATACTTCTAGGACTGTCAGAAATTGTGACAGTCCTGATATGGACTTGCTCTGCAAATCGATTTCTTCTAGAATTAGGATTTCATCCATAATTTCTTCTATTAATGAAGAAAAATTGATTAATAGATTTGATAGATTTGATAATCTAATTTCTTCTA
The DNA here is from genome assembly GCA_029216955.1 of Iris pallida. Classification (NCBI taxonomy): domain Eukaryota; kingdom Viridiplantae; phylum Streptophyta; class Magnoliopsida; order Asparagales; family Iridaceae; genus Iris; species Iris pallida. The sequence goes on along the minus strand of JANAVB010042020.1, from coordinate 31,106,840 downwards.
CAACTAGGATTTCATCGATAAACTAGGATTTGGAGAAAAAAAAAGAGAAATTAGAAGAGAGGAAAAAAAGGGGTTTGGAAAAAAAGCTTGTTTTTCTTTCTTATTGTTCTTGTTCTTCTTGTTATTCTTGTTATTCTTCTTGTGAAAGAGAAGAAGAGAGCAAAAAAATAAAATGTTGACTTATATACTTACATTTGGGCTAGTCCTGAGTAAGTTTTTCAATGACAAACTTGTAAATAAACTAAAGTTAGACTTAGACTAATCCTCATCAACTTTTGATGTGCCCTTATAAATATTTTTTTTTTGTGGTGTGTGGTGGATGGGTGGGTGTGGGGGGGGGGGGGGGGGGGGCAGTTTAATGCATGCATAGCCATAACATGACAGCAAATCAGCGACATGCATATGGCAGCCGCAACATGGAGAGAGAGAGAGAGAGAGGGGGGGTGGTTTGGTTATATTAAGTCAGCCGCAACATGGAGAGAGAGAGAGAGAGGGGTGGTTATATTATGTTATCCTAGTTACAAAATGGTTTTTTCTAAGGGCACCACCAATTTTACTTGGGGACAGCCCAAAAATGTTTGCAAATATTACAAGTTTTCCATCAGTTTTTTTTTTTACTTGGGGGCAGCCCAACATTAGGTATAAAAGACAACTTTTCTAATTTTTCTTTCTCCCTCCCTCTACTCTTTTCTCTCTCTCCCTCAACTCTTTTCTTCTCTCCCTCTACTTTTTTCTTCTCTCCCAACATTTCTAGGTCATAGAATTAAACCCTAGTCCAAATTTTTTTCCAAATTTTTCTTCCTTTCTTTTCGAGAATTATCTCCAAAAAAAATTCTCCTATCTCAAGCATGTTTGGCACAAATTTTCCCCTAAATTTGTCTAAGATCAGCTACCAAAAAAAGTTTCCACTCATACTCAAAATCAAAAAATATAAACATAAATATTAGGTTTAGAATCACTTTAGGGTTCATGAATGAATTTTTCGAACATGATCTCACATATTTCTTGAAACCCTAACCCTAGAACACGATAAATCGTTGTGGCCGTTCGGCAGCTACAGTTGTGGCTTACAATATTAGGACTGTCAGGGTTGCGGCAGTCTTAATGTAAAGTAGGACTGTCAGACTTTCTGTAGTCCAACATTAAGTTAGGACTGTCAGGCCCCTGACAGTCCTTACGTAATAAAGCACTGCCAGGGTGTTGGCAGTCCTGTATAAAACTCTCTGTGAAGATACTTCATCTTCTTCCATACGCTGCTCACTTTCGAATATAGGTTTTCTCCTCAAAAATCTTCAAAAACTCGTCGAAAAATTTCGGAAAGATCAAGACAAACTGCAAAAGTGCAAAAACAGAGGTCCAAATATTATATTTTTTGTGATTCTAAAATTTCGGAAGGCCGTCTAACAGAGAAGCGGTTAATCTCAGGCTCCACAAAGATACGCTCATTTTGCGACAAACCGGGCCTCGTTTCGACCTCCCAGTCAAAAGTTATGGCCCTTCAAAGTTTCAACTGACCATAAAAAGCAGGAGAATAGCCATTCTCCGTGTTAGAACACGAAGAATGTTAATTTCGCATGAGGGCGACCATTCTCCGTGTTAGTAACACGGAGAATGGCATTCTCCGTTTTATTTTACACGAAGAATGGCCATTCTCTGTGTTAGTAACACGGAGAATGACATTCTCCGTGTTATTTAGCACGGAGAATGGTATTCTCCATCTTAATTTACACGGAGAATGATCATTCTCCGTCTTAATTTACACGGAAAATGACCATTCTTCGTGTAATTTAGCACGGAGAATGGTCATTCCAGTGTTAAAACGCAGGAGAATGGCCATTCTCCGTGTTAAAACGCAGGAGAATGGCCATTCTCCGTGTTAGAAACACGGAGAACGCCATTCTTCGTGTAAAATAACACGGAGAATGGCATTCTCCGTGTTTATTTACACAGAGAATGGCATTCTTCGTGTTAATTTATACGGTGTTAATTTACACGGAGAATGGCCATTCCCAGTGTTAAAATGTAGGTGAATGATTATTCTCCGTGTAATTTAGGACTGCCAGGGGGGTGGCAGTCCTATTTGTAAGTCTCTGTGATGAGAGTTTTGAAACTCTCTATCACAGAGAGTTTCAATTAGGACTGCCATCCCGCTGGAGTCCTATACAAAATAAGGACTGGCAGGGTGCTGGCAGTCCTACTTAAGTGTAGGACTGCCAGGGTGCTGGCAGTCCTACTTAAGTGTAGGACTGCCAGGGTGCTGGCAGTCCTATTTATAAGTCTCTGTGACAGAGTTTCAGTTTGAGGAGCTCATCACAGAGTTTTATAAATAGGACTGCCACCCCCGGCAGTCCTACACTTATGTAGGCAGTCATAATTGAAACTTGCTGTAACAGCAAGTTTCAATTTGGACTGCCAGCACCCTGGCAGTCCTACTTAAGTGTAGGACTGCCAGGGGGGTAGCAGTCCTAATTGAAACTCTCTGTGACAGTGAGTTTCATTTTGAAACTCTCATCAGACAACTAAATTAAGAATATCAAGAATTGGCCAACAACTTAAGTTTCCAAACGTAAATAACAACTACATATCAGACAACTACATATCCAACAAGTACATAAATAACAACATAAATCACAACTACATATCAGACAAAATATCCAACTTCAAAAAAATAACATAAGTGTCAATTATATATCATTCAAAAGTCAGCCCAACAACTTAAGTTTTCAAATAACAAAAACATCCAGATTACATCCAACTAATGATCATTCCACATCCAACTACATATCATGCTGGGCCTTTGAACGAGACTTCCTATTATTCATGAAGGAAAACTCGACCACGTCGTCGATGCGATCAAGCTCGTTGGCGACCGCGACACTAGTGTCACTTTGGCAACCTCTCCGGAGTGTCTGGGCCAATTCTTTCACCTTTTGAGACTGTAAATGAAAGTATAAGTGAATTAAGTCTACAAATATGGAAATTTCAGTCTAATTACAAATATGGAACTCACCATCCTCACCAACCCAGCATACAAGACGTTTTTTGGAAGGAAGAGTTCCAATTGCTCCGACAGCCACGGGATCCGGGTTTGTAGGGACATGCAGTTTCTCCCCCGCATATGAGCATCATACAGTTACCCACCCGCTCCATATGAGCAACATAGAGTACCAACCCTCCCCCCCTCTCATTTCCACCCCCATATCTCATTACATTAGGACTGCCAGGCCTGTGACAGTCCTAATGTAAAGCAGGACTGCCACAGTCCTGGCAGTTCTCTTGTGAAAGAGGACTGCCAGGACTGTGACAGTCATGCTTTACATTAGAACTGCCACAGGCCTGGCAGTCCTACTGTATTCAAACCCGACTGTTGCAGCCGAACGGCCAAAACGAGATGCTCATTTGTCGTCTTCTAGGGTTAGGGTTTCAAGAAAAAATGTGGGTTTGTCGTGTTCGAAAATTCTTTTCATGAACCATAAAGAGATTCTAAACCTAATTGATCAAAACTTTTTAGAGAATTAAAATTATTCTAGGGTTTTGAATAGAGTGTACAAAATTCTTGAAGAAATTAGGGAAGAACGTACCTAGATTCCGGTTGCTTCGACTTGCGTGTTATCTCTTCGAATCTACGAATGTTGTTGAAGAAATCTTGGTGGAGGAATTGGGAGTGGAGTGATGGAGGAGAAGAAAGTAGGGTTTTGGGAGAGGGAGAGTTCTCTTTTTTTCTTTTGGTGGAGAGAGAGTGTAGAATGAGTTATGGAAAGGAATGAAGGGATTGGGGGGTTGGGCGCCCCCTAGCAAAATCTCCACCTCCTTGAACTATCCCCAAGTAAGAATTGCCCCCTAACAAAAATAGTGGTGCCCTTAGAAAAAACCTTACAAAATAGCCGTTTGTCTAGTTAAAATAACTCAAATAAACCAACACTATAAACCCATCCAAATAAACGAAAAATAATCACACCCATGTAAACCAATCCTGTAAACCCCCCACCCTCTCCTCAACTATAACCCATTTAACCAAATCGTAAACCAACCGGAATTTGAGCTCTTCACTTTTCCTCCATCCATGATAGCGGAACCGACGTTTCGTTTCTCATAATTGTTCAGTACTTATTCCGTTTTGACTTAATTTATTTAAATATAATTTTGCTAAAATTTATGATCTATATAACCGGTCGAACTCGAATTAATCACTGGTTAGACTACCCTGACCCAGCCCAATATTCTGATCATTTCGATCTCTGGTCCGAATTTTTAAAACATTGCATAACACTTTGATTGACCAAGGTAGTTCAATTCAAGCAGGGGTGGATCCAGGGGTGGGCCCCTGGACTAGGGTGGACTGGAACCCACCCCAAAAAAATTATTCATATTTTATATTCCATATAATTTTTTTTATATAAATTTATCTACTTCCAGTCCACCTAAAATTTTCTAAAATTTTGTTAGTCCATCCCACTTATAATTTCTGGATCCGCAGACTCATGATTCAAGGGAATCATGTTTTAGTGTGGAGTAGGAAAAAGAAAAAGGTAGACAAATGAAAAAGAAGCTTCACTAATGATGTAAGTAACAAAAACATCATCATTAACACCATTTACTGGTTCAATTTGTATACCTCCTACTCCTGCCTACACTCGATCCCACACAACCTTTTTCTTGTTCCAACCCACACCCACTCTCTGTACAAAACACCACAGCCACGTCCTCATCATATTATACTGACAAAACAACCATTAGAAGGAAAGAACAAACACCCAAAAACTAAACCCACCACGTTAAACATACACGTCACCAGCAGGTGGACCCCCACAGCACCTCCGCCATCAGCGTCCCCACCTCCGCCTCCGACGCCGCCGCCTCCCTCACCCTCCTCAGCACCTCCAGCTTCACCTCCCTCTTCTCCCTCTGCCTCAGCCCCTCCCCGACCTCCATCTGGATCGCGAATCTCGACACGCAGCTGGCGAACGGACGTCCCTCCACGTCGCCCCCTCTCCCCCCTCCCTTCCTCACATTCACTCCCCCCACCTTCACTCCTCCGCCGTCCGCTTCCTCCTCCGTCGCCGTCCCGCCGAGATCCGACCGCTGCAGCTCCGCCAGCCGCTCCACCAGCCCTTCCTCCATCATCGCGTCGATCGCCTCCTTCCTCCCGAAGTACCCGACCAGCAGCGCCGTGTCGAGCGCGAGGACCCTGACCTCGACGTCCTCCGCCGACAGCAGGGCGATGACCCGCGCGATCTCGCCGTTCGCGTGCAGGTCGTCGATGATCGGCGACCGCACCGCCGAGATCAGCCCGTTGAGCGCCCTCAGGCAGTCGGCGGAGGCGACCGCGACGATCGAGCGCACCGCGGAGCCCATCAGGACCTCGCCGACGAACACGCTCTTGTTGAACCTCACCATCGCCAGCACCGCCAGCGCCGAGAGGTCCCGGACCCTCTTCGAGGCGGCCGCGTCGGCGAGCGTGGACTCGATGGCGGAGTAGGCGCCGGAGCGGAGGAGGAGCTCCTGGAGGTCCCGGTCGAAGCCGAGGGAGAGGCGGGACTCGAGGGCGACGAGGAGGGTGGACTTGTGGTCGTCGGAGATGGAGGGGGAGAGGAGGCGGTCGAGGGACTCGCGGTCGATCCAGGACTGGAGCTCGGAGCCGATGGAGCCGGCGAGGAGGGAGATCTCCGTCGGCTTGCGGCTGCGGCGTCGGAGAAGAAGTGGCGGGAAGCGCTGCTTCTTCTCGGGGGCCGAAGGGGAGGAGAGGAGGGACTTGAGGCGGGAGAGGAGGGAGGAGAGGGTGGAGAGGTGGGGGTCGCCGGAGAAGAGGTTGTCGGAGCCGGTCTGGAGCTCGAGGAGGGCCTTCATGGAGGGGGAGTCGCAGCCGCCGGCGGCGTCATCGGCGGCGGTGTGCTCGACGTCCTGCGAGGCCTTCTTCAGGGCTCGCAGAGCCTCAAGAACCACCATGGGATGGATGGATTGAGAATTGAGAAGAAGAGTCGACCACGACTGTCCTCCTAGTTGGATTTAACTAATCAAGTTGTTCTCAACCGCTGGTCATCAGAAGAGAAGAGAAGCGACTGGAAGGTTTAGTGGTAAGTCTTTAATTTGATTAATTAATTTAATCAAGTGTTTAATCACGTTAAGGTGATAGATTGATGATAGATTCTGATTTGAGAGGGATATCCCACGTGTAACTTGATTGATATCTACAGTTTGGTACGTATATTTGAGATTGACTTTATACTAAGCTCATTTCAAACTTTATTATATATCAAACATTATTATTAATTTGTTTTTAGGCTTCATTTCAAACTCTAAACCCCTTCGTTATCCTTCATTACAACCCCCTATCGACTAGTGACAGAAAGATTCCAATTCTGTCCAAATCTCCTTAAGACAAGTTAAAAGAGTCCATGTTTGTTCACCCGCAAAATTTTGGATGATGTTCACAATTTTATTCAAAATTTGTCACGTTCTAAAATTACTTTTACTTTTATATTTAACATTTGTAATCTCATAATATTTTTTAAAAAATTTAGGTTGGCACATGACAAATTTTGAGTAGAATGGTAAACATCGTCCAAATTTTAGTGAGAGAACAAAAATAGACTCCTAGTTAAAATATTTTTAAATTTTTTTGGGTAGACTGGTAGCTCACCTCCACTCGTATGGTGGTTACTCCCATGGTCACATAATCTAATCATGTAATCTTGAACAACAAAACTCCAAGAAACATCACCAATCACCATAAAAAAATTTCTCGAGAGAAGTAGTTGATACTTAATAATTAGTGGAAGCGGAAATAGTAAAAAAAAAAGTATGATGCAACATAAACTTTATGTTGGACAATAATAATAAAAAATTGGACCAATATTAATCAAACTCAACCCTTCAAATGACTCAGCCGAAATGTCTGTCTGGTTAATCGGACTTGAGAAAGTTATTTCTTAATAAATGTTGTAATTGATAATTAAAGCAAAAATTAAAAACAAAAAACAACAATGTACGTGTTCCAGCAAACAGGTTGGTCAACTAAACTCAGTTCACGGAATCTTTGATTAAAATGCTCATTGATTAAATTGACGTGGTGGCAGCTAGGGCTGCAAATGAGCCAAGCCGTTCGCGAGCTGCTCGAAGCTTAGCTCGATTAAAGTTTGTTTGAGCTCGGTTCGTTTAGTAAACAAGCTGAGCTCAAGCTTCATTTTCGAGCTCGTTTAATAAACGAGCCAAGTTCAAGCTTAGAAGTGCTCGGCTCGTTTGAGCTCGCGAGCTGGCTCGTTTATGAGCTTGCGAGCTGGCTCGTTTATGAGCTTGTTTAAAAGCTCGTTTATTCATTGTTGAGTTTTATATATATATATATATATATATATATATATGTGCATTATATATTTATATGTCCTTAATAATTAATATTAAGGAACTTTTTAATTAATTTTTTACAAATAAATTGGTGATATTACATGTACTTGAATTCAAACCTATCTAAACTGAAATCGAGGTCGTTAAGCTTGAAATCAAGCTTACTGAGCTTCAAATAAAGTTGAGAGAGCTTGAAATCAAGCTTAACGAGCTTGATTTTGAGCTTATCAAGCTTGTTTATCAAGCTTCCTTATCAAGCCAAGCTTGAGCTCAAACCAAGCCAAGCTCAAGCTTAATATAAAAAAGCTCGAGCCAAGCTCAAGTTCTAAAATAAAAAATTTATCAAGCTCGAGCTCGATTAATTCTAGTCAAGCCAAGCTCAAGCTTACGAAAGCTTGGCTCGGCTTGGCTCTTTTGCAGCCCTAGTGGCAGCCGTTCGACTGAAGACCGACTTGCTGAGTTGCTTCCGGACAGAGACAAGTCAAGTCCACGTCCTCCCGTGGGGACAGTTGGCAGAGGTCGCTGACAAAGCTTAAATAATTTTCCCACACTTTATCATTTATTATTTCTCAATACTTTCACCATAAGGTTGGATTTGGAACAATTGGACCATGTAAACTTATAACGTGAAATATGTACGGGACACGTAAATTAAAATTTTGCTTATTTTTTTTTTTTTAGTTTCTTGAAGAAAAAATCAAATACATGTAATCCAATAATTTTTTATGACCTACTTCTAAAAATTAAAAATTAATAACTCATGAGCTCCTCAAGGATTTTGGATTTGGGATGGTTTATTGAAAACTGCTTTCCGTTTTCTCTTTTCTTGAAAAGCTGTCTAAATTTGATTGTTTGATTGTTCGATAGCAATATGTTAATTTCTTTTTAATAAAATCAGTTCAATTTTGCAGCAGTATTTTGACAAATCTATTTTGCACGTTGTCAAAAGTAGCTTATGCTATCAGTTTGCAATCCCGAATCAAGTCTAAGGCTAATAAGGTGTGGAATTGTTATTGCTTTTCAAAAATTGACAAAAACAGCTGCAAAGTTAAACTGATTTATCCAAAAAATGTTTTTTGACAACTTCTTGTTACCAAACAAACCTAGGCTGCTTTTGAAAGAAAGTAAAGTAGCCTCCAAAAATAAGCAATTCCATGCTCAAGCTAAAAGAAGGCTAGGTTTGAATTTGTTTATTGGATGTTGTTTCTGTTTGTGTTTTCTTTTTCTTTTTGTTTCTTTTTTGAAAACAATCCCCGCAAGAAGTTTTTCATCAGCGTGTTATGTTTGTCCGAGTGCCATTGTTCCAACGCATTAGCGCTTTGTCTGAGAAAATGAGGTGATAAAGAAAACAAGGTTCCAAACATTTAATTACAACTCAGTAGAATTGGAACTTGCTGATTTCCGAAAACGAAGTTAAATATCGCTTTGAGCAACGATAATTTTGATTACCCTATCATGCAGATTTGCTAATCTAATTAGCGTATCTTTAACGATTTTTACTACTCTCGAGCTCTTATGGCGGTTCATGCTGCTTGTTAGCGGATTCTCTCGAGCTCTTATGGCGGTTCATGCTGCTTGTTAGCGGATTTTGTTCGGCACTGATTCTTTGAACAGTTTATAGCTGAAGTTTTAATCTGTCTAGCTAGTTCTACTTGCTGTTTCAGAAGCCAGTTCTAGTGAGTTTTTACAGACTTGCACGAGAATATCAACGACATATATTTTTATTATTATTATAGGCTCGATCATCAGGCATTGGTGTTTATTTGTGTTCCAGTTCATGCTCGTCATCCAGTAAATGGAGGCATTCGTCTCAATACCAAGAGCTACGTACTAATTATATTTGGAAATTATATTATTTAGTTATCAGTTCATGGTATAAATGATAATTGTGGAGTTTCGACTCGTTTTTGCCTAGAAAATGCATCCCTCTCTTATTCTCTCTTATATATTAATGATAATAATAAGTTCCGTACATATTATGCTACTGTAATTTTTCTTTTTGGTTTTCTCTTTCATATTCATAACATATCCTCCGATGATTCAATGGGACTATTTTGATGGTAGGACAAAATCATTTCGGTTGTTATTATTTTTTTTCTTTCTATCATGACATTTTGACATGGTTTGTTAACATGTTCTTGCTTGCCCAAGATTTGGATCGACTCAGAATGGTAAACTGTAATGTAGATCAATTATAAGTTGGCCTCGTTTGATAAACTGTAATGTAATCGTAATCGTAATGTAATCAAATAAAAAAAATTTAATTTTTTTATTTGAGTACATTGTGATTACGATTATATTACACATTACAGTGAACCATACGATAATAATCATATTTTAACCAAGTGTACTAGTACTCTAGTAGTAGAGCACTATCCTTAATTCTAAATGATTAAAGCTTTTGATGCATTCACCAATTCTTGAATATTGATGTTAATCTGAAAATCTTATGTTTGAAATGGTTGGTGGGAGAGAAAAGTACAAAGGGTTAATCATACTGATCCTTCCGATGTTTTATAAGTATTACATAAACTATTTCTATTCCGAAAATAATTATAATATTGCAGGGACTATCCTTGTTCCTAAAGTAATTACAATAACCCTCTTCTTTATAAAATTCAATAACGAAAGGGATTATCACTGGTATTAGTTTCTATATAAAACATAAAGTTTATGGGATCCGTGTAATTAGTTTTATAGCAGGTTGATCTGTATAATAAGTATAACATATAGAAGTAAATAATATAATTAACCCAAGTACAAATTACTTTACAATGCAATGCAATGCGTTGCGGACGATAGTTATATTATGAATAACTGTGCAGACCCAGTCAATTTTTCCATTACCCTTAGCTCATACTTTGGGACATTGGATATCTGTGTTAAAGTAAACTATGTGAAATAATTGATTTCATTAGGGATCTAAATCCAACAATATCTCTAGTAGTATAATGTTGTTTGGAAACGGTTCAAAATTAAACGTTTAAGTTGTCCGGCGCTTGTAGCTCATATCGAAATCAGCACAGACACCATACGAGGCCGACAGAGTTCGAGTCCTCCAACCGTAAGAACGTGTAGACGTGTATAGGTTGTAATAAAAAAACTATCTGAGCCGTTTTGAATTTTTCTATTAATTAATAAAAATAATTAAAAGCTAAAAGATCTTTAACCGCATATGTATCTCCTCACCTAGTTAAGAAAAATGTAAAAATTCTAAAATTCTTCTAACTACCTAAACATATAATAAATCCTAAACTATATTTAATATTCAAATTATATTTAAACTAAGTATATTATATTTTCTAACTAAACATATAACCAAAATTCTAAAAATATATCTATAAAAATTTAAATTTAAATATATTAAAATCCTATTTAAAATATTTTAATATAATTAAATTTTTATCTATTTTTTAATAATATCATAGTTTTTGTTTTACATAAATTTGACTAGTATATATAATAAGGATTATAAATCTAAGTCCATATATATATATTCTAAAATTAGTCGGATGATTTTATATTATTGATCAATATATGTTTTGAATTGAAAGATTAAAATTAAAAGGTGTGAGTATCTAGTTAAAAGATAGGGATTGATATCCTATCAATATGTGATTGAAAGAGGAGCACAAAAGTATTACAACAATTAATAAAAAGTATAATTTCAGCTTTATAATTATGTATAAATAAAAAGTATTATAATAGCGATTGATCCCTATGGGATTGAAAGAGGAGCAGAAAAGAACAAAACATTATGAATAGTAGGCCAGCTACTGTTAACACCCCTTACGATGGGTCAACCAAGCAGTGTGAGCTTGTACGAAAATATCAACAAAACAGACAACAATGGAGGATGGAGGGACCCTCTCTTTATAGGTTTTGTCTGCTGATGAAAAACGTGGTTGATGACGATGTGAGTTGTATTGTTACATTCACAGTATATTAATATAGGACAATTTACAGGACAAATGGAGCATGGAGGGACCCTCTCTTTATATGTTTTGTAACAGGAGTGACAGCAGAAATTGAAATAATATATATTAATATAGGACAATTTATATGTTTCGAAATTATTATAAAACTGATGGTGCTCTTGCTCCTTAACATGAAGAGAGCTTCCTCTCAACATATTTTGTAAAGTTTAGTCCCACATTGAAAAAGCACCATGAGTTATCTCAACATATATATGAGTATGTGTTGTTGGGATATGCACATGGGGTGGTGACCCTAAGGAGGGAACCATGTGGATGATTTTACTAAGAGGAAAATGATTAATTCCAACAAGGACGTAAGTTGATTTTTGTTGTGTCGGATATGAGAGATGGTGAGATCTCACTCCACTCTATAAATAGAGCCCCATTGCCTCCTTTCCAAGATGCACCAAAGAAGAGAGTTAAGGGAGTCCGTAACGTTCAGGAAGTCCGTTCAAGTCATAAATTTTGACTGACGAGCGTTTCAGAAGTTCTCTTGAACTTGCTGGTTCCTGGAAGCGGATCGTATAGAGACGAATCTTGCTTTGAGCAACAGTATTTTTACACCCCATCAGATTTAATCCTCTTCTTCTTCTTCTTCTTCTTCTTCTTCTTCTTCTTCTTCTGTTTCTCTGTAACTCGTTTTTCAGGTTTTAAGGTACCTACTGAGTAGGGAGGCCTAACTTTGTTCTTGAGATCTATCTCATTTGTGGCACCTACTGTGTAGGCTTGCTAAACTTCTCATTTGTGGCACCTACTGTGTAGGCTTGCTGAACTCCTCATTTGTGGTATCTACTGTGTAGGCTTGCTGAACTCCTGTTTTCCATCTATATCCACGTCTCGGGACTAACAATCTCAAAGCAAGATTAGTACGATGGAAAATATTAATGCTTCACTCCTCCAAACTGACTACTGCAAGTTGGAAAAGTTTGATGGAGAGCATTATCAAGTCTGTAAGAGGAAGGTCTTTCTCACCCTTCAACTCTGAGACGTTGATCACGTGCTCTTTGAAGAGGAACCTACTGTTTCAGATACTGGGTCTGTTGCCGCTATAACTACGGCTACTAAACTTCAGACCAAATGGAGAAGGGAGAATAACATTTGTAGGCTTCTGATCCTAAATGCTATGGAGGATTTCCTGGCAGAATCATACTCAAAGAAGGATAGTGCTAGAGAAATATGGGAGTCTGTGAAAAATCTGTACGAGGAAGACAAAAACAGGAGCAAGATATTTTTCGTCGAAAAATATCACAAGTGGCTCTTTGAAGACGAGAAGGCGATGCTTCCTCAAGTGAAGGAGTTTCTGAAACTTCGTCAGAAACTGGACGATAAAAAGATGCCCCTCGTCGACAAGTTTGTCGTTGGAGGGATCGTCTCGAAACTTCCTGCTGGATGGAATACGTTCTATGCAAGAATGCATCGGAAGAAACTCGAGATCAGTCTGGAAGATCTCTTACAAGAAATCCACGTTGAGGACGAGATGCGTTCTCAACAGAAGATGGATGCTTTGTCCAAACAATTGGCCGAGGCCAATCTGGTCAGACGAGAGACTCCAAGGGGAAGCAGGCGGCTTCTCACCACAAGAAAGACTTCACTAATCTGAAAGTGAAGGGACCGTCTTTCAAACAGACGAAGCCCAAGTCCAATGTGACTTGTTTTAACTGTGACAAGAAGGGCCACTACAAGAGTGAATGTAGATCCAAGTCCAAGCAGTCACAGCAAGGTGAGCCTAATAAGGTTTCATTGATTACTGATGGTATTGCTATAATTGCTCAGGTCACTTTGGTGGGGGCTGACTCTGACTGGTGGGTAGACACTGGTGCCACCTGCCATGTCTGCTCAAGCAAGAAATGTTTCACCACATACCAGCAAACCTCTGAGAAGGTGATGGTGGCGATCCAGGCACAAGCTGAAGTTCAAGGGATCGGGATGGTGGAGCTGAAGCTGACATCCGGGAAAACTCTGACGCTTCAAGGAGTGAAGCATATTCCCGTGATTGCCAAGAACCTGATCTCTGGAGGCCTGCTCTGCAACGCAGGCCTGAGGATGGACATCAATACTGGCCAGATGGTGATGTCCCTGAAAGGAATGTACTTCGGAAAAGCTTTTTATACCGAAGGAATGTTTAAACTCCAGCTTGTAACCCAGTCAGAGAACATTAATGCAATTTCCAATTCTGCTTATACTATTGAGTTGTGGCATAATAGACTAGGACATGTCCATTGTAAAAGGATAAACAAAATGTCTAGTCTAGGACTTATCTCCAAATATGGGAGAAAGGTGGAGAAATGTGAAGTGTGTGCTCAGACTAAGATCACAAGGAAACCCTTTTATCGGGTCAATCGAAGCACAAATCTTCTGGAGTTAGTACACTCCGATATCTATGACTTCAAACAATTCTTCACGAAAGCCGGGATGAAGTATTTCATAACCTTCATCGATGACTTCTCAAAGTACGCGTTCGTCTACTTGATAAAAACAAAAGACGAAGCATTCGAGAAGTTCAAGGAGTTCAGGGCTGAAGCTGAAAGGAAAACTGGACAACAACTCAAAAGGTTGAGGAGTGATCGAGGCGGAGAATATCGATATCATGATTTCACATCGTTCTGTAAAGAACATGGAATGTAACGCCCCAGAACCAGAATACTGGAGAGCGGGGGCGAACATAGCCAGCTACTTATATTGAAGTGCAACCCACCTCGCTATACGGTCACGGCTGTCTAGATACATGAGGGTTTAACTACAAGCCATAAGTCTCTTATGGTCATGAACAAGCCTATTATCTCAATCTCAAGCAAGTAATAACAGTTACAAGATGTCAGAGCACCAAATATACAATAGTAAGGCGTCCCATACATTACATATTTGGATGATCATGAAGCTAGTCATTACAAAATGTGAAAACTAGCAAGAGTTTCAGTCATACATGATCAACCCTAGGATTTGCCAATCATGTTACAGTCCGTAGGCAGACAGTAAGTAAAGTGTAATCGAGCTAACATGTGCTCGTCGGCTAAACGTCTTAAAAGAATATTTTTACAATAGAGTGGGAGAGTCAAAAATAACCCACTTGTTGCCAGGATTCCGTCTAGTGGTCACCATCTGGCTGGAAGGTCGGTAGATCCTTTGGAGATGCTCCGATATCTGGCCATACAAAACCAGCTGGGTCAGATCCCAGAAAGAGCAAGTGCCACAAGGGAGGCTTCACTTAAGAACTAAAACCAGCAATTAGCACAATAATATAATTATATAATAAAAGACTGGAAGTATAGAAAATTATGATGATATACGATAAGATAACCATGGAACTATTCAGATAACCAAGTTACAACCCGTAAACCAAACAAGGACCGGGGTTGTAACTCTTTATCTGAACGGAACTTGGTTTTCTACCATTTATCAATAAAGTAAAGCACAAGCATTCAGGTCATGTAACAATCTTGTACAAGATCAGGACAAGACTAGACTGGGTTAGACTCCATCCAATCAATCACGGCCAAGCAATGAGTACGGCTTGATACTTTAACTAACTAGGGTTATCACAGGCCTAGTTACTAGCAAGATGCAATGAGATTATTCCAACAGCCACAAGCCCTGCAGACCATCCAGGTTATCCAGGTCGAATATCTTGTTCATGAAGGGTACAACGCATAGCAGTGTGCTGGAAATGTGCCCTACTCGTCGGCAGGCTACAAGTCCACTTGAGCGCCCAGATAACGAGATTGTCTCACTACAAAAAAAGTATTTTTCTGGGACCCCAAAAATCCGTCTTAAAAAGACCCAAATCAGTCCTAAATTGTGATTTGGGATGAATTTTAGGACGGTAAGTGACAGTGCTATTAGGGTGGCGTGGCAAAAAGTTTTAGGACCAAAAATGTCGTCCTAATTTGGTTTTAGGGTCGAAAAATACAACCGTACCAAAAGAGTTTGAATTATTACATGTTTACGACGGTTTACAAAACCGCCCCAAAATAAAAGAGTTTGTGACGAGTAACACCCGTCCTAAACAAATTTGCCAGCGTTACAAAAGAATGTCGTTTTTATCTAGGACAATTACATAACTGTCCCAAAAGTAACACTTATGAAATTAATGTCTGTATTTTTCAGCTATAAAACATACAATTTAAATACACATAAATTCATACAAGCTTACGTTATCAAGCTTGTCCTCAGATGTATCTCCAGGCATCAAAGCTCCAATACCAAAAAACCTTAACAACATCAAGCATTCTTTACCATTAAGTAGAAGACAACAAAATTCATATATAACTATATATGTTCAATTGATAAACAACCAAAAGCTTAACATTAAGCATCCTTAACCACCATTTCCAAAATAAATCCAAAACACTACATCACCCACAGCAGCAGTTACAAAATGAACCCATTGTCTCCACCATTACATACAAAATGCTGAACCCATTAAGCATCCCTTTCCAAAATAAATCCCAAACACTATACATCACCCACAATTCAGTTACAAAATGAACCCATTGTCTCCACCATTACACCATGTTTTTAGTATATCCAACATGTACCCAAAAATTAAGCCAAACTTTTTATCATCACAAGATCGTCGCCCATCATTTTAGCATATCCAGAATGCTTTTGAAGGACCTGCAAATGAAGATATGCCAATATATTAGCAACCTGCTAACTATATACGAACAACCAGGAAAGAAAGACAAGTTCTTCCAAATTGTACAGACTAGACCACATTAGTTTGTGAAGGTTTAAACAAATTGTACAAACCTACTAATCGTTCTTCCAAACTGTTCGGACCTGCGTACAAAAAAGTTGGAAAAAAAAACAATGTACAGAAAAAGCTTCAAGTGACAAAGGGAGCTTCAAGTGAAAAAGGAAGTTTAAGTGAAGACGGAAAAAATTGGGAAACATTTTAAATGGGAAGTACAATTATTCTAGCAAGAATTACAGTAACAAGCTGGAAAAAACCAATGTAAAAGTTAAAATCAATAGACTGACACCACAAGGTGGTTTCGAGAGCAAGCCATTAAGGATGTCTCTTCCTCAGAAGGATAAATGACTTTCCAACCAGGGTTTTGCCTTAGGATGACATCTCTCAGTACTACCCATGGCCTTCACTGATTGGCCAATTACAACTAGGGGTAGTTGTAATCAAGTGCATGTAATATATGTATAAGGGTAGGGTCGGATACCATGTTCAGTCGCGCTTCAATAATTTAATAAGATACTAACTGTTGATGTATTCGAAAAAATGGTAAAATTAAAACATCACCTACTTGGTATCAATATGAATCTTAATATGAGGTTGGCTCGAACAACACAAGTTCTAATGCCTAAGAGTGGTTGTCAGGTGTTTCGAAAGCTTAATTGCTTTCGTTCAGTTATCTGATCAAACGGATAACTCAGTGTATCCAATACAATGATCTAGAACAGGGTTGATCCTATTATATCGAGAATTTCGAGAAGATACCAACTATGACCGAGTTCATAAGGTAGCTTGAGGAAGATACACATCAGTATTAACCTGACGTGTGCCGAGCAGAGTCTGATCCAACATCAGGATAATGAAGGGTCCGATTTGATTTCCCAATGTCCACCCAATACTCGGTTATCAGTAAAACCAATTACCGTACCGAGTATCCTCTGATACTTGTCGAATATCATATGACGTCAATCCTAGTTTGGATACTAACGTTGTACTACTTCCTGTGTATACTTGTACCTATATAGGGATTGGTACCAGGGGCTGGCACCATTCGTGTGTATATAAGAGTGTCGAAAACGAGGTAGTCACTCGGTCACTGGGCATAACTCACAAGATTTTGTTCACTCATGTCCCTGTTCTGTCACTATTCTCCCCAAAAGTATAAGCTGACTGGGCATACAAAGTGCAAACAATTGCAACTGCAACTGGTACCCCTTAAATAAAGTTACAGCAGCACCTAAATTACTGTATCATAGTGTGATTGAACCCAGGAAATACAGTGAACCTACATGAATTTGCAGTGGACTGGATCAAGGTGGACAGATGCAAGCTAACCTGGGGTTAGGATACCAAGACATCCCACACACAGGTTCAATGTTCTGAACTTGAAGTTCATTCTCCAAAATAAAGTTCAATGACTGAACTTGAAGTTTCAATTGTCTGAAATGAAGGTACAGATCGGAATATCAAAATAGGGAACTGAACTCCTTAGTTCAGAAGGACTGTTTATAATGAGATAATGACATGAACAAAATAATGGACTGATATATGTAGGTGAACATTTAGAGACTGAATATAACTGTATAGTGTAAATCTGAGACTGAACATTTAGTCCCATAATTTGAACTTAAAACAAAACAATGGATACCCATCTAACATACTCTAAAATTCAGTGTAAAAAATAACTTGGCAATATGTAAAAAATATCACTGGTTTCGGAGTTTCCAGGGAAAAGGACACAGTGAAAACAGAAGCTAAAATTCAGTTCCGATACTGATATCGAGATTATGCAAAATTCAGACTATGCAAAATTCAGTCCAAAAAATCAGTCCAGAAAAGAAACCAATGTAATAAATACAAATTTTAACTTGAAAGAAAGGAAATGGAGAACCAAACATAAATTGCAGCCACGAAAGAAAACCAAACATAAGAATCACAAAGAAAAACTAATGTAATAAGTTGATAGTTGGCAAATTACCTGGACGATGTACTGGATTGTTGAGAAAGTAGTTGAGCATTCAGGAACATGGCCACAACTTCATCTTTGAGCTCAGTCCTAAGCTCACTCTTGACCGCCTCAAGCTCTTTCTTGTGCCGGGCCTCTTGCTCCTCACGCTCTTTCCTTAAAGCGTCAGTCTCTTCTCTCAACTTCTCCGCATATTCTCGTAACTTTTCACCATCTTCTCGTAGTTGTACAATCTCAGCATTTGTTGCTTGTTGAATCTCAGCCTGATGAGCTGCTAAGGATGTTGATCCTTTACCGCTTACTCCTACTCCTCGGCCTAAAACTCGGCCATGCCCATCTTGTCCGATCACTTCCCTGTAAACATTATTCAATTGCTCCTCGTTATCTCGTTCTTCAGCTGGTAGCTCTTCAATTCTCCTTTCTAACATTTTCTATAGCATGCAAGGAGGTTTGTGTTAAATTTCTCTAATTTGCAATAGACATTTTGTTAAAAAAAACTCATTACAAATATGAATTTTATATACCTCTGTTCCAGCAGCCCCGTCTTCTTCATTATAACTGCCATCTTTTCCTCTAGTGGCTCTCCACATGTTGACAAGGTCAACAGGCTTGTTTTCTAGCCTCCTCTGATGTGTATGCATGTTCCAAAGTAAGAAAAAATTTATACATTATCAACTGAAAATATATGACAATTATCTTACCGAAAAACACAATACTAACCTTTCTCTTTATTTCTGGAAAGGATCTTCTACCAGTTCTAGGGAGAGCACAAAGTTTTTCGTGATTAACTTGGTTCTTCTCCGAAACTTTCTAAAAAACATTTGGACAACATGCAGTAAATTGAAATAAAGGGTTTGCCACTAGCATGAATATGGATGTAAGTTATTTGTTAGTCGATTTATACCTGTGTGTTACCCAAGCCCTAATATGCCACTAGAGTAGGCCATTGACTAGGCTCCACCCGGGGCGGCACATTTGCTAGGCGCTCTTCATCGGTCTCAAACTTTGTATAGAAGTCTTTTTTCACTCGATGCTTGAAGGCCTTCCAGAAAATTCCCATTTTCTTAAAGCAAATAGCTTTAAAAGCATCGGGTGCATTTGTGTTTTCCTTAAAAAAATATGATATCTAAGTTATCAATATAAGTAGCCATTATCAATAGCAAAAATATGTGAACAACAGGTGATGGTAAAGCATTCAAACATGATATCCGAGGTTATACTTCCAAACAACCACAAGAACATCAAGATATAAATTAGTTGAATCATCCCAAACCAAAAACAAGTAACCACTTCAACATCTTCATTCCAACATTAAAAGAATATAAACAAAATATTGCACTTGAAATGACAGTTTCAATCAACACTTCTAGGCCACAGCTGCTTCAATCGATTTGTTTTTACTCTTGATGGTGAATTATAGTGCTATGATCTATAGCTTACAATATAGACCTTGAGTGTTACTGACTACAAAGTCAATGCCAATGTGTCTATAGGTTTAGCAAGATAGACAATAGGGGGTTCACTATCAAGTAGGATAATAGTAAAAATAAAGATAGTAATCCATGAAAATACAGATAAAGAGACGGAGAAAGTTACCTTAACCGACGCCCAGACCATTTCTAGTTTATCCTTATCAGCCTTACGCCAAGATAACATTGTTAACGGAAACAATTCGCCATTTCGGGAAAGGTTACCAAGATGAGACATCAAATGGTGCCCATGTTCTCCAACTGGTTGGCAATCTTCATCCCACTCTATAATTTTTTTTACTCCATTATCCCATTTTTTCCATGGCTTAGCAGCTCCTCTATGTTGCCTAGTGGAAGGTCCACTCTCCATCGTACCTTATCAGAAACAAAAGGGAAAGACTCATAAATATACTACTTAAAAACCAGAACCATTAATAGCTCACAATTTACATTATAATTTCAATACAAAACTTACCCTTCGGTATTTTCTCAGAATTCTCTACTGGCTCATTATCTAAAGGCTCATCATCGCTCTCTTGAAAAATTTGATGTCTTGATATAGGAATGCGCAAGACATCCTCCATAAAAGAGGGTTCTAATCGTGGCTCTAATGTCCTCTCACCCATTGCTATGACATGTTCCATATTCTTTGCAATACGCGATGACCTACGCGTAGGACTGTTGTATGCAGCCTGAAAATACATAATCAATGTAGCAGTATATAGGTAGGTGCTGTCAAGATAGTCCAACACAATGAAGAACCAAACCACCATAGTAGGATACCCGAGTATCAGAAGAAGTATCATTTGCTACATGTGTTGTATTAGATATAAGAAAATTAGATTCAATATGTATATAAAGAAAAGGAAAAATGGTCATCCTCGACGAAATTTGAGGATCAAATATCCAGAATTGTCAAGATAGTCCAACACACTAAAAAGACATAGAAGGAAGTTCAAATAAGAATAAAAATCTATGCAAGGAAAAGCTGAAACCATAGTAAAATACTCTTCCTCTACAATTTGATCCCATTTGAAGCTAGGCATCAGATCGAAGCTGACCGTGGGTCTGCATGAGCTCAATAACATCCATGATGCGGCTCAACCAGCTCTACCAATGAAGAACCAAACCACCATAGCAGGATACCCGAGTATCAGAAGAAGTATCAATTGCACAGTGGCGTATCAGAAGAAATTTAAGTGCACACTGGTGTATTAGAGCGTATCAGAGCTCACTAGACATTGGCAACGCAAGCATTGGCAGAGGGTCAAGACCAGCATCAATGGAGGATCAAGACTCGAGGACCCCGGATGTTGTTTTTCTCATCATTTGCTATATGTGTTGTATTAGATCAAGATAGTCCAACACACTAAAAAGACATATAAGGAAGTTCAAATCAGAATAAAAATCTATGCAAGGAAGCTCAAACCATAGTAAAATACTCTTCCTCTACAATTTGATCCCAGTTGAAGCTAGGCATCAGATCGAAGCTCACCGTGGGTCTGCAAGAGCTCAATAACATCCACGATGCGGCTCAACCAGCTCTATCAATGAAGAACCAAACCACCATAGCAGGATACCCGAGTATCAGAAGAAGTATCATTTGCACAGTGGCGTATCAGAAGAAATTTAAGTGCACACTGGTGTATTAGAGCGTATCAGAGCTCACTAGACATTGGCAACGCAAGCATTGGCAGAGGGTCAAGACCAGCATCAATGGAGGATCAAGACTCGAGGACCCCGGATGTTGCTTTTCTCATCATTTGCTACATGTGTTGTATTAGATCAAGATAGTCCAACACACTAAAAAGACATAGAAGGAAGTTCAAATCAGAATAAAAATCTATGCAAGAAAGCTCAAACCATAGTAAAATACTCTTCCTCTACAATTTGATCCCAGTTGAAGCTAGGCATCAGATCGAAGCTCACCGTGGGTCTGCATGAGCTCAATAACATCCACGATGCGGCTCAACCAGCTCTACCAATGAAGAACCAAACCACCATAACAGGATACCCGAGTATCAGAAGAAGTATCAATTGCACAGTGGCGTATCAGAAGAAATTTAAGTGCACACTGGTGTATTAGAGCGTATCAGAGCTCACTAGACATTGGCAACGCAAGCATTGGCAGAGGGTCAAGACCAGCATCAATGGAGGATCAAGACTCGAGGACCCCAGATGTTGCTTTTCTCATCATTTGCAACCATAGTAGTAAGCTGTACACTAGAACAGTAAAAAAATCGCTTATGATCAAATTTTTAACCTTTTTCATTTTAGGGACAGAAGAGTCATCATTGTTTGCAACCTGCAACATAAGAAAAATAGTGAGATATTCCAATGAATGAAGACAGAAAACACAAGACTTGATATCCAATTTATTACCTTCTTCTTTTTAGGGTCGGAAGGTTCTTCATTATGGTTGCTATCTTCCTCGCTAAGCAAGTCATCACCGACGGGGATATACTCATCATCTATTTTACTTGTGCTTCTTTTTCCCATCTTACTCGAACTTGTTCGAGTAACCTTCTTCGAATTCATTACAAGCTTTGAAGCTTGTTGCAAATTTAAAGCATCCATTTTCATTTTATTTCTAGTAATATTTTCCAATCTTTGCCTCTCATATCCCGACATAAACCCAGGCTTGATAAACTTCTTCTTTTGTGGGGACATTTTTCCTAATAGAAGTTAAAAATTGCAATATGCAGGGTTATCCCGTGATTGGTCATTACAAACCTACACTATCAACTCAAATACAAATTGCAGTCTCGTATAAGTAGCATGATGAATTAAAGGGATACAGAAGCCAGAATAGTAGAGCCACTAAATAATTTGATGGTACTTTACAATTTGGATGCTTTATCACAGAACATGTAGAAGCCACTAAATAATATATGTTTATCACAGAACATGTAGAAGCCACTAAATAGTAGAGCCACTAAATAATATATGTTTATCACAGAACATGTTTATCATACAACATGTAGAAGCAAGTATATGACAAGATGAATGAAGTATAGTATAGCTTCTACAACCACTTTCCTGTAAACATTTTTTCTAATAGAAATTGAGAATGAATGAAGTAAAGAAAATAAGCAAAATTAATCAACATTCACTGAAATAAGCAAAATTCATCAACGTTCAATCACAGTAGATAAAACAACCAACAACTTGAAAGGATATAAAATAGCTAAGAGATACAAGTTTGTAATTTGATATCCATCACAAATAGTTGCAAATCAAGCTACAAACTTGCTACTCATGACCACTGTCATCATGGTCTTCATCACCATCACAAATATTTGTGTCAACCACCAAGCCCTCTACTCCTTGCCTAACCCAAGATCCATTATGAGCTTCATCCAGATGTTGCATGCTATAAGGTTCCACTCTATTAGCTTCTAAATCTTCTACTATTGTTGAGTACTTGTCAAATGCGTCTCGCGGCGACATCTGAACAACAACATGCCAATCTGACTCTAGAGGGTCTTGAACATACCAAACTTGTTCTGCTTGGGATGCTAAGATATAAGGTTCATCAATCACCCTATTCTCTTTGTATAACAAATGATTGAAGTTCACCAGAGTAAAATTAAACTCATCCACTTTCTGGCCCACTCGTGGATTAACCCAGTTGCACTTAAATAAAACATACTTCATGCCGTTCAAATATTTTATCTCAATAATGTCTATCAGTTGTCCGTAGAATATAACATCCCCTGTAAGAGGATTTCTATCTTTCCGATTAGAATAACTCATTTGTTCTGCTTTTAGGAGGACTCCACTATTCTGAGTTTTTCTACGAAGATCAATTTTTTTTGTTCGAAATCTAAAACCATTAACAATGTAAGAATTGAATTTCAAAGCATCCTTAAGAGGGCCTGAAGCTAAGCTTCTGATCTCCTCTGATATTTGTACGTCTGGTAAACCTTTCACCTATATTAAAAAACATTAAATAAGTTTAATAATGATATTTTACTGCAAGTGGTCAAAAATATTAAATGTTCATTAAAAGATACATCTACTTACATGCTCCTTAAACCAAGTGACAAAGTGTTCATTATGAAGGCGACTAATAAGGTGTCGTTGTGAAGCTTGTGGATATTTTGACCCAAGTTCAGCAAGGTGTTTCCTGTGTAAAGATGTAGAAATTTATTTCAATTATATAACTAAACGAGAGGATATAACTCATGGTATTAGTCAAGACAAACTTACTCAATGAATGGTGCTACTGCCTCCGTGTTGGCAAGCACATATCGATGAGCTTGTATTTGCATAATTGGATCAAGTCGAAAGTGCACTGCTTTACCTACAACGCGACCAGATTTTTTTCCTCCATCATCATTTCTTCTTGGCCACTTCATTTTGGTTTCCGTACTATTGTCCAAATACCTTGAGCAGAAAGTCATACATTCTTCTAACAATACTGATTTAGCAATAGAAGCCTCTGGATGAGCACGATTCCGCACATAAAGTTTTAAGGTGTGCAAATATCTTTCCATGGGATACATCCAACGATACAATACTGCTCCAGCAATTTGTAACTCATCCACTAAATGCATAGGCAAGTGTTCCATTATATTGAAAAACCCAGGTGGGAAAATCTTCTCAAGACTACAAAGCGTAAGTGCCATATGATCTTGAAAATTTTTCAAGTCTGTAATACTATTTACACTTGAACACAACACCACAAAGCAGTTGCTTAATTCAATTAAGGATTTAACAACATGCTTTGGTAAGACCCTTCGAATAGCTATAGGAAGTAACTGTTGTATTAAAATATGATTGTCATGACTCTTAAGACCCCACATACTCCGCTCTTCTGTGTGCACGCATCGAGATATATTAGATGAATAACCATCAGGGACTTTTACATCTCGCAACACTTTCAAGAAAATGTCCTTTTCTTTGTTGCTCATTGTGAACTCAGCTGGAGGCAAGTACTCTAGAGTTCTTCCCCATGGTTGAGGATGTAGCTCTGATCGAATTTTCATATCTCTGAGATCTTTTCGAGCCTTTATATTATCTTTTGTTTTGCCTTTAATACCTAGCAAAGTAAAAATGACATTATCGCATACATTTTTTTCAATATGCATAACATCTAGATTGTGGCGAATCATATTGTGTTCCCAATATTGTAGTTCAAAAAAGATGCTCTTCTTCTTCCAACCTAATCTTGTTTTTGGCAGACTGTGTGTTTTTGCTCTCTCTTTTTCTTCTTCTTCCCTCTTCCTCTTTGTAAAGAGGTCCTCCTTCTTATATTCAGTTAAAACATTGAGATCATTCAACTGCTTTAACACTTCTGTTCCAGATAATGTCAAAGGTGGTGGCCTCATTTCTAATTTGCCATTAAAAGTTACCCTCTCCCTTCGAAACTTATGGCGCCCCGGTAAGAATCTACGATGACCCCAGTAACAATACTTGCCACCATTTGTCAATCGGGTAGCTTGATGATCCCTATTACAACATGGGCAAGCAAATTCACCTTTTGTGCTCCATCCTGACAACATAGCATATGCAGGAAAGTCGCTAATTGTCCACAACAGTGCTACATTTAGTTGAAATAACTGTTTGGTTGATGCATCATAAGTAGAAACACCAACCTCCCAAAGTTCTTTCAACTCCTCTACTAACGGTTGCAGATAAACATCAATCTTATCACCTGGACCTTTTGGTCCATCAATAAGAATAGACAAAATTAAGTTAGGTTGCTTCATGCACAACCACAGGGGTAAGTTGTAAGGGACGACTACAACAGGCCAGGTACTGTGAGCAACACTCATATTACCAAACGGATTAAATCCATCGGTAATTAACCCAAGTCTAACATTACGACTGTCTCTGGCAAAGGTTGGATTATTATCATCAAAAGCCTTCCAAGCAAGAGAATCTATCGGATGCCTCATTACACCATCCTCTACTCGCTTCTCAGCATGCCATTTCATACGAAGCTGTATGCGATGACCAAAACAATCGTTGCAGTCTTGGTATTAAAGGAAAATATCGAACCTTTTTCTGAGAAACTTTAGTACCCTGGTCAACCGGAGGAAGATTACCCTCGTTGGCATGATCAACTTTATATCTAGAAACCCCACAAATCTCACATTTGTTGAGATTCTCAGTTTCATTTCGAAACAACATACAACTATTAGGACAGGCATCCCATGTTTTGTAAGTGAACCCCAAGTCAGTAGTTAGCTTACTGGCTTGATAGTATGATTTGGGAATCTTGGCACACGGAAACACCTTTTTTAAGAAGACCAACAGCATTGTGAAAGAACGATTTGTCCATCCATTAAGTTGCTTCAGGTGTAAAAGTTGGACAACAAATGATAGCTCAGTGACACCCTTAGGACAACTCTCGTACAAATCGCTTTCTGCTTCATTTAGAAGTTTGAAGTATTTCGGCATGCATTCATCGGACCGCAAGTTTTCTTCTGCCATGGGCTCTTCCTCGCAACCCATATTTTCTATCATGCATGAGAATCCCATTCCCTCTCGTACCATTGTTGTCATATTAGCACATTCATTTAATCCAGCATCACTTTCATCAACTGACATATCATCTCCTATATTATCGGTGTTATTACCCAAACCACCCAATAACTCCCCATGATATATCCAATCCATATAACTCCTTTCAAATCCATACATCTCTATATGAACCTCCACAGTCTGTCGATTGTGATAAACACGATTTACACATCTACTACATGGGCAATAAATATGGACCGTATCAGCATTCTTAGTTCTATATGCAAATTTAAGAAATGCTTCGACCCCATCCTTGTATGCATTTGAATTCCAATCATGTGATCCAATCCAACGCTTATCCATATCAATTTCCAAAAGACAATTATCACCTAGCACCATCCAAAATATATATTCAGAACAATAGTTGTATCTTTATTGTTTCAAGAATTCAATTTGAAATTTCTATTTGAGGCAAATGGAGGCAAAAAGCTTGAGGCAGCAGCTATATAACTTTCTAATAATTAAAATACAGAGGCAAATTAGAGTTAAAATCATATAGCTTGAGGCAGCAACTATAGCTTGAGGCAGCAACTATATAAGTCTTATCCATTTCAGTTTCCAAAAAAAATATACTTTCTAACAAATTAGAGTTAAAATTCTTATGCAATATATCAAGCAAAGACAAATTTAATAATAGAGCAAACACTTATTGGTAGCCATGTACTAATGTGCCCAAGAAGAAGAAATAATAAGCATATAGATAACCAATTGATTATGACAATTACTAGCTAGAAAAAGGAAATTAATATACCAAGGTTGATTATGACTTACTGACATGGAACTAACACATGGCACAAATAACCAATTTCAACTGAAAAGCTCAAGCATGATTCACAAATGTCGGTTTTCAACAAACTAAAATCTACAAAGAACATAGCCAGGTTCAAATTCATCTCCATTTATAATATGTTTAACATCAATCCAGAATGGGCATGCAAATGTGTCCCAATTTTTTAAAAAAACCCATTTTTTACAAATAATCACAGTAATTCCTACATGAACGCATAATCACAATAATTTGAAAAATTAAAATCTACAAACAACATAGCCAGGTTCAAACTCATGTTCCTATCCATGCAAATGTGTCCCAATTTTTCACAAGAAAACCCAATTTTTCACAAATCATCACAATAATTCCTACATGAACGCATAATCGCAATAATTTGACAAATTAAAATCTACAAAGAACATAGCCAGGTTCAAACTCATGTTCCTGTCCATGCAAATGTGTCTAGACCTGTCAAGTCAGCCGGGCCGGCCCGACACTGAATTTGGGTGGGCCGGGCTCGGGCCTCTTCTACCCATGAACTATAGCGGGCCGGGCCGGGCCGGGCCAAGGGTGAAAAATCTCAGCCCAGTCCGGCACGTGACCCACGACATGAAGACTGGCTGGCATGTGCCCACAAAAAAAGCCAAACTAAGCATGTACCCACAAACAACACAGTCACCGTTCATCGCCCGTCATGAAGACTGGCTGGCATGTACCCACAAAAAAAGCCAAACTAAGCACAGCACAGCAAAAAGCAAAGCCAAGCAAACCCAAGCCAAGCAAAGCACAAATTGCTTGGCCAAAGCCAAGCACAGCACAAATTGCTTGTGCTAAAGCCAAGCATAACACACATTGACAAACAAATGATAAGCAGTGTTTGGGGTTCGGGCCGGGCTGGGATGGGCCGGGCCGGGCTGGGATGGGCCGGCCCGGCCCAATTGACAGGTCTAAATGTGGCCCAATTTTTCACAAAAAAAATCTATTTTTTCACAAATAATCACAAATTAATGACAATGTGCACATATTGTGGTGTTCTAACATATTTTTGCCACCAAATAATTTTCTCAATAAACTGATATACTTCATAAACCGAAATCTTCCCAAAAGAAAAACAATCACCTAAATAACTGATGCTTAAAACTAAGACAAATACATGCAGCCGGGAACAGTGTCACATGTAAATAATTATAAAAAATTGGTACATAATCCTAAAAAAATCTTGGTAAATAATCCTGTATAAACAGTGTCACATGTAATTAAATTCGAGCAAAAAATTGGTAAATAACTCTTATTAGAAATGTCAGTACGTTTGATGTATATGAGATGACCACAAGGATACTAAGCACCATTAACTAGAGATGGTCGCAACCACTGCCAGTTAGTTTAACAAAAGTTTCATCCTTTCAAGTGTCTTGTATTTGTGCAGAACTAACATTGTCCAAGATGTATGTAAAACAAGTGGCATAAGTCTAACAAGGTTTAATGGTAATCTGTGATTCAGGACCGTACAACTCATTTCGCAACCATTCCCACTGAGTCTCCCCCATTATAGTTCCATCACTAGACAGTGGGTCACTGTGATATCTAGTATCCAAGAGAATAACCTGTAAGGTACACCCAGTTATTTGCTACAGACACACACACACATATACACACATATCCAAAAGAATAACCTGTAAGGCACAAATATATATATACACACATGTTTTACACATTGAAATCTGCAGAAGTCAGGGAAAAAGTATGAGTTGCATAGGATAATGAAAAAAGAAGAAGTGATGGGTGCCTCAAAATTGTCAATCTTGATGATATATGCAAACTATTCTCCACTGCCAGAGAACAAAGTAGCAATGATGAACAGTATCACTAGAGTATGACTGAACAATAATTGTCATTGATAAATAGTGATGACAGAAGTCAATTCATGTATATGGACAAGTAATCAATTTCAAGCAAATGTTGATAAAAAAATTGGTAAATAATCTAGGACAAAATAACATGCAGCCATGTAAACTGTGTACAACACTCATATTTCTAGCAAAAATTTGAGTAAAGTATAAAACACTCAAATCTCAAGCAAATAATCTAGGACAAAATTACATGCAGCCGTGTAAACAGTGTGAAACACTCAAATTTTAAGCAAAATTTCAGTAAACAGTGTAAAACCCTCAAATTTTAAGCAAATAATCTACGATAAAATTACATGCAGCCGTGTAAACAGTGTGAAACACTCAAATTTTAAGCAAAATTTCAGTAAACAGTGTACAACCCTCAAAATTTAAGCAAATAATCTACGACAAAATTACATGCAGGCGTGTAAACAGTGTGAAACACTCAAATTTTAAGCAAAGTTTTAGTAAACAGTGTAAAACCCTAAAATTTTAAGCAAATAATCTACGACAAAATTACATGCAGCCGTGTAAACAATGTGAAACACTCAAATTTTAAGCAAAATTTCAGTAAACAGTGTACAACCCTCAAATTTTAAGCAAATAATCTACGACAAAATTACATGCAGCCGTGTAAACAGTGTGAAATACTCAAATTTTAACCAAAATTTCAGTAAACAGTGTACAATCCTCAAATTTTAAGCAAACAACCTACGACAAAATTACATGCAGCCGTGTAAACAGTGTAAAACACTAAAATTTTAAGGAAAAATTGAGTAAACGGTATAAATAGTGCAAACAATCTAGGACAAAATAACATGCATCCAAATATTAGGGAAAGACTAAAATATTTTGGTAAAAAATTCTAAAGATTGGGGGAAGTATACCAAGCCGCAGCAATGGAGCACCTAGGGTTGGAAGATCGGACAGAGAGAGAGCAATGGTCGGGGAGAGAGAGAGAGAGCAGCAACACTGGAGCACCAGGTCGGAACAATGGTCGGAGAGAAAAAAGAGCAGCAACACTGCATCACCTAGGTCGGAGAGAGAGAGAGAGAAAGGAGAAAGTTCTATCGCCATTTTTGATCGGAAAGAGAGAGGAAGAGAAGGTTTTTTGATCGGAAAGAGAGAGAAGTCCTATCGACTATAGAAAATAGGTTTTGGGATGGACGGTCTGGATTAATCCATCCGATCGAATGGCTACGATGGAAACACGTGGAGGTAATCTTTCCCCCCATATAATTTGGCAATTAGCCGCTACACGTGTGGTATTCCCGCCAACATATTTGGGACGAAAATATGTATTATTTGGAATAGAAATTTTCATCAGTCCCAAATAGTGATCCATTTTCACAATTTGTCCCAAAAAAAAGCAACATTTTGTTACTAAAAATATAATCGTCCCTAGAATTATACTTTTAGGACTTTTTAGACTAGTGTTCCTTATAGTGTCGTCCCAAAAAGACACTTTTTTTGTAGTGTCTGTAGCTGAAAAAATCTCTTCATGACTACTGGATTATTCTATTTATTAGCCTTAGTCAATTCAATAGGTACCCCTGACCGTGGTACTCAGGGGTCTCTGTCCTAGACAAGATGCAAGACAATACTGGTTTATTTTGTACAACACAATCGTCCACGGTGTCCAGGCCATTCATTCTTGTCAAGTCATGGTAGCTATCGCAACAGCATATCAAGATATATCATGTCAGGTTTATTTGTCTGGAGTACGCCACGGCGGGCCACTAGCATGTCATGTTACTTGTCAAGAGTGCACCACTACAGGTCACTGTCGTATTCATGGTATATGTGCAAAGTAAGCATCTATCAAGGGACCCAAGTTATACAGAGGGCCATAAGACATGAGCATATGATAACAAATAAAATAGTAAGGGGGCAAGATTGGGGAAGGAGCCATGCGGCTCAGGAAAATGGGTCTCATGCGGCATAGGGGGGTGCGGTCCATGCGGCTCTGGGAATTGAGTCTCATGCGGCCGGAGGATCGAGTCCATGCGGCCCTGGATCAGAAGTTCATGCGGCTGGAGGGAGGACTGGGTCTCATGCGGCTGGGGGATCGAGTCCATGCGGCTCAGAGGATCGAGTCCATGCGGCTCTGGATCAGAAGTTCATGCGGATGGAGGGAGGAAAGGCTTATGCGGTCAGGAATCAACCCCAGCTATGCGGCAAGGGCGGGACTGGCTCATACGGCCAGGCCATGCGGCCAAGCGGCTGAGGCCAATGCGACAGAGAGGATCGGGTCTATGCGACTCGGTCCATACAAAGCTATGCGACTGAGTCCCATACGGCAGGGGGGGTTCAAGTCCATGCGGTCAGGGGATCAAAAATTCAAGCGGCCAGGAATAGCGAGTTCATGCGGCTCTGAGAGCCATGCGGCTCAGGAGTCAAGCCCAGCCAAGCGGCTAAGTCCCATGCGGCTGGAGGAAACTTGCCACATGAAAAGCCACGCGGTCAAGCACTGTTCTTCTTCTCCAATATTCCGAGAAGAAGAACCATGAAGGCCATGTCCCAAGCTCCATAAATCCCTCATCCAGGGTCAGAATCCAGACTCCCTTAGGTCAAAATAGGACATAATAAAATTTTCTACAACATGGAACCATCAAAACTTAAAAATAACAAGGTTAAATAGATCAAGACCCAAGAATTCCGAAAATGAAATAAACTTAGATCTACAACAAATGAGCCAGGGAATCCAAAAGTGCTAAGTACTATAGAAGCTAAAAATGGAGAAAAAAAGACATTAAGGTAATAAAAATGGAGTTCTCTCGTGAAGCAAGCTGCACTTGCCGGCGGGAAAATGAGGTAGGTGGAGCTCTACGCCAGGAAGAAAGAAGAAGAATGAGTAATTGTGGAGTTATGAGGAGAGAGAAAAGTTAGGTGAGATATAAATGGTGATGGTGGTGGTAGGTAGGGGTTTTTCTTTTGGTTCATGATGAACCCAAAAGCAACCCAAACCAAGCCAAACCAAGATGAACCATGACCCATGAAATACTAAAATAACCATGCAATGAGACCTGCAATACAAGTCGAGATACGTACACGTATACCAAAATACGTAATATGGACAATGGTCGTTACAACTCTACCCACCTTAAAAGAATTTCATCCTCGGAATTTTAATTAAGAGGCTAGAGAAGCAAGGACAAGCTATACTAATCACAAGCAAGTTATAACCAGGCAATCAATCAAGCAATCATTCATGCAAGCAAGGAAGCTGAGGGTGTAAGGCATAAGAAGGACATTATACCTTACGAGTCAAACAGGTTGGGATATCGCGATCGGATATCATCCTCAAGCTCCCATGTTGACTCATCCAAGGAGTGATGACCCCAAGCTACACGGAGTAACTTGATAGTCTTATTCTTGAGTATCTTCTCTCTTCAATCCAATAGGGATACTGGCCTCTCCTCATACGAAAGGTTGGTACCAATAACCAATTTCGAATGATCTAGGACATGACTCGTATCCGGAATATACCGTCGTAATTGGGATACATGGAAGACATCATGCACCTCACGTAACGACGACGGGAGAGCGAGACGATAAGACACATCTCCTACTCGCTCCAGGATGTCAAACGACCATATATACCTAGGACTAAGCTTTCCCCGTACGCCGAAACGAATTACGCCACGGTTAGACGAGATCCTAAGGAATACATGGTCGCCGACAGAAAATTCAAGGGGACGCCTGTAAGCCCCTAGATTTCAAAAAAATAGTTTTTATAATTTTCAATAGCATTTATATTAATTTTAATACGTATTTTGCAGCGTATTTCGTATTTTCTTGGTTTTCGTAATGCTTTGAAATTTTTCCTAACTTATAGATTTTTCCTTGGCCGGCATACCGCCAGTATACCGGAGTATACCGACGGTATACCGCCCGGACACGTTTTCTACACTTTAGATATTTTCGGTTTCTGATATTTCCATGAATAGTGTTTTTGATATTTTCGTGAATAGTGTTTTGGATATTTTGATGAATAGTGTTTAGATATTTTTGTGAATAGTGTAGATGCACCCTATTAACCAATGAGTATTTGGTTTTGTTTAAATGGCCATGATTGACCTAGACTTTCACATGGATCACGATCCGACGGTTAAGATTAAATTCCCCTTCTATATAAACCATTTCACTTTCTCTCTCCTCTCTCTTTTCATTCTCTTCAATCTCTTTTCATTTCTTCTTCCTTTCTCTTCCCTTGGAGCTTGCCAAGAGCTTGGCCTTGAGGTCTAGAGTGTGGTTTCGTACCCCTCTTGTGGTGGAGTAGAAGATTAGGCTTGGAGCTTAACCCAGGCAAGTACATCTTGCTCATAAGTGACATGACCAGGCTATAATTTTGTTTTCCATAAAAACTAAAGTTTTATTGGCCTATAATATGCTTCTTTAAATTGTTAACATGTTTAGTATATAACACTTTTGGTTTTGATCGACAATATTGCGTAGATCTGAGTTTTTAGATATGATTTTCGAATATTTTGAGGTTTTGATCTATCAAATGTTTTGATTTGTGAAAATTAATACTTTCATGTTGTAGGAAATTCAATTCTATTCGATTTTGACTTTTGAAAGTCCGAATTTCGATTTAAAACGAAGTTTTTATGGCCGAAACAAGTTTTGAGTTCAAAAATCAACTTTCTGTGATGGTTCGGAAAATCCGTCGGAAATTCGCGGAAATCCGTCGGAAAATCCGAACTTGCACCACAAAACTTGCTGTGACGGATCAAAAAATCTGCCGGTAATCCGCAGTAATCCGTCGGATAATCCGGTTAGGCTGTTTTTAATTTTTTTTTATATATTTTAAGTACTGTAAAAATTTTGAAAAAAATTATATTTAAATACTATGTTAATTTAGCTAATTTATTATAATTTTTCCAGCATTTAATAAGTACTTTTAGTATTTTATAAAAATAGGAAAACAGAACTCATTTTCAGAATACATATGTTTGTTGATTTTTAATAAATGTTTATGAAGGTTTATAAATTCCAGAAAAATTAGTATAAATTTCTAAAATTAACAAGGATCATTTTGGTACTTTATTTTATGTATAATTGAGCTTTTTATTTATCTTAAAAATTGTTGGAACGCAATGTTCATTTGATTTATTTATGGAATAATTACGACTTGCAACTTTTTGTGTTATTTTGAGTTTTAGCCGTATTGAACCTCACCCCTCACTAGTGTAAAGACCCTAGAAAGTTAGTTATAGTAGTGTGTCACCCCACATTGGTCTCATATGCTAAAGTCATTATTTTGGCTAGGTGCCCAATCATAAGTCGTGTTGCACCAATTAGTGTCTTAGTGTTTTAGCTTAGTATAAAAACTAAGTTTATGTATTTATTTCTACAGTGACGAGTTACCAGATATCTATAGCACTTTTATCGCAGCTTGCTTTGCTAGAGGCTTTCTACAAACTTTACATACTGCTATAACAATAAACTGCAATTTACCAACCATGTTAAATGCTGATCCTTGGGGTAGCAAGTTAGAACTTTACATGTTGTATTACTTTCAGTCTCTACCATGTTTAGACAGTATCTCATATCTCTCACATGTTTAAATAACGAGTTAAGGGAAAACTGTTAGTAATGTACGTGAACATGACCCCCTTCTCCGTATGTATTTACCGCGCACGGTGACATTCTATATGTGACCTTACCGTATGTTCTGATCTCGCGTTTGTGTATGGATATACACCGATGCCGTTCGTGCACGTATGTGTATACTAGAAAACTTGATATGTGCCGCTGTACATCCTATTCACCTATTGACCGATTCACGTACATGCTACGGTTTTAAACTTTTAAACTACATGTTGTCATTTCTAAAAAGAACCAATTAAACCATGATATGCCATGATTCCAGTTTATTACATTCTTGTTCATGCTTAGTATATTTAGTTTGCTAGAATCAGTACTTGTTCCCGTCCTGACAGGATAACGTTGTAGGTGTCCTTACTGATGAGGAGTTACTCTGCGACTCATATTATGGAGATACTGCCGAGGACCCGGCTTTGCTTTACGAGGATGTTCCTGCAGGGAAACTCGTCTAGTTTGTATAGCTGTTTGGGATATTTAGTGTAATCATGTATTAGACTACGTATCTTGTAACTGGACATGTATCCAGTTTTACATTTCAGACTTGTACTTGGACTTATTTCTATATGAGACGACTTTCGTGTTTGGAGCATTTATGACTCTTTATTACTATTAGAACTGTTAGCACATTTAGTCTTATCTTGTTACTTCTAGAACAGCTTACTGCACTTTATCTCAAGCGTAGGCTGGACATGACTCGGCCCGGCCCAACAATTTGGGTAGCGGATCGTGACATATTTTTAGTGGTGGCCCATGCAGGTCGAGACTAAATTGTTTGGTTACATTATTGTACCAAGCATGCCTGCAATTAGGAACTTAAGGTGATTAGACAATATTAGGAATGACGCATAGAACACCTAGAGGAATGCTAGGATTGCAACATAGGAAATACATCACATGCTTGCTATTATAATTAGATTTTCTTGCCTATGATTGCTTACTTTAAACAAGTCCTTATAAGTACTTTTTATTGTAATTAGATGGTGCTTACTCGTTCATCCCAGTATGTCACACCTGAGAATGGCGCACTCCATATCCAGTCAGCTGACCAGTTGACTGATACACCCCTACCCCCACCTACCATACTCCCCCACTCCACAAATCCACCAACCCAGATGCCTCCACCACCTTCCACATCACAGTCCCAACAGGACCCGATACTTCCACCTCCCCCTATCACTATACCTACCCAGGCTTCCGTCACACTCGACGGGAACCAACTGCTCACTCTGATCCAGGGGTTCCTAACAATCCATCAGGAGCAGACTACCCTACTCTACTAGAGCATGGAGCATTCTGAGGAACGTACCGTGATCCCACCACCTGTAGAGCCACGGCAGAGAGCGGGGACGATCAAGGACTTCATGGGTCTGAACCCCAAGGAGTTCTCAGGGACTGAGGGCATAGTAGTAGCAGATGACTGGCTAGACTCGGTAGAGAGGAAGCTCCTTGGAGTTAGGATGCCGGGTGACCTCCAGGTCGAGGCAGCAGGATTTCTGCTGATAGACTTGGCAGGAGTCTGGTTCCGGAATGAGCCGTTGTTTACGAGAGGGAGAGCCACTTGGGATCAGTTCAAGACCCAGTTCAAGAAAAAATTCTTCTCGACCACTGCTAAAGTAGCCATGGGGCTACGATTCCAGAACATCCAGCAGGGAAACCGTTCTGTTGATGAGTATACGGCAGAGTTTAGTCGCCTGAGCCGTTTCGCTCCTAGTCTGGTTGCATATCCAGAGGAGATGACCCATAGGTTTTGCCATGGTCTAGTTCCAGACATCGGCATTCTTATAGTGGCGAACGGTACGACTGACTATTACCAGAGCCTAGAGTTGGCCCGGAGCATCGAGGAGCGTCTTCTGTCATGCAAGAGGCCGGCTTCTGTACACCTCGAGGGACCGTCCAAGCGTCAGGCTTTCCAGCAGAAAGCACCGACGCCGCACCAGCAGACTTACCGTCCCCTACATCACATCACCCGACCCCGCCAGTTAGAGCCCCGGGACCCCGACAGCAGTCGAAGGGAGCTTTTTGTGTATACTGCAAGAGGCCAGGCCACGACTCTCTCGTTTGTAGGAAGAGGTTGGGTCAGTATTTGGCTTGTGGGTCTCCCACCCATCAGCTTCGAGAGTGCCCAGTAGCAAAGCCTAGAGGACCGCTTCCGACTCAGCAGCAGAGGTTTGGGCAACATCTGCAGCAGCAGAAGGGACCTCAGGAGAAGGTTTATAGTCTAGCTCTCGAGCCGGAGCCGGAGCAGGTTTCGGAGCCAGATTACTTAGCTGACGTCATCACAGGTCATGTTTATTTGCATACTTTTCTAGCTCTATGCTTGTTTGATTCTGGTGCATCTCATAGCTTCCTATCATTAGAGTTTATGTATAAATACCATCTAGTAGCTACACCTACTGCGGAGATTAGTAGAGTGATGACGGGAGGAGGACCAGTGCC
The DNA here is from genome assembly GCA_029216955.1 of Iris pallida. Lineage (NCBI taxonomy): Eukaryota > Viridiplantae > Streptophyta > Magnoliopsida > Asparagales > Iridaceae > Iris > Iris pallida. Next base: position 31,070,162 of record JANAVB010042020.1, on the reverse strand, counting down.
TATTAGAGCTATCTATAGATGTTCTATTTTTATAGCCGGGAGAGAGTTCAGGGGACGATTCTTTGTGATGCCACTCCCCTATTATGATATCATATTGGGGATGGACTGGCTTAGCTATGCCCATGCATCTATAGACTGTCATGAGGGTAGTATTCTGTTCAGTCCCCAGGCACAGCACCATTCAGTGTCAGGAGGACAGGACCGGAGATCAGCCTAGAGCCGAACTGTTGTGCGACAGTTGGAGACGTAGCACCGCTACACCCTATTATTAGGGAGTTTATGGATGTATTTCCAGAGGATCTTCCAGGACTTCCGTCTGATAGAGATGTGGAGTTCACCATAGATTTAGTACCGGGTTCATCACCAGTATCCCGGGCTTGCTATAGAGTGAACCCCAAGGAGGCCGTAGAGATGAAAGAGCAGATTGATGACCTGTTGAAAAAGGGTTTCATTCGATCTAGTGCTTCTCCATGGGGAGCGCCAGTGCTCTTTGTGCCTAAGAAGGATGGTACAGTCTGGTTGTGTATTGACTACCGGGCCTTGAATGCCATCACCATCAAGAACAAATATCCTCTGCCCAGGATAGATAATTTGTTCGACCAGTTGAGCGGGGCGAAGGTGTTTTCTAGGATAGACTTGAGATCCGTGTACCACCAGGTGAAGGTTAGAGCAGCAGACATCCAGAAGACGGCGTTCAACACGAAGTACGTGCAGTACAAGTTTCTGGTGATGCCATTTGGTCTCACAAATGTGTCAGTTGTCTTTATGAATTTGATGAATAAGACGTTCCACCAGTATCTGGATAAGTTCGTCGTAGTGTTTATCGACGACATCCTGATATACTCGAAGACGCCGGAGGAGCATGCAGAGCACTTGCGAATAGTTTTGGGGATTCTGAGGCAGGAGAGATTATTTGCCAAATTGCCGAAGTACGAGTTCTTTTTAGACCGAGTGGAGTTTCTCGGCCATGTAGTTACTGGAGATGGAATCTCGGTGGATCCCAGGAAGATTGCTGCAGTTGAGACATGGAAGGCTCCGACGTCAGTTTCAGAGATCAGGAGCTTTCTGGGTTTAGCAGGCTATTATAGAAAGTTCGTCCACGACTTTGCTAGGATAGCTGAACCCATGACGAAGCTGACTGCGAAAGGACGCAGAGTATATTTGGTCAGAGGACTGCCAGGCAGCATTTGAGGAGCTGAAGAGGAGGCTGACAACCGCTCCTGTTCTGACTTTACCTTCAGGTTCTGGAGGTTTCACCATATACAACGATGCTTCTGGGAAAGGGCTAGGATGTGTCCTACAGCAGCATGGGAAAGTGATTGCTTATGCATCTAGGCAATTGCGGACTCATGAGCGAAATTATCCTACCCATGACCTAGAGTTAGCTGCGGTGATCTTTGCACTCAAGTTATGGAAACATTACTTATACGGAGAGCGTGTGGAAATCTTTACTGACCACAAAAGCTTGAAGTATGTGTTCACGCAGAAAGAGCTGAACATGAGGCAAAGACGATGGTTGAAGTTGATGAAAGACTTCGACATCGATTTACAGTATCACCCCGGAAAGGAAAATGTGGTGGCGGATGTACTGAGCAGGCATCTGATGGCATGGTATCTGATGATAGATCAACATTTACGGGAAGATCTGGAGAAGCTCGGTATCGAGTTTGTTCGGCCAGGATCAGTGATACAGATGATGGCGCTTGACATTCAGTCAGGTTTGATGGAGCAGATCCGGGAGACACAGTCTACAGATGAGAGCCTTCGCAGACTTCGAGCCCAGGCTTTAGCTGGATTGCTGGATGACTTCACTGTAGCAGAGGATGTATCCTTGAGGCATGGCAGCCGATTGTGCGTGCCGAAGGGAGAGCTGGTAGAGACAGTCTTGCAGGAGGCGCACCGATCGAGATACTCTATCACTACCAAAATAAGTCATATCAGCGATGAAATTAGCGATACAGACTTAAAACGTCGCTAATTTTGTTGGATTTAGCGACTCCAAAAGTATGCATCACAATACGTCGCTGATAGCGACCAACAGCGACATATTACGACCACCTTTAGTGTAATAAAAATCAACGTCGTTGATTTGTCGGAAAATGTCGCTAGTTTTATTAATTTAGCGACGTTTAGCGTCGCAAAGATTAAGACGTCGCCGAATATTAAAGGAAGGTCGACGCTTTGTGACGTATTTACGGACGTCGCTAACTTCCGCTAAATAGGGTTTCCTCGGTTCGACTTTTCATTTCTTCCTCTCCCCAAATTTTTTATTTTCGCCCCTCTTTTCCGACCTCGACGACAGCCCGACCCCCTTCCCTCCGGCGCCGCTCATCCTCCTCCTCCACCGCGAGCCCCTTCTCCTCCCTCCGACGAGCCCCTTCTCCCCCTCTTCCTCCTCCACCGCGAGCCCCTTCTCCTCCTCCACCGCGAGATCCTCCTCCTCCTCCTCCTCCACCACTGCGAGGAGACTGAAGGTAAACTCTAACCCTAAATGAGGTGTTTTTCGTGTCCAAAATGGATACGGAGACACATTACGACCATGTGTTCACTGATACAGTGTGTTCGTGAGATTTTGGACACTTTATGTCCATTTGTTGGACACGTGGACACCCCCAAGCTTGCATATATATGTATTTCACCTCTGTACACTTAATTCCCTCCTCCTCCACCACCGAACATGTCCTCCTCCTCCTCCTCCACCACCGCGAGGAGACTGAAGGTAAACCCTAACCCTAATTGAGGTGTTTTTCGTGTCCAAAATGGACACGGAGACACATTACGGCCAAGTATTCACTGATACAGTGTGTTCGTGAGGTTTTGGACACTTTGTGTCCATTTGTTGGACACGTGGACACCCCTAAGCATGTATATATATGTATTTCACCTCTGTACACTTAATCCCCTACATACACTTGTGTATTTTCGTATTAATTTGGATTTGCATATTGGGTTTGGGTTTCGATATAGTGTTTGATACATTGTTTCATCTTGCAACATTCCTACACTTATTTTAGACAACAAGTATATGAACCAATTAGTCAACATCTATTTGTTGAAGTATGGTACTCCATTCTTCGTAAGTTCTAGCTATATATGTCTCAAGATCCAATACTCAAAAATCCCAAGAAGAAGAAAAGAATAAAATGACATCGCTCAACACCCTATGACAACTCTCTGTAAAATTGTGTTAAAGTGTGAGTTCTACAGTATGGTTCTCTTTGTAGAATAAAATAACATCGCTCAACCCTATCGATCCTCCATACAAGTCTTTCTTCATCTATTGTCTTAAAGTGTGTATTCTACAGTATGGTTCACTTTGTAGAATTGTGTCTTATTATAGACAACAAGGGTTTCCTATTTTTACAGGTAACATGGCAACATGTGTAAGGGAACATATAGGTGTGTGTTTGTGTTTGTAAGGGAGTGTCACAAGAGTAATGCGTGAGCATGTGTTAGTATTTTGAGCTGTGAGAGTGTTTGTTCTATTGAGGTTAGTACCAACTGTATTTTGGCTCCAGCTCCAGCTCCATTTGCATTAATCTATGGTACGACATGGTGATCAGGACATAGTCCCTGCAGCCATTCGACTGGCAAAGCAGAAACTATGTAGTCGTAGATAAAGTTGACTGTCATCCGACCATCATCCCTCTGCTTTCGAAAATGTACTCAAATTACAGGATGGTTCCTTTAGCTTGTTTATGTTACAATTATATTATTTGTGACTATCGATCTTACCAGATGGCATCCATGACCCGAGGAACGGCACGTCGTTTGAGGAAAATAGTGAATGCTGAGGTGGCTCCTCCTACAGTTAAGGAGGAAGTGGCACCGGTTGCTAATGAGACCAAGAGTTCTATTCATCCAGCACCGGTAGCTAGTGAGACCGGAAGTTCTATTTGTACAACACTTGCAAGGGATAACATCTCTCCTCACGCCAAAGATCTCGCTTTTTCGAGGTGGTTGCGTGATCGTATCACTGAGCGTTTGCGTGAGCAGCGTGGTTCTCATTAGCTATTAGTACTTATTTGTATTGGACTATTTGTATTGGGTTGTTTTTGTATTAGACTATTTGTATTGGACTACATATATGAATTAGTACTGTGTCAATCTCTGGATTGTATTGGACTACGATATGGTGATCAGGACATAGTCCCTGCAGCCATTCGACTGGCGAGACAGAAACTATGTATCCGTAGATAAAGTCGATTGTCCTCCGACCCTCATCCCTCGGCAATGATGATACGACAACCAACCGGAGAGGATACTCTGAGAGATCCATCTGAGTAGGACGTATACTCTGAGAGATCACCTTTACAAGAATTATATCAGTAGTAGGATTGAGTGTTGGAGGAGATATTATCAGAGTATACGTCCTACTCAGATGGATCTCTCAGAGTATCCTCTCCGGTTGGTTGTCGTATCATCATGGAGGGAGGGAGGGAAGTGGCTGCTTGTCTCTGGCTCACTCGAGCGGTATTTGTCCTCCGACCCTCATCCCTCGGCAATGATGATACGACAACCTATCACTATATCTTATATAGTAGTAGATGATGTATTAGTATTACATTATGTGAGTTCATCTTGATTCTGTTACATTCTTCAGATACTAGATACGATAAGAACATATACTACACCATATGTACAGAACATAGATGATTCACACTAATGTATGCTAGAATGAATTTTGGGTTGTGTTCTGAGCCATTCGTTCCCATATTTTGTGTGATTGTTGTAGACTTGGTTATAGGGACTGAAACCTGTGTACAGCGAGAAATGGACATTCTGTGATTGTTTGGATCCTATTCTACAGTGAGAAATGGTTATCTTTTTAAACTACAGGAAGAAATGGATATTCTGTATTTTATTTTTTTATTTTTTTTGCAGATTTAGCGACGTTTACCGACGTCCTCCGACCCTCATCCCTCGGCAATGATGATACGACAACCTATCACTATATCTTATATAGTAGTAGATGATGTCTTAGTATTACATTATGTGAGTTCATCTTGATTCTGTTACATTCTTCAGATACTAGATACGATAAGAACATATACTACACCATATGTACAGAACATAGATGATTCACGCTAATGTATGCTAGAATAAATTTTGGGTTGTGTTCTGAGCTATTCGTTCCCATACTTGGCAATTAAGCCATTCGACTGGCGAGACAGAAACTATGTATCCGTAGATAAAGTTGACTGTCCTCTGACCCTCATCTCTCGGCAATGATGATACGACAACCTATCACTATATCTTATATAGTAGTAGATGATGTCTTAGTATTACATTATGTGAGTTCATCTTGATTCTGTTACATTCTTCAGATACTAGATACGATAAGAACATATACTACACTATATGTACAGAACATAGATGATTCACACTAATGTATGCTAGAATGAATTTTGGGTTGTGTTCTGAGCCATTCGTTCCCATACTTGGCAATTAAGCCATTCGACTGGTATCGACGGTGTTGGATTATTATATACCATTTCGGATTAGTATCGTTGGAAAGTAGTCGACAATGCTTCGTATTGTGAAGTGATATTGTTGTAGACTTGCTTATAGGGACTGAAATTTGTGTACAGTGAGAAATGGACATTCTGAGAACTGGACATTGTGTGATTGTTGTAGACTTGGTTATAGGGACTGAAACCTGTGTACAGCAAGTTTTGGACATTCTGTGATTGTTTGGATCCTATTCTACAGTGAGAAATGGTTAGCTTTTTAAACTGCAGGGAGAAATGGACATTCTGTATTTTATTTTTTATTTTTTTGCAGATTTAGCGACGTTTACCGACGTCCTCCGACGTAATTTTGCGTTGGTAGACGTCGGTAGATAAGCAATATTATCCAGTTTACCGACGTTTAGTGACGTCATTATATGTCGGAGGACGTCAGTAAACGTCGGTAAACGTCGCTATTAAGCCCCAGGAATTCTCAGGATTTACCGACGTTTTGCGACTTTGATCATGTCACTAAACCACTGACGAGTCGACGGTAATTCGTCGGTAAATTTACCGACGCGTAGCGACACCATATTTTACGTCGCAAAGCCACCGACGACACGACGGTAGACGTCGGCATTATACCGACGTATATTTTCGTCGGCAAACATCGGTAATTGCGACGATTGGCGACGTTTAGATGATCAGCGACTAACATTTTTGCGACCAGCCAGAAACGTCGGTAATTTCGTCGCTAAATATTGTTAGCGACGAATATTGTCGTTTTAGCGACGTCTTTTGGCGTCGCTAAAATGACTTATTCTGGTAGTGTATTCACCCTGGTGCTAACAAGATGTACCGTGACTTGCGGGAACATCTTTGGTGGCACGGGATGAAGAGGGATGTATCACGTTTTATTTCGAGATGCCTAGTTTGCCAGCAGGTCAAGGTGGAGCGCCAGAGGCCAGCTGGTCTGTTGCAGCCGTTACCCATTCCCGAGTGGAAGTGGAAACATATTACGATGGACTTCGTCTCAGGGCTTCCTCATTCCCAAGGAGGGAAGGATGCCATTTGGGTCATCGTGGACAGGCTGACGAAGTGTGCGCACTTCATATCCTTCAAGGTGGGGCTTTCCACCGAGAAGTTGGCGGAGCTATACATGCAGCAGATAGTTCGCCTACACGGAGTGCCAGTGAGCATCGTGTCGGACAGAGATAGCAGATTCACGTCCCACTACTGGAGGAGCTTGCAGGAGGAGTTGGGCAGTAGGCTCAAGTTCAGCACGGCGTACCACCCGCAGACAGATGGGCAGTCCGAGAGGACGATACAGACACTAGAGGATATGCTGAGGACCTGCGTACTAGACTTTGGAGGATCTTGGGAGAGCCATCTGCACTTGGTAGAGTTTTTATACAACAACAGCTACCAAGCCAGTATCGGTATGTCTCCTTTCGAGGCGCTATATGGACGACGATGCCACACACCGCTCTTTTAGGATGATGTTGGAGACAGAGTTATGCTTGGTGTCACGACCTGCACCCTAGAGTAAGGGCACGAGACGTGGGTACGTCCAGCCTACGTCGCAGTGTCGGCAGTAGAACACTGTCCTAGGTCAAACATCTAACAATATAAAGGTACCTGTACAGTATATACTCTCCGAATGGAGGTGACATAGCAGATACAGTCTCAATCACAACTAAGGTAGAGCAAGATAAAAGATAGGTAAAACATGAAATCCAAAAGAGATACAGCAGATAGAAGTCTAAGTGTCTAAGATACACAAACCCAGAAAACATCTCAAAGCTCAATACAGTAATCCATAGAATAAATACAACTCAATACAACTGAAATAACTAACTATACAACCTCTACTGTGTCTCCTCTAGGCTAGCAGTCAACCTCCAGGCTATCTGTAAAATTTATCAACAGGTCCAGTCAGGACAGGAACGAGCACAATCTCATCTAGAAAACTCAAGTAAATGACAGAGAACTATAAAGCAGTTATAGACAGTTTTATTGATGAATATGACAGTTTATATACAGGTGATGGTGTAGAGAACAGATAAGATACAAGGAAAGTAAGTAACTAGAACAAGAGGAGAATGATGGCAATGGAGACTGTAAAATAAATCTAGCTGAAATAAGGTAACAGAATAAGTCCAGAAAGTAATTGCAAAACAAGTGTAAAACTACTATAAATTCAGTACAGGATGAATCTAAAATAATATGAATCCAGTACCAGATGATTCTCAGTAGTGATCAAGAATCCAGGAGAGTCCAGCTAATCTAATAGTGTGTTTTAAAATACCGAGATCGACATGTAAACGGCTGTGGGTAATCAGGCACACCTCTCACTGATCAAGCAAGAGATGGCTATGCTTCCAGTAGATTCCAGTTGGAGATTCCAGATTTGGGGTATGTCTACATGTCTTACTCGATATTTCTCTGCCCCATAAAACAAATGAATCCAGAATTCGACACAAGAATCGAGGTGAGTCCAGCCAAAATATGATGATTCCAGTAATAGATTTCGAAATGATTCCAGTAATTCCAGTAATAGATTCCGAAATAATTCCAGTAATTCCAGTAATAGAGGCCAGATAAGTAAGGTATGTGTGTCGCATACATGAATCCAGAAATTTCCATACGTGTTGTAACAGAGAATCGCATAAAACTAAATAGAACTGAAATACAGTAACTGACAATTAAATAAGAGAACTATCAGAGAATGTACTCGCCTGATGTCTGAATGTCCAAAGTAAATATACTGTCCGATGAGAGGTGTCTGGCTCCTAATCAGAACAGCACAAGTCACAACAAGTCCAAAATGACAATATGAAGTTCTACTATGTATTCTACATGATTCTAGGTCAATCTAGACCAAAGTCAACTCTTGGTCAACTTGGTCAACCCTGAAAGTCAAACCTAGGTCAACTATGGTCAAACTAGGTCTAACAAGTCTAAATTAGGTCAAACAAGTTATTCTAGGTCTAAACAAACTAAGTATATGCAAATCAAGTATCTAGGATAGCTACTAACTCATAGCCTAAGTCACTTGCTAAACCAAGCACAAAACTAAACCATAAGCTAACAAGGCACACAAACTTAGTCATATAATGTATATATATTATTCACATTCACATATTCATATGCATAGATATATATAGGAAAGCTATATATATAGGCGCGCACACACACACACACACACACACACACACACACACACACATATATATATATATATATATATATATATATATATATATATATATATATATATATATATATATATATATATATAGAAGGAGAGGTAAAAGAGTAAGTGAGTATGTGTGTGTTTGGCATGTATATGAAAGGATATGTGTTAATGTTCTAAAATTTAGTGATAGGTAGGTGTATGTGACATGGGATACATGATGTCAAGGGTGTATGAATGCATGTGTGTAAAAGGTTATAGGTTAACTCAGTTTATAGAAATACATACATACATACTTACCTTCACTACACCAAATTTGGGCTTTTATGGCCTCTCATTTACGGCGTGCGTTGGATGCAGGCCGTAAATGATATAATATTACGACACGCGATAAATGCGAGCCGTAAATTCTCCTTTTTCGCTTTTTAATACGACATGCATTTTTAGGGCCGTTAAATATTATCATTTATGACCAGTATTTATGCAAGCCGTAAATATATAAGGTTATCACATCATTTTGTGGCCTGCAAATGTAGGCCGTAAATTAGATGGACTTGCACGGCCTGCCAATCTTGCCATAAATCACATCCCACCTATAGTTATTAATAATTAATTAATTGCTCCAAATAAAAGACTAGTGTTTTGAGAACCCAAAACACTAAAAGAGTACAAAAGAGTTTTTTAAAAAAACCCTTTCTTCAGATTTTCATCCGCGCCCAATCTTGCCTTCCCGCGAAAGGGAAAAGTTTCCCTCCTCTATTTTCATCCGCCAAACCAAAAGCGTACAAAAGGGTTTGTCAAAACCCTATTCTGGAAGAAACTTGGCGGCTTCAAATTCTTGGCGGTAGACGATCGCAAGCGAACGCTTCCTTTTTCGGTAAGGAGTCTTTATCGACTAGTCTTTCTCTTTCTCGACGAGTCTTCATCGACGAAGATCGTCTTTCTCGACGAGTCTTCATCGGTGAAGATCGTCCTTCTCGACGAGTCTCTTTATCTACGACCCTTGATTCCTTCTCTGGGAAGATCGTCTTTGTCGACGAGTCTTCACCGACGAGTTTACCTAATTAGTAGGTGTTCGATGCAATTCCTCATAGAAGCCATCGGCTTTGGTCCTCGATCTAGAAGCTAAGCTCTATTCCTTCTCAATGAGAGGTAGAAAGGAATCAAAAGCCCTAGTTGTTCTGTGAGCTAACCTGAACTACACCTAACAGGACACATCAATTTTCATGAGATGCAATCTTTTTGTTGTTTGATTTAAGATTCTGCTATTCCTTTCTAGTCTTTGACTACAAGTCTCTGAACGTTGAGGTAGAAGGAGAGAAACCTTCAAAGAAGTCACATTGAAGAAATAAATAGGAAGTAAAACTGCAAGATTATTGCTTTGTTGTAACTCAAAAACTTGTATACTTTCTTGTGCATGATTCTATGGAAGATGTCCTTACAAGAGTCTATACCTGTTGTGCACTCTTTCCTCTTAGCTAGTTTATGTTCCTTGTCAGGCTCACCTATAGTTTGTCTTGGTCTAAGAAGCACCTGGACGATTCGTGATACGACATGATGCGGGATAAGTAATACGCAAATTTTTGAAAATTTTAGGATGAGGATACGTATTTTTTTTTTTTGATAATTATGTCTATGACTCTATGTAATATGTAGAAAGGATATGTGCCAGATTTCTCTAGATCACATGATTTTGGAAATATCATGTCTACAGGAATAGAAGTTTTCTAGAATCAAGTTGATTGTTTCTCTAATCCAGCAGTACCACTCTATTTACATTATTTTTGGTGATTATGCTTTAAGATGTGTAATTTGTTATTGACAGTTTAATATTATTTACATGATCTATACTTTAAGCTAATGCCAGAGTTTCAATCTAGTACTTCATATTACATTGCACTTTATAGATGTCGATAGTTCACTTTATTGATATAATGCTTTATCCCCTGTAGATGTCGATAGTTTCAATCTAGTAGTTCCAGAGTTTCAATCTAGTACTTCAGATTATATTGCAGTTTAATATTATTTACATGATCTATACTTTAAGCTAATGCCAAAGTTTCAATCTTAGGTCCAATTTTTTGCATTTATTTTGATAAATTTTTTGGATGATTTTCGGTAATTTTTGGCTATGTCACATGTTTGCATGAATCTTAACATTTAAAAAAAAAGAGATTTCTTAAGTCCATAATTTCAGGAGTTGATTTTTGTTGAGTAACTTCAGGAGTTGATTTTTGTTGACATTGATTATAAATGCTATTTTCTTCTTTACTTGGTGTTAATCTAAATTTTTTATGTCTTATGTCCATAATTTCACAGTATTGTCATTGTAAGACAATCGTCCATTATGGATAAAGAATGGACTCGTATGCCAAGGTGAATTCCGAAGTCCTACACTGTACAAATTTTAATATCACATACATATCTGGTTTCTAATTAGTGACAACTTGGTTTTCCTTTTTTTTAGACCATCACAAGCATATCGGGAGGGAGCACGAAAGTTTGTAGATAAGGTTCAAGAAAATAAGGGTTATCCAAATAAGATCCAATGTCCTTGCATCCAGTATTTAAACTTAAGATACCATCATTTTGATGTAGTATACGACCATCTAATTTATGCTGGAATTGATCCTACTTACACTACATGGATTTTTCATGGAGAAAAACCAGTCACAGTAGAAGAAACTAAAAACGATGAAATTCCATCATCGTATAAAATGTTTAGAGATGCATATTTCCAAGATGATGACATGAATCATATAGATGAAACAAGAAACGAAGAGTTTGAAAAACTCATCGAAGAGGCAGAACTACCTTTATATTCAGGATCAACACATACTAAGATGTCTGCAACACTTATGTTATGCAAGGCCAAGGCTCGACACAGCATGTCTGACAAAGCATTTGATGATGTTCTCAAGATTGTTCATGATTTGCTACCAGTTGATAACATACTTTCGGATAGCTTCTACTCAGCCAAAAAGTTATTTAATACTTTTGATCTAGGTTATGAGAAGATACACGCATGTGAGAATGACTGTTGCTTGTTTCGGAAAGATCTAGAGCATATTGAGACTTGTCCGCAGTGTGGTTCTTCTCGTTGGAAAATCAATGAGCGAACCAAAAAGATAAGGAAGGGAGTTCCGGCAAAAGTATTAAGGTACTTTCCTATTATTCCAAGATTTAGAAGATTGTTTAAGTCAGCTGAAAAGAGTGAACAATTAACATGGCACTACTCAAACAAAAGTCATGATGGCATTATGCGACATCCAGTTGACTCTTTGGCATGGAATAGAATAGATGATAAGTGGCCCTCTTTTGCATCTGATTCTCGTAATCTTAGACTTGGCCTTTCTTCAGATGGATTTAATCCTTTTGGTGATCTTAGCTCTAGACATAGTTGTTGGCCTGTAATTTTGGTCACATATAATCTTCCTCCATGGTTATGCATGACAAAAGAAAATTTAATGTTGACACTACTCATTCCTGGGCCAAAACAACCAGGAAATGATATTGATGTGTACCTAGCACCTCTTATAGATGATTTGAAAGAGATGTGGATGAATGGAGTAAGTGTTTATGATGCATTTACTCAATCCACATTTAATTTGAGAGCTGTTTTGATGTGGACAATAAACGATTTTCCTGCTTATGGCAATCTGTCCGGGTATGCTGTTAAATCCAGTAAAGGATGTCCTGCTTGTGGAATTGAGACATGCTCAAAATGGTTGAAAAATAGCCACAAACACGCGTTCATGGGCCACCGAAGATTTCTAGCTTACAATCATCCATTTCGGGTAAAAAAATCTTGGTTTGATGGGACTGAAGAACATGGTCGAAAGCCTCGAATTTTAACTGGTTCAGAAGTATTTCAAGTGATCAGAGATATAGAAAATGACTGGGGGAAGGCTAAGAAAAAGAAGACAAAGAAAAGGAATAGAGAGGATGAAAACGAAGAGCATAACGTCGTAGAACCTCAATCAGTATGGAAAAAAAAATCAATCTTTTTCGAACTACCATATTGGGAGGTTTGTCTTTTTTGCTTTATATATTTTTGTTTTAAACAATAAGCTTGTTTGCTTTTAAATTTGTTTATAGAATTTAACATCTTTCTATTTGGTCCTTTTTGTAGTCATTACTGTTGCGGCACAATTTGGATGTGATGCATGTTGAGAAAAATATTTGCGAGAGTATAATAGGCACTCTATTGAATATTAGAGGCAAAACAAAGGATGGCTTAAAGTCTCGTGAAGATTTAAAACACATGGGAATTAGAAAGTCATTGCATCCGAATAAAGATGATGACTCTGGTTATAAGAAAGCACCATATGTGTTGTCAAAAAATGAGAAAAAAATATTTTGTAAAAGACTATCTGAGTTGAGATTGCCAGATGGTTATAGCTCCAACATTGCAAGTCATGTATCACTAAAAGATTGCAAAATTTATGGGCTCAAGTCCCATGATTGTCATGTGCTAATGCAACAAGTTTTGTCAGTAGCATTAAGGGGACTATTAGACAAGGGGCCGAGGATTGCAATTTTCAGATTATGTGCTTTTTTTAATTGCCTATGTCAAAGAGAGCTTGATAAAAATAATTTGGAATTACTTGAAGACCACATTGCAGAGACTCTGTGTATGCTTGAAAGGTTTTTTCCTCCATCATTTTTTGACATTATGGTTCACCTTACTATTCACTTGGTTCGAGAAGCACTAATAGCTGGACCGGTTCATTTTCGTTGGATGTACCCATTTGAAAGGTGACTCCAATATTTACTCTTCTATATAAACAGTTCTTTAGTTTAATTATTGATCGAATTAGTTATTATTAATTTGTTAAACTTACATTTTGAAATAGGTATATGAAAGTACTGAAAGGTTTTGTGAAAAATCGTTCAAATCCAGAAGGTTGTATAGTTGAAAAGTATAATGCAGAAGAGTGCACAAGTTTTTGTGCTCCTTACATAAATCAAGCAGCACAAGTAGGTGCTCAAAAGAGCCGATATGAAGAATATGAAGATGGAAATATATTAGAAGGAAGACCGTTAGGTGAGGCTAAATTGAAGGAATTGTCTCCTAACATGTTTGAAGTTGCTCATTTGTATGTCCTAGAGAATACAGCAGAAGTTGAACCATATAGAGAGTAAGTTTCTAATGTATATGTGTTATAGTAATTTAAGTATCTCTTTGGTGGTTTTAGTTTGTTTTTATTTGCAGTTTATAACTTTATTCACCATGGTCTTTTATCCAGAATGCACATAGAGGAGCTTCGATTTTCTGATATACGACTTCGTGGGAACGAAAGTCTTTTAAGAAAGAGGCATAGAGACACATTTAGTGCATGGTTAGCAAATAAAGTCAAGGTTGGAGATGCTAGTAACATGTCAGACCTTGTAAAGTGGATAGGGTGCCGACCTAAACCATATGTTGAATCCTATTTAGTTTATATTATCAATGGAAATCGATTCCATACAAGATATGTTAAAAATTGCACACAAAACTCTGGTGTTTCTCTTGAAGCAGAGACAATGTGTCGATCAAGTGCAAGAGATATGTCACATGTCAGTGGAAAGATTGTGTTCTATGGTGTCATAAGAGATATAATTCTGTTGGACTATCACAAGTTTAAACTCCCTATATTTCATTGTGATTGGGCAAACATAGGAAGTGGTGTCAAAGTTGAAGAGTGTTTTACATTAGTTAACCTTCATGAAGGTCAGCATCAATTTGAGAATGATCCTTTTATATTTGCCTCACAAGCAAACCAAGTCTTTTATTCCAGACACGATGATACTTCAAATTGGTATGTGGTACTTAAAGCACCACGAAGAGGAGTTTATGAGTGTGACACTAATGGGAATGATTGCATACCATATGCTCCATTAGATGTCTCCAATCTTAATCTTGATGATGAAGATTTTGAAAGAAAGGAATATGAGGTCTTGGATGAATTGGTAATTGTTGCAATGATGATGTTGTTTATTATTTTTATGTTTCATGAGATAGATTTGAATACTAATACTAATTTTTAATTTTATTTTCAGAGTCAACCATCATAAATCATGAGTGGTGTCGAGGTAAGCATCCTTTTTGTATATATTTTCTGTCATGTGTATGTTTATCATTTTGGTCATATTTTTTAAGCATAACTGTTGCAAACATTTTTCTATGTGAAGCCTTCAAAAAAGAGAGCAAGGTTTACAAAAAAGCAACAAATAATTGCAGCAGCCGCAACCATTCAAGATGAGAATCAACCTAAAGGAATATCAAATGGAGATTCTAATTCTCCAACCACTGATTTTCCAGAAGTTCAATCCCCCCAAAATCCAAAGGCTTCAAACTTAAAACCCAGAGGGAAGGCAAAAGTTTTATATTTTACCAAAGGAAAAGGAAAGGGGACCCATCTTGAAGTCGAGTTCAATGAAATAGGCCAACCGTTTAGAGAGAATGCAGCAAAATTTTCTTCTTTTCTTGGAATCACAGCTAGAGAGTTAATACCAGTGACACTTGACAATTGGAGCGATCTTACTGATGAGTTTGTCACGCAAATATGGAAGCACATTATGGTAGTATTTTCTGTAAGTATCAAATTTACATTTTGTTAGATATATTTCTAATACAATTGTTCATTTTATTTTGTAGCAAAAGTTTAGTTTTGCTGAATGTTATAAAAAGTATACATTTGGAAAGCTAAGAAAACATTGGAGGGATTACCGGAGTTCGCTGGTAAATAAAGTGATGGACCAAGCCAAGTTGGTTGGCCTGAAACGTGCTGCTACCCTCTTGAAACCTGACAGTGTAGAATCCATGGAAGTTTGGCAAGCTTTTATAAAAAAACGGACCAATCCACAACATTTGGTGAGTCCTTAATTTATACAATGGAAGTACTACATTAATTAATTTTATTATATAAAAATAATGCACTAATTTGTGTCTTATGTATTGCAGTAATCCAAATACTGCATTTATTGTAAATAATGCTATTTTTTTTACTTATACTGCTGTTTTTTTGCATATATCCTTGAATTGTGAATATTTTGTAGGCGTTAAATAAAAAGTATAAAGAAATGCGAGCAAAACAAACTCTAGTGCACAGAACGAGTCGTAAAGGATTTGCACGGCTAGAGGATGAGATGGTAAGGCAAATTATTGAATCTCTATTGGTGATCACTTAATTTGTTGATATGACAAATAAAATTTTCTTTTGTAGAGACAAGAAAGTGAGACACCGGATTCAATATCAAGGTCTGACGTTTGGATTCGTGGGTATGAAGCAAAAAAAAAGAATAATGATGATGAAGAAGAAGTTGAGGATCATGAAATAGTGGTATGTATACTTCATTTTTCTGTTGCATAGACTGCTGTCTTTGAAGCTTATTGGAAATGGCATATTGAGCTTGAACTTGATTTCACAGTATTTTGCCTGCTTGCTACTTGAACCTATTTGCAGGCCACTTCTTTGCCTGTCAGTGAACACTCTACCAACACATTTATCAAGCTTTCTAATCTTCCATTAATTTTGCTACATACCTGCAGATTAGCTTTCTAATCTTAGATGAACTTAGGCTAGTACTCCCTGTAATATATGTTCCCGTCTCCCAAATGCGGTCGGCCAAATCAATTGGATATCTGAACATCTCAAACAGGACCGAACATTAAATTAGTAACCTGTTCTAGCAACTGTTGTCTGAAGTACATAACATGCTTAGAAATATAGCAGGAAAGAATACCTGTAAGCAAAATCCTCATTTCCAAGATCGACACGACTTATCAACTTCAGTATGGAAGACTTGCTGCCATGAAGGTAAGTACCATCATTTATTGGCCTCAACTCCAACTTTGATATGTAAGCATTGCCAATCCCTCTCACCAGGCAAATATTTGCATATAGCTGTCTCTCAGCTATCATTTTATTATATGGAGATACAGTAAAATTGGCAATGGGAGAGGGTTGAGTCCATATTTTGAGCTATATTTTGAGATACAGTAAATGTGTTGCTATCATTTTATTATATGCATATAGCCGTACTCTGATACTTGATATTTTGAGCATATAGCTGATTCTTTATTTCTACATGTACACAACAGTATAGGGGAGAGGGTGTTGAGTCCCTGTTGCATAGCAACAAGGCAATGGGAAGGTAGGCAGGGGCAGCAGGATTTTGCCCTGCTTGTGGGCTAGGTACTGCTGTGCATTGCACAACAGAGGGGTAGCAGGGCTACCTGGCCCTGGGTGCAACAACACCTGTGCATTTGGAGGGCGAATGCAGGCCCATTCCTGCACACGAATGCAGTGAACAGCAGGCTGGTTTGGAGGAAACCTGCAGGCAGCCTTGGCTTGGCCTGGTCTGTTGCAGGGCTGGGTAGGACTGCAGATGGGGGAGAGAGGTAAGCAGGTGTAGCACCACCTAGTGTGATTGTCATTTCCAAAGACCCGAGCAGTCTTATCAGAATAGCCAGTTATGGTAGAATAAGCAACATTTTTGCATATTCCGACATTGTCAAGGAGATAATCATCTGATATATATGCTATTGTGGTTTGTGGATCAGTTGTATTTGATTTCACACAGCAAGCGGTGCTAATGAAACCTACATGCCGATCAGAATGTATTAAAAGACACTAGAATCAATAATAGTTTCTACTAAACAAGTAAGGGCATGTCACGCATGTAAAATAAAGAAGTCAGAAGAGAAAAATGAGACTGAAAGGCCAGGGTATACAGCTCCTATTTCATACATTAACAGGTTCCTAAATACTATCGGAACACGGACTCCTTTTGGCACATGTTTGACATTTTTGGAGGACTGCACTTATAGTGAATGGCCAAATTGCCTTCATAAAGTTTATCTTGAGAGCTTTATCCATCTGTATGTATTCTTATTTATAGATCAAGCAATTGTACCATCTATTTTGGTCTGTGAAACTTTCAGACCAGATCCTCCAACTAGACATCAATTCTATAGAAATTAATGTTAGGTCCTGGCTAAAAGAAACTTCAAAATTGTGCTGATGGTGGCATTCACCTAATCACTGCACAATATTTGACTTCAACTGTCTTCAATTGAATTGTCTTAGGTGATCTGGTTACACTATGACAGCAATAATGAAGCCTCAGTTCCAAATCTTGAAATTTGACTAATTCCTTTTCTGAAAGTTTCCTTTTCTATTCCCAATCAAACTTGACTGTAAATTTCATGTCTGTCAGTGAACACTCTACCAAGTACCCTGATAAATGTGTTGCTAGAGTGACATAACACTCTTACTTGATATTTTTAGCATATAGCTGTCTCTCAGCTATCATTTTATTATATGGAGATACAGTAAAATTGGCAATGGGAGAGGGAGTTGAGTCCATATTTTGAGCCATATTTTGAGATACAGTAAATGTGTTGCTATCATTTTATTATATGCATATAGACGTGCTCTGATACTTGATATTTTGAGCATATAGCTGATTCTTTATTTCTACATGTACACAACAGTATAGGGGAGAGGGTGTTGAGTCCCTGTTGCATAGCAATAAGGCAATGGGAAGGTAGGCAGGGGCAGCAGGATTTTGCCCTGCTTGTGGGCTAGGTACTGCTGTGCATTGCACAACAGAGGGGTAGCAGGGCTACCTGGCCCTGGGTGTAACAACACCTGTGCATTTGGAGGGCGAATGCAGGCCCATTCCTGCACACGAATGCAGTGAACAGCAGGCTGGTTTGGAGGAAACCTGCAGGCAGCCTGGCTTGGCCTGGTCTGTTGCAGGGCAGGGTAGGACTGCAGATGGGGGAGAGAGGTAAGCAGGTGTTGCCAGTATAGGGGAAGGGGCAGGGAGGCCTGCACACAGGCAGATGTGAAGGCACTGGGCTGTTTATACAAGTATGCAAGTGTGCCCACTGCACAGGACAGCAGGGGTTCCTGTCCTCCTGTTGACACAGGTGTCTCTTCCTGTGAGATAGTGAGAGATGAGTGTGTGCATGTGCAATGACCTATGTGCAATTGTGTGATAGTGTGCATATGCACATGTTAATTGTGTGTATTACCTAATATATTGTGTGGGTGTGTATTTACCTATAGCCATGTATGTGGTATGCATTGTATATATTGTAGAGAATATGATGGATAGTTAGGAGGTTGTGCAGGTGTGATTGAGAGGGTTTCATGTGCAGATATTAGTGTGTGTACCAGTTCATGTGTGTGCGAGTGTTGGTTTATCTGCAGCAGTTTAGAGGGTTAAACATGTGTCTGTGTAGAGAGGGATATAGGGATAGGCTGCAGCAAGTGAAGAGAGGCAGCAGTAGGTAATAAGAAGAGTGGAGAGCTGTGTGCACTTGCGCACTGCAGGCAGCAGTAAATACTGCTTGTTTGCAAAAGAAGCAAGGCTTGCCTTGCCAAATGCATGCAGCAGCAGCAGGCTAAATAGGTCTCTGCTCTTTGCAAATGAGTGAGTAGAGGTCAGTAGCAGTAGCAATAGGATGAGAAGCATGGGCGTGTGAGTGCTTGTATGTGTGTGTAATGTGTGGGTGTGCTTGTGACAGATGAAGAGGTAAGCTCGGGTTTATTCTGCTTGTATGTATGTGACACATGATTCTTTACTTGCTCTATTGTAATACAGCAACAGGTCAAAAAATACAAAGCACAAGAAAATGGTTCGTCTTTTAGAGATGATGCTGTTGCAAAGGTACTCGGTCCGGATCCACGAGGACGAGTAAGAGGGCTTGGATATGGAGCAGCTCCGTCAAAGTTGGAGGGACAAACACAAATGAGGGACAAAGTTAATAAATTAGAAAATGAACTTCTGGCCTTGAAAAATCAAATGAATAATTTTATTGCAATGGCCGGAAAAGGAGGAAGTAATTCGGTAAGTACCTCAATATATTTGCTTTTAAATATTGTGACTCTTTTGTATTTATATATTAAGCTTAACATATATTAATTACAGCAGAAAGATAATGCAAGTGGTCAATATTCTATCAATAACATGACACAAAGCAAAAGGAACGAAACAAGTCCAATTCTGAATTCTGTTCATGAGACGACACAAAGCAAGAAGAAAGAACATGTAGTTCTTCGCAATTCCAATCAGGAGGGCTCAAAATGCAAATTGCTAAGTTGGTTAGACAAAAAACAGTTGTTGCCACCG
>JANAVB010042020.1:30850643-31050376 GCA_029216955.1 Iris pallida | reverse complement strand
CTAGTACTCCCTGTAATATATGTTCCCGTCTCCCAAATGCGGTCGGCCAATCAATTGGATATCTGAACATCTCAAACAGGACCGAACATTAAATTAGTAACCTGTTCTAGCAACTGTTGTCTGAAGTACATAGCATGCTTAGAAATATAGCAGGAAAGAATACCTGTAAGCAAAATCCTCATTTCCAAGATCGACACGACTTATCAACTTCAGTATGGACTTGCTGCCATGAAGGTAAGTACCATCATTTATTGGCCTCAACTCCAACTTTGATATGTAAGCATTGCCAATCCCTCTCACCAGGCAAATATTTGCATATAGCTGTCTCTCAGCTATCATTTTATTATATGGAGATACAGTAAAATTGGCAATGGGAGAGGGTTGAGTCCATATTTTGAGCCATATTTTGAGATACAGTAAATGTGTTGCTATCATTTTATTATATGCATATAGCCGTGCTCTGATACTTGATATTTTGAGCATATAGCTGATTCTTTATTTCTACATGTACACAACAGTATAGGGGAGAGGGTGTTGAGTCCCTGTTGCATAGCAACAAGGCAATGGGAAGGTAGGCAGGGGCAGCAGGATTTTGCCCTGCTTGTGGGCTAGGTACTGCTGTGCATTGCACAACAGAGGGGTAGCAGGGCTACCTGGCCCTGGGTGCAACAACACTGTGCATTTGGAGGGCGAATGCAGGCCCATTCCTGCACACGAATGCAGTGAACAGCAGGCTGGTTTGGAGGAAACCTGCAGGCAGCCTTGGCTTGGCCTGGTCTGTTGCAGGGCAGGTAGGACTGCAGATGGGGGAGAGAGGTAAGCAGGTGTAGCACCACCTAGTGTGATTGTCATTTCCAAAGACCCGAGCAGTCTTATCAGAATAGCCAGTTATGGTAGAATAAGCAACATTTTTGCATATTCCGACATTGTCAAGGAGATAATCATCTGATATATATGCTATTGTGGTTTGTGGATCAGTTGTATTTGATTTCACACAGCAAGCGGTGCTAATGAAACCTGCATGCCGATCAGAATGTATTAAAAGACACTAGAATCAATAATAGTTTCTACTAAACAAGTAAGGGCATGTCACGCATGTAAAATAAAGAAGTCAGAAGAGAAAAATGAGACTGAAAGGCCAGGGTATACAGCTCCTATTTCATACATTAACAGGTTCCTAAATACTATCGGAACACGGACTCCTTTTGGCACATGTTTGACATTTTTGGAGGACTGCACTTATAGTGAATGGCCAAATTGCCTTCATAAAGTTTATCTTGAGAGCTTTATCCATCTGTATGTATTCTTATTTATAGATCAAGCAATTGTACCGTCTATTTTGGTCTGTGAAACTTTCAGACCAGATCCTCCAACTAGACATCAATTCTATAGAAATTAATGTTAGGTCCTGGCTAAAAGAAACTTCAAAATTGTGCTGATGGTGGCATTCACCTAATCACTGCACAATATTTGACTTCAACTGTCTTCAATTGAATTGTCTTAGGTGATCTGGTTACACTATGACAGCAATAATGAAGCCTCAGTTCCAAATCTTGAAATTTGACTAATTCCTTTTCTGAAAGTTCCCTTTTCTATTCCCAATCAAACTTGACTGTAAATTTCATGTCTGTCAGTGAACACTCTACCAAGTACCCTGATAAATGTGTTGCTAGAGTGACATAACACTCTTACTTGATATTTTTAGCATATAGCTGTCTCTCAGCTATCATTTTATTATATGGAGATACAGTAAAATTGGCAATGGGAGAGGGAGTTGAGTCCATATTTTGAGCCATATTTTGAGATACAGTAAATGTGTTGCTATCATTTTATTATATGCATATAGCCGTGCTCTGATACTTGATATTTTGAGCATATAGCTGATTCTTTATTTCTACATGTACACAACAGTATAGGGGAGAGGGTGTTGAGTCCCTGTTGCATAGCAACAAGGCAATGGGAAGGTAGGCAGGGGCAGCAGGATTTTGCCCTGCTTGTGGGCTAGGTACTGCTGTGCATTGCACAACAGAGGGGTAGCAGGGCTACCTGGCCCTGGGTGCAACAACACCTGTGCATTTGGAGGGCGAATGCAGGCCCATTCCTGCACACGAATGCAGTGAACAGCAGGCTGGTTTGGAGGAAACCTGCAGGCAGCCTTGGCTTGGCCTGGTCTGTTGCAGGGCAGGGTAGGACTGCAGATGGGGAGAGAGGTAAGCAGGTGCCAGTACAGGGGGAGGGGCAGGGAGGCCTGCACACAGGCAGATGTGAAGGCACTGGGCTGTTTACACAAGTATGCAAGTGTGCCCACTGCACAGGACAGCAGGGGTTCCTGTCCTCCTGTTGACACAGGTGTCTCTTCCTGTGAGATAGTGAGAGATGAGTGTGTGCATGTGCAATGACCTATGTGCAATTGTGTGATAGTGTGCATATGCACATGTTAATTGTGTGTATTACCTAATATATTGTGTGGGTGTGTATTTACCTATAGCCATGTATGTGTGTATGCATTGTATATATTGTAGAGAATATGATGGATAGTTAGGAGGTTGTGCAGGTGTGATTGAGAGGGTTTCATGTGCAGATATTAGTGTGTGTACCAGTTCATGTGTGTGCGAGTGTTGGTTTATCTGCAGCAGTTTAGAGGGTTAAACATGTGTCTGTGTAGAGAGGGATATAGGGATAGGCTGCAGCAAGTGAAGAGAGGCAGCAGTAGGTAATAAGAAGAGTGGAGAGCTGTGTGCACTTGCGCACTGCAGGCAGCAGTAAATACTGCTTGTTTGCAAAAGAAGCAAGGCTTGCCTTGCCAAATGCATGCAGCAGCAGCAGGCTAAATAGGTCTCTGCTCTTTGCAAATGAGTGAGTAGAGGTCAGTAGCAGTAGCAATAGGATGAGAAGCATGGGCGTGTGAGTGCTTGTATGTGTGTGTAATGTGTGGGTGTGCTTGTGACAGATGAAGAGGTAAGCTCGGGTTTATTCTGCTTGTATGTATGTGACACATGATTCTTTACTTGCTCTATTGTAATACAGCAACAGGTCAAAAAATACAAAGCACAAGAAAATGGTTCGTCTTTTAGAGATGATGCTGTTGCAAAGGTACTCGGTCCGGATCCACGAGGACGAGTAAGAGGGCTTGGATATGGAGCAGCTCCGTCAAAGTTGGAGGGACAAACACAAATGAGGGACAAAGTTAATAAATTAGAAAATGAACTTCTGGCCTTGAAAAATCAAATGAATAATTTTATTGCAATGGCCGGAAAAGGAGGAAGTAATTCGGTAAGTACCTCAATATATTTGCTTTTAAATATTGTGACTCTTTTGTATTTATATATTAAGCTTAACATATATTAATTACAGCAGAAAGATAATGCAAGTGGTCAATATTCTATCAATAACATGACACAAAGCAAAAGGAATGAAACAAGTCCAATTCTGAATTCTGTTCATGAGACGACACAAAGCAAGAAGAAAGAACATGTAGTTCTTCGCAATTCCAATCAGGAGGGCTCAAAATGCAAATTGCTAAGTTGGTTAGACAAAAATACAGTTGTTGCCACCGGTGAAATTCTATCAAGGGATCCTAAATCACTAGTACATCATGTGCCGCTTGGTGCTGAATGTTGAAAAGTTTCTGTGCGACATGTAGTAGAGGGTAATGAGGGAGTGACTCTCTATCGACCAACGCGTGAAGCTTTTCTTTTGAATGAAGCACTTGGAAGCATAATTGCATGGCCGATCAATTACATCATAACTTGTTAGAAAATGGAAGGTAATTTCTATCTAAATACTCCTTTTTTTGCTTCTTTGTTATATGAAATACAATTCGTGACTGTTGAAAGAAGGTGTTCTATAGGCTTTTTTCTTGCTTCAACTCCTGTGCCTTACAATCTTTATTTGTACTTGAGTCTCTTTCTATTAGTTCATATTCAAAATCATGTGAACTAGTATTGCCTTAAAATCTTTATTATGTTAATATTGTTTTTATTTGAACAAGTCAACAGATTCTTTGTTGGATATTATAACGCATCCCCATCTTTATTGTGTTAATATTATTTTCTTATTTTATTTCAGGTAAAGCTTAAAGAAGAGGGGAGGCATGCTTCTAGAAAATGAGTTATTCTGCGATTAAAGACTTTTATCTTTGAAGGTTTTGAAGTGTCCAACTATAGTGAGAAAGTGATTTTACTTTTGTAGCAAGCCAATGACTTTTGTAGCAAGACAATGACTTTTGCTTTTGTAGTAAGACCATACTTTTTTTTAGCTTAAAGGCTTTTGGATTGAGTCTTGTAGTAAGAAAATGACTTGATATTGGAAATATAGTTTAAACAATTTTGCTTTGTGTTAAGATTCTAGCATGTTGCTTCATTTATTAATGTTTATGTATTATTCCAACTTGTTGGGAAGTAAATACTCTCAATAGATGTGTAGATGTGCAGATGTGCAAATGTGCAATTAGTTTGATTTATGTTGGAAATACTGTGAGAACTGTAGCTATTCAAATTTGGATATTAAAAAAAAAATCATTATCACGACACGCGTTGTGAGCCACAAAAATGAAACTCATTAACCCTTTAACAGCCCTCATTTTGAGTCATAAACATATAGCTTTTACGACCTGCTTTGCACGGCCATTAAAGTGAGATTTGTATGTTTCGTTTTGAGTATTTACGGCTTGCTATGTGTGCCATAAATTGAATACTTTAACGACCATCACTTCGAGTCGTAAAATATTAGTCTTTACAGCCTACATTATGGGCCATAAATAAGATCCGAAGTTTTCCAGCAACTTCATTTACGGCGTGTATTTACCTTCGTTACGGCCTATTTTCGTACGCCGTAAATACTCATACCCTTTTACGGCTGGAGCTTTTACGGCATGACCCTGTGAGCCATAAATTTAGTTTTATGGCACATATTGCGAGCCGTAAAAGACCATATTTGGTGTAGTGCTTGTATACATGCATACATACATATCATGTATATTACATTTACATGATACATACATGTATACTTGTATTATATTATACTTACATTCATGCATATTAGATACTTGTATTTATATTAACATATTACAAACATTTATTTCATTCATGCATCTATGCATTACCTACATGTTTTATACATATGCATACATTGTATATTCATATCATTTCATACTTTAACATAGAGACATACAAACATACACACATCATATATTTTATACCTTGCATTACCTTACATATCATGTTATATATTATCATTCATTCATTTCATATATTACATTCTATATTACCTATATACATGTATTTCCTTCATTCATTCATGCTTGCATCATATACTCTACATTACCATACATGTTATCATTATATATTGCATTACAATATTTATACATTATGCATTCATATCTATCATTACATATATATCTTGCATTCATATCTAGCATTCATTATATACTTTCATGCATACATTGTATATCATTCTTTCATTCATGCATTGCTTATATGCATTATATTAATAGCACTCCTACATGCTTGCATTCAACCATATATATAAATTAATGTAAAGAGAATATATATCATATATATATATATATATATATATATATATATATATATATATATTATATATATATATATATATATATATATATATATATATATATATATATATATATATATATATATATATATATGATTTTATTCATCTAACATATCATGCATTACATACTCTATATTCATTTAATATCCATACTACATAGGCTCATAGGTTACACAAAATGCATATATCGTATAGTCACTCTTCTACTTAAAACCAATATTGTATCAATTGGGCATTCATTAAATTCTAGGATTAAAGTATGTTGTAGTTCTTCGTGTTAGCTTTCCGAAACTTTAAACGGATCACATTTTCGTGTCCGGAAGCTCCCGGAATCGCAAAAATACCGAAACACGTTCGTCTTTCGTACAGCTGATACTCAAATAATTCTACAGAGAGTTATAGAAGGAATTTGGCTTATTAAAATATATATTTGGAAAGCTAGATTCGATACGCTTCTTTTAAAAAAAATGGGAGGTTAATTGGAGTTATGAGCTAAAAGTTATGGCATTTCTAAGTTGCTCTAGCTACTAAAAACGTGGATAAAAATTATGACGAATTTAGGTAGTTTGAGACAAAAGAAACACAAGTACATAACATAATATATCAAGAAGTCACTCTCTACACTAATATATATATATATATATGAGACACTATAGAACACATCTCCAATACAAAAATATGAGATTAAACATGTAATAATTCATTCATACATAACAACAACACATAGTGTGTCTAAATTTGGGGTTTTTCTACATAGACACAACCACAACACAAAGGACACTCCTATGACCTCCAAATGGACACGAAATGGACACAAATGGAGATACAACCATGGGGGTCATTCCTATGGGTTCAAAATAGACCTATATGCATGAGAAAATAAAAAGGAGAAGGGATTTATACCTCCCGGTAGATCGAATCGAAAAAAGCTTTCCCGGAGCGACATCGACACGTAGAGATTCCAAAAGGACACGAACGAGCTCCGAATCCTCCCAAACTTGGATAGCTTCCTCCTTGGCTAGAATGGTGAAGGAAAGAAGAAAATTTGGTGGCAAAATGGAAGGATTTGGTGGAGAAATGGAAGGATTTGGTGGAGAAATTGCTAGGGATTGCTCTCTAGAAATTTGGGGAAGAACAAGAGAGAGAATGTGGATGAGAATAATGAAATGAACTTGAGCCTATCCTCTCCCAAAGTGGCTGGCCATATGGGGCTATTTGTCCTATTATGGTAAGGTCCAAAATGCTCCCACTAACCTATTCTATTAGTATTAGGAAAGGGTTAATTGGTTGGGGCTAAATTAGTCATTCTAAAGTCTCTAATCACACTAACCTTATCCATAATAATTAGTTTAACTACTAACTAAAATTAATATCATGTGGACTAAAATTAATATCATGTGGGCCATGCCTAACTAGTGTGTTGGTCCACTAAAGTCAACACTACCCCCGGGTCCCCGTTTCAAGTCGGATTGAGCTGAAATTCGAACCCGACTCAAATAATCCCAAAACAATATCATAAATAATAAAATAAATTTCAAAAATATTTCAAAAATAAAAATGATAAAAATATTCCTGTTTCTGAAAACTGGGGGTTATAAATTCCTCGAAATTAAAACCAAACAATAGTAAAATGTCAAAATCACAAGTCATAATTTTAAATAGTTTAAAAATGATTAAAAATCACCAAAAATCATAATATGAAATAATAATCAATAAATAATAATTATAATTATAAAATTTCAAAATTACCCTCATCTGGAAAACTGGGTGTTACACTTGGGCCAGAGATGATCACGGATGCAGCAGAGAAGGTCGGGATGATCAGAGACAGGCTCAGAGCAGCTCAGGACAGGCAAAAACACTGGGCTGATGCTAGTCGCAGACCGATGGAGTTCGTAGACGGTGATATGGTGCTGGTGAAGATATCACCTACTAGTGGGACGATCCAGTTCGGATGTGGAGGCAAGTTGAGCCCCAGATACATCGGGCCATTCGAGATACTTGGCAGGATTGGAGAGGTAGCTTACAGAGTTGCACTTCCACCCAACCTAGCAGGAGTTCACGATATCTTTCACGTATCTCAGCTGAGGAGATATGTTCCAGACCCCAGTCATGTGCTAGATCATCCAGAGTTGGAGATCGGACCGAGCCTTACAGTTCCTGAGCAGCCAGTAGAGATATTAGACAGGAGGGAGAAGAGGCTGAGGAACAAGGTATACCCCTAGTACGAGTAGCTTGGCGCCGTCACTCTCCGGGTGAATCTACTTGGGAGAGGGAGTCGGACATGAGGGAGAGATATCCTTACTTGTTCGATCCAACCGCTGCGAGGGAACCACCCGTTCCCGCTTGATACCCAAGAGGTTAGTCTTAATAGTAGCCGTAGTCATTTGTTTGCATTGCTTGCTATGTTAGAATGTTTGTAGTGTCTTCTATCCTTATAAATTTTGAGGACACAATTTTTCAAGGAGGGAAGATTTGTAAGCCCCTAGATTTCAAAAAAATAGTTTTTATAAATTTTAATAGCATTTATATTAATTTTAATACGTATTTTGTAGCGTATTTCGTATTTTCTTGGTTTTCGTAATGCTTTAAAATTTTTCCTAACTTATAGATTTTTCCTTGGCCGGCATACCGCCAGTATACCGGAGTATACCGACGGCATACCGTCCGGACACGTTTTCTACACTTTAGATATTTTCGATTTCTGATATTTCCATGAATAGTATTTTTGATATTTTCGTGAATAGTGTTTTGGATATTTTGATGAATAGTATTTAGATATTTTCGTGAATAGTGTAGATGCACCCTATTACCCAATGGGTATTTAGTTTTGTTTGAATGGCCATGATTGACCTAGACTTTCACATGGATCACGATCCGACGGTTAAGATTAAATTCCCCTTCTATATAAACCATTTCACTTTCTCTCTCCTCTTTTTTTTTCATTCTCTTCAATCTCTTTTCATTTTTTCTTCCTTTCTCTTCCCTTGGAGCTTGCCAAGAGCTTGGCCTTGAGGTCTAGAGTGTGGTTTCGTACCCCTCTTAGTGGTGGAGTAAAAGATTAGGCTTGGAGCTTAACCTAGGCAAGTACATCTTGCTCATAAGTGACATGACCAGGCTATAATTTTGTTTTTTATAGAAACTAAAGTTTTATTGGCCTATAATATGCTTCTTTAAATTTTTAACATGTTTAGTATATAACACTTTTGGTTTTGATCGACAATATTGCGTAGATCTGAGTTTCTAGATATAATTTTCGAGTATTTTGAGGTTTTGATCTATCAAATATTTTGATTTGTGAAAATTAATACATCCATGTTGTAGGAAATTCAATTCTATTCAATTTTGACTTTTGAAAGTCCGAATTTCGATTTAAAACGAAGTTTTTATGGCCGAAACAAGTTTTGAGTTCAAAAATCAACTTTCTGTGACGGTTCGGAAAATCCGTCGGAAATCCGCGAAAATTCGTCGGAAAATCCGAACTTGCACCACAAAACTTGCTGTGACGGGTCGGAAAAATCCACCGGTAATCCGCGGTAATCCGCCGGATAATCCGGTTAGGCTGTTTTGAATTTTTTTTTATATATTTTAAGTACTGTAAAAATTCTGGAAAAATTGTATTTAAATACTATATTAATTTAGCTAATTTATTATAATTTTTCCAGCATTTAATAAGTACTTTTGGTATTTTATAAAAATAGGAAAACAGAACTCATTTTCAGAATACATATGTTTGTTGATTTTTAATAAATGTTTATGAAGGTTTATAAATTCCAAAAAAAATAGTATAAATTTCTAAAATTAACAAGGATCATTTTGGTACTTTATTTTATGTATAATTGAGCTTTTTATTTATCTCAAAAATTGTTGGAACCCAATGTTCATTTGATTTATTTATGGAATAATTACGACTTGCAACTTTTTGTGTTATTTTGAGTTTTAGCCGTATTGAACCTCACCCCTCACTAGTGTAAAGACCCTAGAAAGTTAGTTATAGTAGTGTGTCACCCCACATTGGTCTCCTATGTTAAAGCATTATTTTGGCTAGGTGCCCAGTCACAAGTCGTGTTGCACCAATTAGTGTCTTAGTGTTTTAGCTTAGTATAAAAACTAAGTTTATGTATTTATTTCTATAGTGACGAGTTACCAGACATCTATAGCACTTTTATCGCAGCTTGCTTTGCTAGAGGCAAGTACTTTCTACAAACTTTACATACTGCTATAACAATAAACTGCGATTTACCAACCATGTTAAATGCTGATCCTTGGGGTAGCAAGTTAGAACTTTACATATTGTATTACTTTTAGTCTCTACCATGTTTAGACAGTATCTCATATCTCTCACATGTTTAAATAACGGGTTAAGGAAAAACTGTTAGTAATGTACGTGAACATGACCCCCTTCTCCGTATGTATTTACCGCGCACGGTGACATTCTATATGTGACTTACCGTATGTTCTGATCTCGCGTTTGTGTATGGATATACACCGATGCCGTTCGTGCATGTATGTGTATACCAGAAAACTTGATATGTGCTGCTGTACATCCTATTCACCTATTGACCGATTCACGTACATGCTACGGTTTTAAACTTTTAAACTACATGTTGTCATTTCTAAAAAAAACCAATTAAACCATGATATGCCATGATTCCAGTTTATTACATTCTTGTTCATGCTTAGTATATTTAGTTTGCTAGAATCAGTACTTGCTCTCGTCCTGACAGGATAACGTTGTAGGTGTCCCTACTGAGGAGGAGTTACTCTGCGACTCATATTATGGAGATACTGCCGAGGACCCGGCTTTGCTTTACGAGGATGTTCCTGCGGAAAAACTCGTCTAGTTTGCATAGCTGCTTGGGATATTTAGTGTAGTCATGTATTAGACTACGTATTTTGTAACTGGACATGTATCCAGTTTTACATTTTAGACTTATACTTGGACTTATTTCTATATGAGACGACTTTCGTGTTTGGAGCATTTATGACTTTTTATTACTATTAGAACTGTTAGCACATTTAGTCTTATCTTGTTACTTCTAGAACAACTTACTGTACTTTATCTCAAGCGTAGGCTGGACATGACTCGGCCCGGCCTAACAATTTGGGTAGCGGGTCGTGACAACGCCGATGAGAATCGGCCCAATGGCGCTGACGATCTTGCGCAACTCGAAGATGATCCCTGACTCTTCTGACCACCTAAACTGTCTGAGTAATCATTTCCGGATCGAGCATTTGCCTCTCTCCAACATTATCCCAAGCCAGCGGGGATCTGCACTTCCTACGATATAGTGCCTCGAACGGTGCCATCTGGATATTGGCCTGGAAATTGTTGTTGTACGAGAACTCTACCAGGTGCAGGTGATCTTCCCACGACCCACCAAAGTCGAGTGTACAAGATCTTAGCATATCTTCTAAGGTTCGTATAGTACGCTCTGATTGACCATCTGTCTGCGGATGATAAGCTGAGCTGAGCTGGAGGTGAGTTCCCAAACTCTCTTACAAACTGTGCCAAAAGTGTGACGTAAACCTTGAATCTCTGTCCGAGGTGATACCGACTGGTACTCTATGAAGTCTGACGATCTACCTGAGGTACATCTCTGCTAGCTGAGCCGTCGACTGACCAACTCTGAACGGGAGAAAGTGAGCTACCTTCGTGAGCCTGTCTATAATAACCCAAATAGCATCTGTACCGGCTGGGGACCTAGGTAATCCAGTCACGAAATCCATGGTTATATACTCTCACTTCCATTCTTGAATCGGCAAGGGCTAAAGAAGTCCAGCCGGCCTCTGATGTTCAACTTTAACTTGTTGGCAAACCAAATACCGAGAGACAAACCGGCTATCTTCCTCTTCATGCCATTCCACCAAAAGTTCCGACGGATATCACGGTACATCTTTGTGCCACCGGGATTAATCGAATACTGAGTACTGTGAGCTTCTGCCATGACATCCTGTCTAATATCTCTACTGGGTACACAAAGACGCTTCCCATGTCGAAGTGTACCATCCTCATGGGTCCATAACTCTGGTCGTCGTCCTGCCTCACACTCTGTTCTGAGCCGCTGAAGCTTGGAATCTGCTGACTGTGCCATCCGGATCCTCTCGACTAGAGTGGACTGAACTCGCATACTAGCCATCAATGCCATACTGGTAGGAAGGACAACTTCTATACCCATCTTCTGAAGATCTGCTAATAACTCTGGCTGCGCTGTGAGAAAATAAACTTCGGCTCTCCTGCTCAACGCATCTGCTACCTGGCCTTCCCAGGATGATACAGCAGGTTAACATCATAATCCACAAGTAGCTCTAGCCACCTCCTCTGATGGATGTTAAGGTCCTTCTGGGTGAACACATACTTCAGGCTCTTGTGGTCGGTGTAAATCTCCACCCTATCTCCATACAAGTAGTGTCTCAAAGCTTAAGTGCAAATACTACTACTGCCAACTCCAAGTCGTGGGTTGGATAATTCCTCTCATGATCATGAAGTTGACGTGACACATAAGCTATTATCTTCCCATGCTGCATCAAAACACATCCTAAACCTCTGCCTGAAGCATCACAATACACTAAAAATTCTCCGGTCCCATCTGGAATCGTGAGAATGGGTGCCGTCATCAAACCTCGCTTCAACTTCTCAAAAGAATCCTGACATTCTGCTGTCCAAGAAAACTACACATCCTTGCGGATCAACTGGGTCAATGGCGCTGAAATCCGAGCAAAGTCTGAAACAAATCATCAGTAGTAGCCGGACAAGCCAAAAAAATTGCAAACTTCTGCAACTGTGCTGGGTACCAGCCACGTCTCGATAGCCATGATCTTATGGGGATCCACCTCTACTCCTCCTCTGGTGATGATATGACCCAAGTATGAAATGCGATCGAGCCAGAACTCGCATTTACTGAACTTGGCATATAACTGGTGCTCTCTGAGAATCTGGAGGACAACACTGAGATGCTGCTCATGCTCCGTTTTACTCTTACTGTAGACCAGGATGTCATCTAGGAACACAATCACGAACTGATCCAAGTAAGGCATGAAGATGCGATTCATGAGGTCCACGAATACGGCTGGCGCATTGGTTGCTCCAAATGACATAACAAGGAACTCCCAATGCCCATATCTAGATCTGAAAGCTGTCTTCGGGATGTCCTGCTCTCTGACTCTGATCTGATGGTATCCTGACCGCAAGTTAATCTTCGAGAATATTGTTGTCCCCTTGAGTTGATCAAACAAGTCATCTATAATCGGGAGAGGGTATCTGTTCTTGATTGTCACTGAGTTTAAGGTACGATAATCTACACATAATCTAGACGTACCATCCTTCTTTTTCGCAAGAAGCATCGGGGCTCCCCAAGGCGATCTACTAGTACGAATGAATCCCTTGGTTCTGAGTTCTTCAATTATCTTGTACAATATCTCTAACTCTGACGGCACTATCTTGTAGACTCTCTGACACTGGAGCTGTCCCTGGGATCAAGTCTATGGTGAACTCGATCTCTCGCTTTGGCGGCATTCCTGAAAGCTCATCGGAGAAAATATCTGAAAACTCCTCGACTATCCGGGGTAACTGTACTGCTGCTACTGCCATCCGCAATACTGGAAGAGAAGGTTCAACTTCGCCTCGGGAAAAGAAAAACTCTGGCTCGCCTGGAATGCTAAAAACAACTCTGCCAACATGGCAATCTATTCTAGCATACTGATTCCTCAACCAATCCATCCCGAAGACCACATCATAATCGGCCATCGGGAACTCTATCAATCTAGCGAAAAACTCTCTATCGCTAACTACGATCCGACGCGAGAAAAATACTCTATCTACTCCCACAAGACCGTTACCAGTAAGTATATTGAGCCTTACTGATAATGACTCGGGCTCCAGTCCTATCCGTGTCGCGAATCGTGCAGACGTGAATGAATGCGATGCACTAGAATCAAATAACGCTGATGCTGGGAAGGAGTTGACGAGAATAGTACCTGCCACTACCTCACCTGGTGCCAACCCTTCTTCTACGGTCATCGCCATCGCCTAACCATGTCCTCTGGGTGCTGGTCCCCTCTGCTGGAACCCTCTCTGTCTGCTCTGAATTTGGGCTTGGGCTTGCACATACTGCTGGGGATTCTGCTGTTGAAAGACTTGGGTCTGAGGCGGCAAGGGCCTCGGTAATGGGTACTGATGCTGCTGTTGGACTGGTACGGGGGCTGGCCCCGTAACTGAAGGACTAGAAAAGGTTGAAGAAGATGAACTCCCTCTATTCGGGCAGTTCCCAACCCTGTGGTCCGGTGCTCCACAAGCCAGGCACAATCCCTGCGTCCTGCGACATTCTGATACCACATGTCCTGGCTTCCCACAATGAGTGCAACCCATTGCGGAAGTCTGCTTCTGCTTCTGCTGCTGGGGAAATACTGGAGTCGATTGCTGAATCGACGTCAGTGAGGTCGCCCGCCTCGGAGCTCCAATGGTCAAAGCCCTAGCTACCGGGGCTGGTGCTGAAGACTGATTCATCTGGCCGTGGGATCGCTTCCGACCTCCTGTCCTGTCCACGATCATCTGGGAGGTATACTCATGCCTCCTAGCTGCTCTCAATACCGCATCAAAAGTCTGATGCTCAAACTGCTCAACTGCCAATAAAATCTCTAGATGAAGCCCCTGCTGGAACCGCTGGGCTCTGTCGAACTCGGTCGCTACTAAGGTGGGAGCAAACCGACTAAGCCTGGAGAACTCGGCCGCATATCCGTCGACCGTCCTGCTCATCTGCTTCAGATTGGTGAACTTCGTCTGTAGATCGTATTGAGCTACAACATCAAAGTACTTGGTCTGGAATCTCTCACAGAATACTGCCCAGGCAATAGGTGCCACTAATCCAATGGCCTGTACCGCCCACCAGCTGCGGGCAAGATCCAATAACTGCAGGTGCACCACGGCCACCTTCTCGTCTTCTGGAGTCCTGGCTGCTTCTAGAATGACCTCAGTGTCCTGAAGCCATGCATCAGCAGCAATAGCATCTTCGCTGCTATCGAAAAAGGGTAGGTTCAAGCGCTTGAAGCTGTTGGCCGCACTGTTACCTGGATGACCACCTCTGTTCAGAGCATCTTGTACTGCCTGGTGCAATGCATCACCTCGACGATCTTGAGAAGCTAGCAATGTCCTGATGAGACCCACCAAGGTTCCATCATCGAGTTCGGCAGGCTGGACTGGCTGGACTGGTGGCTCTTGACCCCTAGTAGGTATGACTCTGGAGGCTACTCCTGAATTCTGGGCTTGATCTCTAGGTTGCTGCGGGTCCATGGGAGATGCTCCGCCTTGCCGATCGGTAGGACCAGGAACAATGCCGCTGAAGAAGATGACATAGGGAACAATGAGGAAGGACCAGGACAAATCGAAGATACAAGCATGTGATCAGGTCAAAATTTTAGGGATTTAGAGGATACGAGCAGAGATGAAGGGCGAGTGCTGATCGAGACATCTATTCGGTAAACCCTCACATATCTTGATTTACAAGACTTGCATGGGCCACCACTTAAACCATGTAGCGCCCCAGAACCAGAATACTAGAGAGCGGGAGCGAACATAGCCAGCTACATATATTAAAGTGCAACCTACCTCGCTATACGGATACGGTTGTCTAGATACATGAGGGTTTAACTACAAGCCATAAGTCTCTTATGGTCATGAACAAGCCTATTGTCTCAATCTCAAGCAAGTAATAACAGTTACAAGATGTCAGAGCACCAAATATACAATAGTAAGGCGTCCCATACATTACATATTTGGATGATCATGAAGCTAGTCATTACAAAATGTAAAAACTAGCAAGAGTTTCAGCCATACATGATCAACCCTAGGATTTGCCAATCATGTTACAGTCCGTAGGCAGACAGTAAGTAAAGTGCAATCGAGCTAACACGTGCTCGTCGGCTAAACGCCTCAAAAGAATATTTTTTACAATAGAGTAGGAGAGTCAAAAATAATCCATTCGTTGCTAGGATTCCGTCTAGTGGTCACCATCTGGCTAGAAGGTCGGTAGATCCTCTAGAGCTGCTCCGATATCTGGCCATACAAAACCAGCTGGGTCAGATCCCAGAAAGAGCAAGTGCCACAAGGGAGGCTTCACTAAAGAACTAAAACCAGCAATTAGCACAAGAATATAATTATATAATAAAAGACTGGAAGTATAGAAAATCATGATGATATACGATAAGATAACCATGGAACTATTCAGATAACCAAGTTACAACCCGTAAACCAAACAAGGACCGGGGTTGTAACTCTTCATCTGAACGAAACTTGGTTTCCTACCATTTATCAATAAAGTAAAGCACAAGCATTCAGGTCATATAACAATCTTGTACAAGATCAGGACAAGACTAGACTGGGTTAGACTCCATCCAATCAATCACGGCCAAGCAATGAGTACGGCTTGATACTTTAACTAACTAGGATTATCACAGGCCTAGTTACTAGCAAGATGCAATGAGATTATTCCAACAGCCACAAATCCTGCAGACCATCCAGGTTATCTAGGTCGAATATCTTGTTCATGAAGGGTGCTACACATAGCAGTGTGCTAAAAATATGCCCTACTCGTCGGCAGGCTACAAGTCCACTTGAGCACCCAGATAACGGGATTGCCTGTAGCTGGAAAATCTCTTCATGACTACTGTATTATTCTATTTATTAGCCTTAGTCAATTCAGTAGGTACCCCTGACCGTGGTACTCAGGGGTCCCTGTCCTAGACATGATGCAAGACAATACTGGTTTATTTTGTATAACATAATTGTCCACGGTGTCCAGGCCATTCATTCTTATCATATCATGCTAGCCGTCGCAACAACATATCAAGATATATTATGTCAGGTTTACTTGTCTGGAGTACGCCACGGCGGGCCACTAGCATGTCATGTTACTTATCAAGAGTGTACCACTACGGGTCACTGTCGTGTTCATGGTACATGTGCAAAGTAAGCATCTATCAAGGGACCCAAGTTACACAGATGGCCATAAGACATGAGCATAATATAACAAATAACATAGTAAGGGGGCAAGGCTGGGGAGGAGCCATGCGGCTCAGGGAAATGGGTCTCATGCGGCATAGGGGGGTGCGGTCTATGCAGCTCTGGGAATTGAGTCTCATGCGGCCCTGGATCAGAAGTTCATGCGGCTGGAGGGAGGACTGGTCTCATGCGACTGGTGGGATCGAGTCCATGCGGCTCGGAGGATCGAGTCCATGCGGCTCTGGATCAGAAGTTCATGCGGCTGGAGGGAGGAAAGGCTTATGCGGCCAGAAATCAACCCCAGCCATACGGCAAGGGCGGGACTGGCTCATGCGGCCAGGCCATACGGCCAAGCGGCTGAGGCCAATGCGGCAGGAAGGATCAGGTCTATGCGGCTCGGTCCACACAAAGCTATGCGGCTGAGTCCCATGCGGCTGGGGGGGGGGGGTTCAAGTCCATGCGGTCAGTGGATCAAAAATTCATGCGGCCAGGAATAGCGAGTTCATGCGGCTCTGAGAGCCATGCGGCTCAGGAGTCAATCCCAGCCAAGTGGCTAAGTCCCATGCGGCTGGGGGAACTTGCCGCATGAAAAGCCATGCGGTCAAGCACTGTTCTTCTTCTCCAATCTTCCGAGAAGAAGAACCATGAAGGCCATGTCCCAAGCTCCATAAATCCCTCATCCAGGGTCAGAATCCAGACTTCCTTAGGTTAAAATGGGGCAGAATAAAATTTTCTACAACATGGAACCATCAAAACTTGAAAATAATAAGGTTAAATAGATCAAGACCCAAGAATTTCGAAAATGAAATAAACTTAGATCTACAACAAATGAGCCAGGGAATCCAAAAGTGCTAAGTACTAAAGAAGCTAAAAATGGAGAAAGGAAGACATTAAGGCAATAAAAATAGAGTTCTCTCGTGAAGCAAGCTGCACTTGCCGACGGGAAAATGGGGTAGGTGGAGCTCTACGCCAGGGAGGAAAAAGAAGAAGGAGTAATTATGGAGTTATGAGGAGAGAGAAAAGTTAGGTGAGATATAAATGGTGATGGTGGTGGTAGGTAGGGGTTTTTCTTTTGGTTCATGATGAACCCAAAAGCAACCCAAACCAAGCCAAACTAAGATGAACCATGACCCATAAAATACTAAAATACCCATGCAATGAGACCTGCAATACAAGTCGAGATACGTACACGTATACCAAAATATGTAATTCGAACAATGGTCGTTACAACTCTACCCATCTTAAAAGAATTCCGTCATCGAAATTTTAATTAAGAGGCTAGAGAAGCAAGGACAAGCTATACAAATCACAAGCAAGTTATAACTAGGCAATCAATCAAGCAATCATTCATGCAAGCAAGAAAGCTGAGGGTGTAAGGCATAAGAAGGATATTAGACCTTACGAGTCAAACAGGTTGGGATATCGCGATCGGATATCATCCTCAGGCTCCTATGTTGACTCACCCAAGGAGTGATGACCCCAAGCAACACGGACTAACATGATAGTCTTGTTCTTGAGTATCTTCTCTCTTCGGTCCAATAGGGATACAGGCCTCTCCTCATACGAAAGGGTGGTACCAACAACCAATTTCGAATGATCTAAGACATGACTCGGATTCGGCATATACCGTCGTAATTGGGATACATGGAAGACATCATGTACCTCACGCTCCAGGATATCAAACGGCCCTATATACCTAGGACTAAGCTTTTCCCGTACGCCGAAACGAATGACGCCACGGTTAGACGAGATCCTAAGGAATACATGGTCGTCGACAGAAAATTCAAAGGGACGCCGATGAGAATCGGCCGAATGGCACTGGCGATCTTGCGCAACTCGAAGATGATCCCTGACTCTTCTGACCACCTCAACTATCTGAGTAATCATTTCTGGACCGAGCATTTGCCTCTCTCCAACATCATCCCAAGCTAGCGGAGATCTGTACTTCCTACCATATAGTGCCTCGAACGATGCCATTTGGATACTGGCCTGGAAACTGTTGTTGTACGAGAACTCTACCAGGTGCAGGTGATCTTTCCACGAACTACCAAAGTCGAGTGTACAAGATCTCAGCATATCTTCCAAGGTTCGTATGGTACGCTCTGACTGACCATCTGTCTGCGGATGATAAGCTGAGCTGAACTGGAGGTGAGTCCCTAAACTCTCTTACAAACTGTGCCAAAAGTATGACGTAAATCTTGAATCTCTGTCCGAGGTGATACTGACTGGTACTCCATGAAGTCTGACGATCTGCCAGAGGTACATCTCTGCTAGCTGAGCCGTCGATTGACCAACTCTGAACGAGAGAAAGTGAGCCACCTTCGCGAGCCTGTATATAATAACCCAACTAGCATCTCTACCGGTTGGGGACCTAGATAATCCAGTCACGAAATCCATAGTTATATGCTCCCACTTCCATTCTGGAATCGGCAAGGGCTGAAGAAGTCCAGCCGGCCTCTGATGTTCAGCTTTAACTTGTTGGCAAACCAAACACCGAGAGACAAACCGGGCTATCTCCCAAATAGCATATCTACCAGCTTTGACACATACGCTCCAGTAGCGCGGATGACCAACATCAAAATATTAATTGCTCTAGCAGCAATACATAAGTTGGTGATATGTCAGATGGATGTAAAGACAGCATTCCTGAATGGCGAGCTGCCCGAAGAGATATACATGCAACAGCCAGATGGATTTGTGGTCAAAGGTCTTGAAGACAAAGTCTGCAAGTTGGTGAAATCATTGTACGGTTTGAAACAAGCTCCCAAGATGTGGCATGAGAAGTTTGACAAAGTTATTAGATCAAACGGCTACAGAGTTAGCGAGACGGACAAGTATGTTTACACGAAGTTTGCTGATGGAAGAGGAGTCATCGTTTGTCTGTACGTGGACGACATGCTAATCCTAGGAACGGATATAGGCAATATCACGAAGACAAAGAAGTTTCTCTCAACCAAGTTCAGTATGAAGGACTTGGGGGATGCAGATGTCATCTTGGGCATAAAGAACATGCGGACAGACACTTGAGTGGCGCTGTCATAATCTCATTACATTGAGAAGATGCTCACATGCTACGGGCCGGGTATCAGGATCTTCCAGGGATCGATACGCCATACAGGTGTGATCAGAAGCTGAAGCTAAGTTCGAGGGAAAGCGTCAGGAAGCTGGAGTATTCTAGCATTATCGGGAGTTTAATGTACACAACTACTGCCACAAGGCCTGACATGGCTTTCGTCGTGGGAATGCTGAGTCGGTTCACAAGCAACCCAGGCATTGAGCACTTGAAAGCTGTGAAACGGGTGATGAGATATCTCAAGAAGACTCAGACATATGCACTGCACTACAGAGGGTATCAGAGAGTAGTGGAAGGCTTCGGTGATGCTAGTTGGTGTTCAGAGGTGGAGAGCGAGAGATCCACAGGTGGATACATCTTTTTCTTGGGTGGAGCTGCTATATCGTGGAAGTCGAAGAAGCAGACTATACTCTCTCGTTCCTCCATGGAATCTGAGTTATATGCACTAGAAGCTGCAGCAGATGAAGCAAAATGGCTTCGGGAGCTCGTGTATGATCTTCCAGTGGTTGGAGCTGAGATACCGGCAGTACCGATATACTGCGACAACCAGGCGACTACAACAGTAGCATCAAATGACATCTTCAACGGGAAGAAAAGAACTGTGTGGCTGAAGCACAGAGCAATAAATGATCTCATTAAAAGGAGAACTATTGCTGTAATTGATGTTCGGAGTCAGGAGAACCTGGCAGATCCATTCACAAAGGACCTCAAGGGCCAGCTGGCCGATGACACAGCAAGAAAAATAGGCTTGAAGGCATTCTGATATTGTATCTGTGTAATCCTACCATAAAGTTTTATGTTATTACACTACCAAATTACAGTACTTTAGCGACGGCCATTTAGCGACGAAAATTTTTCGTCGCTATCACCGTCGGATCCCCGACGGATTTGTGACGGAATACCGATGGAAAGCAGTGGACAATTTTTTTTATTTTTTTATGTCCATATCCGTCGCTATGCCGTCGATAGGTAGTCGGCCATGTAGCGACGGTTTTATATCCGTCGCTAGAACGTCGTATATTTTGGCGGCAAAAGCCTAAAATATTGGCACGAGATTTACTGACGACTTAGCGACGGAATAATCCGTCGCTACTCGCGCGAGATTTACTGACGCATTAGCGACGGAATAATCCGTCGCTACTTCCGTCGCTAAATTTACGTTCCAGACTTAAGTTGAAACGACGGGGAGAACTTTTTCATTCCCCCCAAATTTCACCCTCTCTTCTCTCTCTCTCTCTCTCCTGCGGTGATCGATCGGCGACCCCCTCTCCTCTCTCTCCCGCAGCGGTGATCGGCGACCCCCTCTCCTCTCTCTCTCCCAAAGGTATTCCCCTCTCCCTCTCCCTCTCTCTCTCTCTCTCTCTCTCTCTCTCTTTCTCGCTCTCTCTCTCTCTCTCGCGCGCGCGCGGTGGTCGTGGGTGCAGCGGGCCGGGGGCGTTGGGGGCTGCGGGGGCGGCGTCGACTGCGGGAGGCTGCGGTGGTGGGGTGGCGGGGGGTGTGGAGGGGGCGGTGGGAGGGGGCGGGAAACGTTGGAGGGATGGGGGCGCGCGGGGGCTGGCCGCGGGGTGCGGGGGTTGCGGAGGGGGGCTGGCCGTGCGCGGGGGGCGGGGGGTGTGGAGGGGGCGGTGGGATCGGGGGGGCGGGCA
This sequence comes from Iris pallida, assembly GCA_029216955.1. Lineage (NCBI taxonomy): Eukaryota > Viridiplantae > Streptophyta > Magnoliopsida > Asparagales > Iridaceae > Iris > Iris pallida. Next base: position 31,029,087 of record JANAVB010042020.1, on the reverse strand, counting down.
GCGTTGGGGGGGTACGATGGGGGCGGGGGCTGGCCGCGGGGTGCGGGGGGGGGTATGTGTGGAGGGGGGCTGGCCGCGGGTGGCGGAGGGTGTGGAGGGGCGGCGGTGGGAGGGGGCGGGGGGTGTGGAGGGGGCGGTGGGAGGGGGCGGGCAGCTGCCTCCTCCTCTCCCACAGACACACACACACACGGACACACACACACGGGGACACACACACACACACACACGGACACACGGACACACAGACACACACACATACAGACACACACACACACACACACGGACACACACGGACACAGACACACGGATACACACACACACAGACATATATATATATATATATATATATATATATATATATATATATATATATATATATATATATATATATATATACACAGACACACGTCGTGAAGTCTAGTATATATATTTGATTAGCTAAGGTAGAAGTTTAGCCTAATTAAGATTAGTTTTGACAGAGTTGACTTGGACTCCTAATTTGACCTAGAACTAGCCTAGTTAAGGGGGCCGGGCATTGTTGGGGTGGCTTACTGCATCCATATTGCACCTGCCCAGCTCATCATCCCTTATGTGCAGTCAGATGATACCCCTACACAAATAAGTACTTATCAAAAATCTGTTGTTTTCTATGTATGGAGTGTTTTTTTGGCATGGGATGATGGCTTTCGAATTACATTGGACTAAAAACTGAGAATTAGTACATTGTTTGTGTTTACTGATTTAAGGATGATTAAATCATTAGGTTTAATCCTATGTCATGTCTGGACTTAAGTTATATGTTATGATTCATGTTGGCATGGGGATTTTGGTTTTTGAATTTGAGACCGGGAGTTCTAGTCATCCAGCACCGGTAGCTAGTAATGCCGAGAGTGCTTTTGATGCAGTCCTGGCAAGGGACGACGCCTCTCCTCGCACCAAAAATCTCGCTTTTCGGAGGTGGTTGCGTGAAAGTATCACTGAGCGTTTGCGTGAGCAGCGTGGCAAGCATTAGCTATTAGTACTTATTTATATTGGACTATTTTTATTGGGTTGTTTTTGTTTTAGACTATTTGTATTGGACTACATATATGAATTAGAACTGTGTCAATCTCTGGATTATATTGGACTACGACACCGCGGTAACATAGTTCCTGCAGCCATTCGACTGGCGAGGCAGAAACTATGTATCCGTAGATAAAGTGGACTGTCCTCCGACCCTCATCCCTCGGCAATGATGATACGACAACCAACCGGAGAGGATACTCCGAGAGATCCATCTGGGTAGGACGTATACTCTGAGAGATCACCCTTACAGAAATGATATCAGTAGTGGGATCGAATGTTGGAGAAGATATTATCACAGTATACGTCCTCTCCTCCACGATGGCTCTAGACCCATCTGCTCGTCCCTGCTTCCATTCTTCTTATTTGACTCTCTCAGCCACACATGATATCCAGCTCAAGTGTAGAGTAGGCGGAAAAGAAGGGGACAGAAATAGGAGGGGGAAGCAGCACAGCCGGCGGCATGACCCGGAGGAAGTACAGAGGTTTTCTTCAACATACGTAGGAGGACTATAAGGATTTATCTTTTCACAATATGTCATCTTGTCAAAGACCCTTAATGTGACAACCATGTTACCGCGGTGTCGGAAGACTAACATGTCATAATTTTCTAAGCCGTGTGTTTTGACATAATTATCCCAACTCTTTCCTCCTGTGTCATAATCTCGCATTATTACATAGAACTGAAATCCGGTTGGGAGGATTATGTCAAAACACACGGCTTATAAAATTATGACATGTTAGTCTTCCGACACCGCGGTAACATGGTTGTCACATTTAGGGTCTTTGACAAGATGATATGTTGTGTTTACATATATCCTTATAGTTCTCCTACGTATGTTGAAGAAAACCTCTGTACTTCCTCCGGGTCATGCCGTCGGCTGTGCTGCTTCCCCCTTCTATTCCTGCCCCCTTCTTTTCTGCCTACTCTACACTTGAGCTGGATATCATGTGTGGCTGAGAGAGTCAAACAAGAAGAATGGAAGCAGGGACGAGCAGATGGGTCTAGAGCCATCGTGGAGGAGAGGACGTATACTGTGATAATATCTTCTCCAACATTCGATCCCACTTCTGATATCATTTCTGTAAGGGTGATCTCTCAGAGTATACGTCCTACTCAGATGTATCTCTTGGAGTATCCTCTCCGGTTGGATTGTCTTCTGAGCCATCCGTTCTCACACTTAAAATACAGGGATTGGATTCTGTGTTTCGTATTTTCGGCGAACCCAGGGATTGGATTCTGTATTTTGTTTTTTGGTTTTTGTATTTTGTTTCCAGCTCCATTTGCATTAATCTACGGTACGACATGGTGATCAGGACATATATAGTCCCTGCAGCCATTCGACTGGCGAGACAGAAACTATGTAGCCGTACATAAGTTGACTGTCCTCCGACCCTCATCCCTCGGCAATGATGATACGACAACCTATCACTATATCTTATATAGTAGTAGATGATGTCTTAGTATTACATTATGTGAGTTCATCTTGATTCTGTTACGTTCTTCAAATACTATATATGATAAGATCATATACTACACCATATGTACAGAACATAGATGATTCACACTAATGTATGCTAGAATAAATTTTGGGTTGTGTATTCTGAGCCATCCGTTCTCACACTTGAAGATAAATTTTCAGTATAACGACGGATATTAGGTTACTCTTCAGTATAATTGATGTCTTTTCTTGGATAATTGGTGTGCATTAAATTCGTATGTGCATATTTCGTCTATGTGATTTTTGGATATATACCTACGCTGGGTTATAAGCGATGATCTGATATACAAAGGAGGTGCTGCCGAAATTTTTGTAGACATTTGGTACATTGTATGTTCGGATATTTTTTTATGTTTGGATAATTTAATGTTGGATATTGGATATATTGTGTTGGTAATATTTTGTTGGATATTGGATACGTTGGATATTGGTGTCGGATATGGATATTTTGCATATGGATATATGGTGTTGGATATTGGATACGTTGGATATTCGTGTTGGATATGGATATATGGTGTTGTATATGGATATTTTGTATGTTTGATATTGTGTTGGATGTGTTGTACAAACAGAAAAGAGTCTGTTTGCAGTATTTTTTTTTCAAAAATTAGAAGTTAGCGACGGACTGGCGACCACTCAGCGACGGATAGTCCGTCGCTAACTGGAGAAACTGAGTTTAGCGACGGAGTGGCGACGGAAAAAACCGTCGCTACCTGGAGCATTTCAATAAAGCGACGGATTGGCGACGGACCATCCGTCGCTATCTGTAGGAGTTTAATGTATCGACGGATTGGCGACGTAATATCCGTCGCTACCTGGAGAATTTTACATTGAGCGACGGTTTAGCGACGGAACGTCCGTCGACCTAGTTCTGTTTGATGTCCATAAATTTTGCTGTTAGCGACGGATGTTTTGTCGCTAATACGCTTTTACCGACATATTTACGACGGATTAGCGACGGATATTGCGTATCAGAAAATCACTGATACGGTTTTGCCGACTCTTTAGCGACGGAGTATTCCGTCGCTAAACCTATATCTTGATACATGTTTTGACGAAAGCTAGTCGGTAATCCGTCGCTATATATATTTAAACGAGCCGACGGTATTCCGTCGCTAAGTCGTCGCTGAGCGACGGAGTAGCGACGGATATGTTTTAGCGACGAGGTTATTCCCGACGGCTGTTTTACCAAAATATCCGTCGGTAATCCGTCGGTATTTATTTTTGGCGACGGAATACCGACGGATAAGGCCGTCGGTAAATCCATGTATTTTGGTAGTGTTAGTTCAAAGAGAAATCTACTAGGCATCTAGCTTTTGGTTCAAGGAAGGACCACTGGTTGGGAAAATATCAGGTAACAGTGGGTACATAGTCCTGAGGGACATGGAAGGGATACGGACCCATAACCACTGTTGTCTACTATAGTTCTCTGCGGGGAACATGTCCTGTGGAGAGGATGGCTTAAACGTCTTAATGAGTTCTCAAACAGAGTGAAAGTCTGTTGTGCTTTACAGGAAGCACGGTAGCGCAATACTACAAAGGAGCTCATAGACTCCATGCTACAGTGGGGTGACACCACAATGAGGTTTCCAGGTAGGGGTAATGCCTCGGCTTAGCAAGCCATGTCACTGCGGCGCAGAATCGCTTATAGGCAGGTAGCCTAATGCTGTATATTATAAATGAAGAGTGGTAGACAACACTACAAAGTGGCCAGTGTCCTCATGTTACAGTGGCATAACACCACGAAGAAGTACCAGGTAGGGTAAAGCCTCGGCTTCGCAAGCCATGTCATAGCGGCGTAACACCGCACGGAAGCGCAAGGCTTCATGCTGGGTAGTTTGGCACTACAAAGAGGCTTGTGACCTCATGCTACAGTAGTATGACTCTACGATGAGGTACCCAGTTAGCGATAAAGCCTCGGCTTTAAGCCATGTCATAGCAGCGTAGCGCCGCACGGAAGCGCAAGGCTTCATGCCAAGGACTCTTTAAAAGAACTCATCTAGATTGTATGGATAGAGATACAGGCCGTCTCTTGAGGGTAAACTTGTAGACGCCCAAAATACATACACTGAAACCAGGCTGGCACATGGCCTTTAATGTGCAGCCAGAAGCACATGTAACTACACTTTGTGAGTGGAAAGAATTACAATTGTGGTGCAGAATTCAAGGCATAGTCTATTCTTGTATCGCATTGTTATTTAACACATGTGGGAAGATTCAAGTCGTCAACGACATCTATCCTAATGCAAAATGGACAGTTACTGTGGGGAACGCTCAACCCTAGACACATATATATGATGAGATATGTGGAAGATTGTTGGTGCTCTTGCTCATTGACATGAAGAGTGCTTGCTCTCAACATGCTTTGTAAAGTTTAGTCCCACATTGGAAAAGTACCATGAGTTATCTCAACATATATATGAGTATGTGTTGTTGGGATATGCACATGGGGTGGTGACCCAAATGAGGAAACGATGTGGGTGATTTTACTAAGAGAAAAATGATTAATTCCAACAAGGACGTAAGTTAATTTTTGTTGTGCGGGCTCGGACTCGACACGGACTCCAGGTTGTCTCGTGCATGCACGGGAGTGTTCGGGGGAAAGGCGTGGGCTAGCACTCGACTATGTTGATTGTGGGATGATGTAAAACATCAAACTCTATTTTAGAGTATTGGTATTTTAGTCCCACATCGGATATGAGAGATGGTGAGGTCTCACTCCACTCTATAAATAGAGCCCCCTTGCCTCCTTTCCAAGATGCACCAAAGAAGAGAGTTTAGGGAGTCCGTAAAGTTCAGGAAGCCCGTTCAAGTCACAAATTTTAACTGACGAGCGTTCCAGAAGTTCTTTTGAACTTGCTGGTTCCTGGAAGCGGATCGTATAGAGGCGAATCTTGTTTTGAGCAACGGTGTTTTTACATCCCAGCAGATTTAATCCTCTTCTTCTTCTTCTTCTTCTTCTGTTTCTCTGTAACTCGTTCTTCAGGTTTTAAGGCACCTACTGAGTAGGGAGGCCTAACTTTGTTCTTGAGATCTATCTCATTTGTGGCACCTACTGTGTAGGTTACTAAACTCCTCATTTGTGGCACCTACTGTGTAGGTTTGCTGAACTCCTCATTTGTGGCACCTACTGTGTAGGCTTGCTGAACTCCTGTTTTCCATCTATATCCACACCTCGGGACTAACAAAAACTATTTCTATTTTAAAACTAATTATACAGACTTCTATGTATTATATTTTTTTTATATAAACTTATAATACTAATTATTTTTATTTTAAAATAAAACATAAAATAGGAAAATAATTTGTATCATTATTTTTGAAATATGAGTGGTCTTTCTGATACTCATAAAACATAGAAAGATTAATGTATTTATTTCAGAAAAATATTTTATGTACCTCCAGAATTCTATCCCTCCATGTCCTTCCGCCTCGTAGCATTTTCTTATTCGCTCGTATCTTCCCCCAACAACCTCTCCTATTTGCTTTGGTCAGACGTGCCACGTGGCGGAGGGACGTGGAGGGATAAAAATTTTAGAGGTACATATCGCATCACTCTTTATTCATTATCGAACTTGAGTGGCTTTTGTGGTTACCGAGGAAAGGTATAAGACCCCGACTGAGAGACGGGAGATCAGTGAATCGAACCATGGAGGCATATTATTTTTTCCATTTATTTGATGGATTTAGTGAAAGTGATGTATTATTTTTTTCATTTATTTGATAAAAGTTGAAAATAATAGACCCAACAGACATACTTAGTTGGTGGAAAAATTTTCATTAATATATGCAGGAAGATAGCAAAGCCAAGTACGTTAGCAGCACTAGCAGAAGCTTGTTGTACAATATTCGGTCTCAAGACTTGAAAGGGATACCATATCCTATTTCTTTGACTCCCAAGAAATCATAGGTAACTTAGGCAAGTAGAATACGGTACCAATGGTGCACGCATGCAAAAGCACGGAACAAATAATCTTATGGAGGACGAGTAAATAATTCAAGACATAAATATTTAACATAGTTTGGACAAGTTCGAAATACTCTATGAAAAATAATTTTATTGAATCAATAAAAAAATCTTACAAGAATCACGTACACAATATCAATATGGTAATGCAAAATCCTTTCTTTGTTTAATATCTCTGTCTCTCTCTCTCAATGACTCCCTCTTTAGCCAATCCTAAGAAAGTCTCTTCCTTTTGCTCAAGGACATTAGACCTCAAGCCCTCAAGATTCCAAATCTATTGCGAAGCCAGTCCTAGGGCTGATAGAGGTCCCTAAGTAGGGTACCCAAACTTACACCAAAGTCAGTAACGATATTTACTGTCGAAATACCTATACACACTCAGCTTCGAAGATAACTGTCTTTTTGGAGATGCAAAGATAACCGGGGAGGGCAAATTCGTCCTAATGTTATCCTGTGCAACTATAGATGCTCCAGTTATATTATTACTAGTGGATAATCCGTGCCATAATGGCACGAGCACGAATCCGGCCTTCTCGACGTAGGCGTGCAAGCACCGGACCAGTGCCAGGAAGTTCCTGACGGAGACGCGGCCTCCGAACCCGGCCTTCTCGACGTAGGCGTGCAGGCACCGGGCCATCGCCAGGGACCCGAGCCCGGCAGAGACGGACACGGCAAAGATCACGGTGGCAGCGTTCGGGGCGGCGTGGGGTCTCATAGAGGCGAAGACGCACAGGGCCGTCGCGGGGCGTCCGAGGACAGTGAGGTCCGAGATGGTGGCGGTCCAGGAGATGACGTCCCTGTGCGGCATTCCGTCGAACACCCGCAGGACGTGGTCGGCGGAGCCGCGTCGGGAGTAGGCGGTGAGCAGGACGGTCTGCACGAAGGGGTCGGACCGGAATCCGAGGATGAGGACATGTGCGTGGAGCGACCTGGTGGCGGCGGCGGCGGTGGTGGTGTTGAGCAAGGAAGAGAGGGTGTGAGAGTCGGGAGGGACGCGGCGGCGGAGCATTTGGGAGTAGATGAAAAGTGGGTCGGCGGAGATGGCGATGGCGGTGTTGAAGGAGAAGGGGTTGGGGTTGGTCATGGCGGAGAAGAGGGAGGCGGCGAAGGAAGGGTCGGCGTCGGCGGCGCGGTGGAGGAGGCTACTTGCGACGAAGGGGTTACGGAAGAGGCTGGCGACGACGGCGTGGGCGAAGATGGAGCGGAGGCGGCGGAGGGAGAGGCGGTGCAAGAGGAGCTGGAGGCGGAGGTGCCGTTGAAACAACCGGTTGCTCCGCACCCAACATGAGACCTCCTCCTCTCTTATAGAGAGGAGCAATTTAGTCCTTTCATTACCATTGAACCAAAGCACATGGGTCGGACCAAAATTTCACTGTGCTTTATATTATAGATTATGAAAAATGCTAAACAGTCCGCACGGATGGTGGCTGTGCGTGTAGCCGCTCCAACGTGCCCCTGCACCACACTGGGGCCCACCCGAAATTTCGTCAGCCCCCCTCCAGTAGGTGGTCGACACGTGGCTGTGGATCAGGACTGCGATGACAGACCATAGTTCATGCGGCAGCGCTCTATTATTATTACGCCAGTTATACACATGAACATTCAAAGTGTTCATATTATGAATCCAATTCATCAACTATTAATAGACACCTAGCAACTTGGTAAACATTTGCCAGAAATTGTGATTGTTTGTCCTTTTGATTTCATTCGCCAAATCATGGTTGATTTGAGCCAATAAACAAGTTGGTGTTTCATCATACAAGCAATGAACAGAACGTTGATTAGAAGCCAGGGAATAGGATCGATGCTAATGAGTGCCCGACCTTATTACCATTTCTAGGAACATATGCAAAAAAATATTACAGGAATGGACTTGAGGAGGCTCCAACCCTGCCGGTAGGGGTGAGCATTATTCGGTTTTGGACCGAAAACTGAACCGAATCGAATCGAATAAGAGATTCGATTCGGTTCGGTTTCAAAACAATTCGGTTCGATTTCGGTTTTCGAAATACAAATTTTTTTATTCGGTTTCGATTTCGATTTCGATTTTAAATTTCGGTCCAAAACCGAAAACCGAATAAAAATTATACAATTATATAAATACACTCTATTTAAATATGTGTATGTTTTGAAAACAACAATGATAATTTAACAACTAGCTCAACTTCTGTGTAACTTTGAAATTCGACAAATGTGTGTATAAAAATTATAATTTTTAATATAATTTAATCATGATCCGAACTTTGGGTTCAACCCACTAATTCCAACTGAACAAACCGAATAAACCGAATTTATTATTCGTTTCGGTTCGGTTACGGTTTTGACTAATTCGATTCGATTTCGGTTTCAAAATTTAGAATTTTGATTTATTCAAGTTTTGGCTAATTCATTTCGGTTGAAACCGAATAAACCGAACGCTCACTTCTAAGTGCCGGTCCTCGGTTTCACTACCACTAGGTTAGAGAGGTCCATACCACTAGGCTAGAGTGCTGTCCCCTCCGAGTGTAGCATGACTGAGCTCATACTTTTCTCGCATACTACTTGCCGACTTGATAATGTTATTCTTGACTACACCTTTTGTGTTGGAAAATGGCGGAGTTTCGTGCCTGCCAGATTTACCACATTAGATAGAAGCTCGAGCAAATGGAGATAGAATGCGCTATATGAAGCTCTTGACAGTCGAGGATTTGTGCAGATTGCGTTGGCATAGATGAATGGACACAGGGGGCGGATTCCACCCCCCCCCCCCCCCCCCCCCCCCCCCCTCTTAAAAAAAAAAAATAAAAACACACAAACACCCCAAAAAAATCATTTTTTTTTCTAATATTTTTTATTTTGATTTTTATTATATAGACTAGTCCAACTCTAGTGGTCCACCCTAATCTATTGTAGTCTTTTCTGGCTTCAATTTCTAGATCCGCCTCTGAATAGACAGATCTTCAAACGATACCTGAAATAGAACAATGCAAAAGAATATTTGTCAACTTGAGTTGTCACGTCCCGCTCCCAGTATACGGCGAGCCGAGTGCATAACAACATCTCCAAGCTACACAACATACGGATAGTCCAGTACCCATATTCACGATTGTCGTCCGTACAGTCTTAGAATAGGATTACCACATGTCACATGGTACAAAATGCATTAATTAACAATTTGAATTACAGAAAATTCTAAACTATAAATAGAGAAATTTATTATTCTTCCCAATTACAACCTTTAACCCAAAATACATATAATACATTTTAGGGCTGTGCACAATTAAGTCAAACCGACCAAATCGAACCAAGTCAAACCGAACCGATTGGTTTTAAACCGAATCGATAGTTCAGTTGGTTTGATTCAGCTTCATTTTTTTTTTTCAAAATCGACCGATTCGATTTGGTTCAGGGTTTGGTTATGCCAAAAACCGTCTAAACCGAATCAAACCGAACCAAATCCTTGTTAAATAATTAGGGTTGGCCGTTTGGGTATGGGTTCATTGGGTTATATTATACCGGTTTGGTTTATTTATTCACATCACAGACATTCATCAAGTTGAAGTTGAAAGTGCTCTCTCTCTCTCTCTCTCTCTAGTCTCAAAGAGGAGTGCTTGCGGCTCCTATTTTTTTCAAATTGCTCATGTGCACATAAAAAGAACTTTTGGTTGAATGTATATGATTTATTTTTATATGTATAATTGATATTTTTCTCCACCTGCAAAGCGCAAGTTGAATTGAAGCTGCTGAATTATATTTACTGTTACAAAGTACAAGTTGACTGAGGTTTCACAAAAAAAAAAATATACAGTCCATTTTTTTATGTAATCAAAATCAACCAAGTTGAACTGATCCAAACCGAACCAAGTCGGTCGGTTTCAAAACGGAACCGACCATTTGGTTGGTATGGTTCGGTTTTGTTTATTTTCAAACCGATTAACTTCGGTTCGACTTCGGTTGGGACCAAATATGTCGACCACCGACCGATGCACACCCCTACTACATTTATACCTTAAAAAGAGGATGAAAAGAAATCTGGTTCCAACACAATCGTCTTCAATAGTAGCATCTCTCCAGATGTACTTCAATAATTGAAGGCAGCTTCCTTTGAAATATTGGTACAAAACTAGTGAACAATACTAGGTCGTCAGAACGACAACAAATCCTCGATCAAGGACGATAAAGAAAACAAGAAAATATGAATAGATTGTAAGTTATTAAAGTTTTTAGGACACAAATAAAATCGACCTAGAATTCTATCTAAGTCCAAATATAGTAAGTACAATCTTACGGTGTCTAGAAACCCATTTCACTACCACAACCACAGGCATATGTCCTATATGATGCAAATGTAATTCTTTTGGAGAACAACCTTTGAATATCCTCCTAACTAGTTTTCCGATAACAATCCCGTATACCAGGGATCAGGCTGTGACTTGGTGGCACGGAGCTTAGAATCCGACCCTGCCTTTCTTGGGCTTAAATATGCTAAGTCTCTCTTGGACTTAGAAAATTCACCTATTCGATGTTGCTGTCGAGATAGGTGTAAAGATCTGATGGCACGGGGTTTAATCCGGTCCTGCCTCTCTTGGGCAAAATAGTAAATTGTAACTTGATGGCATGTTTATTAAAAATTCGGCCCTGCCTCTCATGAGCTAAGTGAGCTAAGCCTCACATACTCAATTCGTATGGCCCTACGAATGAGCTTATATACTGATCAGTTTTGGTTATAATTATATTGCGAAACTATTTAAGTGATATTCGGGTTGTTCTCCCACGCCCAATGTAATGCTCCGCTTCGCACGAGGCATTTGGTTGGCTTGGAGGATGCGATCAGAATGTTAGACTATGACTTGGGTTGGAGATCAGGAGAATTGAGACTGATGTAGTCTCTCTTAGTCGGCTAGACGAAATCGGTATTAGAATGCGGCTTGCTGGTGGAGCTACGCTTAGTGGAATTATGTGTGATCAGAAGAGGAAGACCCTTTTATGCAAGTGAGTGGAACTATCCTTCCTCCTCCTAACTCCTTCATACTTAATAAAATGGAGTATTGAAATGCTATAAACTGTCCCTAAATGTTCCATATTTTAGTTGCTGAATAATGGAGATGCTTATGCTGAGAATTATTGAAATGTACAACACATGATCATTGAACTGCTGAATGAATCACACTTGAACTGCTAATGTAACTTGACGCCTGAGAATAAATTGATAACACCCCTTTATGCTTAACTTTGCCTGAATAAGTAGAAAACTTGAATAATGAGATGCCTTATGAATGATAGAATAAGAAATGAACTGGCTATGCTATCGATCCAATGAACTGAATGAAACAATAAAATCATGTACTTTCTGCATAACTGTTGCTATTGCTTGTTTCCTTATAAGCAATGAAAGAAAGAATAACATTCCTATGAAATGAATGAAATACTGCAAGTCTATTAAGATGAATGAAATATTGTTTGTTTCTCTTAGAAAGGAATGATATGAGATACGTTGCAATGAAGCAATGAATGAGAAATGATAAAGCTGGGATCGTTGAGATCACCAAATGAAATGATGGTAATGATGAAATGAATAAGTTATTGAATATGAGTAATGATGCACTGTTGCCTTTACTTTCCTTAATATATTTTACCATGCGATTATGTTCACAATCGAGTCGGACACGCATTCGTATGGTCATGGACAACTTGTATACAAGGTTTGAGTTTTAATTTCCTCGAACGGTACCGGGGCGCCAGGACCGATTCGGCCTAGGAGAAAATAATGACGAGTGCTGTGGGAGCACGGATAATACGGGGTGGCATAGAAGCTCGCCACCTACTATGCTGACCGTAATATCTTGAAATGAAATAAAATAAAAAGAGTCCATATGGTTTAACAACACCAGTAACCATGTAGTCAGGATACACGCTAATGAATGTTTTGTGCAGACAGAGTAAGTATATCTGATAACCTGTATTTGATTCAGGTACGAAAGAGTTGGCTATCGGTAAGAAATCACTTAAGTGTGATATACTCAATATCTGTGTTGATTTAGCTTGCGTGCTCAACGTGCCAAATAAATGATGCTGTATGTAGCCTTTCAGTATGAGAACCTGCTTAACATGTTAAATTCAGTATGCTAGAAAGATGCCATGCTATAAACATTGCTCAAACATGACATACATGCTAAGTAATCTTTGAAGTGAGAATTGTCATAACATGTTTAAGATGTTAATGTTAACGATGCTTAAATGATGTCCTTACATGATAACACCAAGAATGCTATAATGATACGTCCACATGAATATTGTAAAAGAATATGTTTACATGCTTCACTATGAATATTGTCCATGAACTGTAAACTGATGCTAGGATCCAAATAGAAAGATCACTCTAATAAATGCTGCTTAAATGGTTACTTAAATGTTGGCTTAGGCGAGTGGGTTGGATTCTGCTCGCCAGTACATAGATGATGTGCTGACCCACATTTTGTGGGCAAGTGCTCATGCTTGGGATGTTCTGTACACGAGGATTGGCTTGATCGGTCCCGCAGCATCGAAGATTTGTTGGGCATGCAGAAGCTCTCCTTGTATAAGATGATGTCTTCTGTTTATAAAGGGCATAATGTATTTAACATTGTAATCAGTTGTACTAGTGAGTTGTAAGCCAAGTCGGTATATCGAGTTGTAATCTAATGTATCTAAGTATCAAATATAAGCTGTATAGTATCGTTCAGTTGGCTTTCAATGTAAAGTGAGATTGGTTGTAAGCATTGTACTTCAATACAAGTCTTGTACTCTTATTTAATTATCAATAAGGAGAATAAAGTGCTATATATCTCTGTGTGACTTCAAGTTATCCTTTTATCTCCGCTGCTATAAAAAAGTGATGTATTTCTATTCAATGAGAAAGATTGTCCTCATTAACTTCAATTTATCTGCTTCTGCCGCTGCGATGTGTTCCGTTTTGAAGATAATCAATTATGTACCATCTTTGCCTTGTACAAGTACAATACCAGACTTGTACGGCATCATGCCCAAGCAAGGATGATCGATTCCAAGAGATAAAATATGTGAATAAATGACTCTACGAATCGGGACATGACAAATTGGTATCAGAGCACGGCTTTACGTCCTTGGTCTCTTCTTTGATTCATTTCAAATCAAAGTTGCATCGACGATTAACCAAAGTTGCTTTCGCGATCACTCAACATTTCTTCCGCGATTAAATTAAAGATTGCTTCCGCGATTATACTGTTGTTGTTCGGTAATCATCCTTATGTTATTCGTGTCTGAGAGTTCGTTGACCCTCTTGGCTGCTCACTGGATGTTCTATACAATAAGTCTATATACATTGTGATGCCCTTGAATGAATGATTGTTGTTGGTTTGGACACAAATAATTCAACAATGACTCGATGTCATAGTATGCTATGTTATGAATGATGTTTGGAATATGGGAATATAGAAAAGTCACTATGTATGCTGTAACAAGTTGAGAATTGCATGTGATGTTGGAAAAGAATTGGGAATGAAACAATTGATGGATGAGTTCAACGTAGCTGGTGAGTTGACTCATGTGTGCTGGCTAGTGCTTTTGAGACCCTAAGAATGTTGGCTTGTGATATTGAGACCCCGAGATGTTGGCTTGTGTGGTGCTCAATATAGATCATGAATGTCCGAAATAGATTTGAGTTGATATTGTTTAAGGATGGCTTCGTTTCTGAGTGGTATATTGCCTCTACCACCTCAGAATGAGATGTAAGCTGACCCTTTTCATAGGATAGCAATGAGACTATCTGTGGGTACTGGGTAGTGTCGAGACTTAGCTGGGAGTCATGTGTTATTGCTAGATGACTCGAGTGTCCCTTGACGGTGATGTTATGTTGGATAGCGTAATTGTCGAAAATTGTAACAAGTGGTTTGGTTAGAAATTGTTTAGTCGAGTGATGACTCAGACTAGTAAGACAGTATGCTATGGGTAAATGGATTTGGCTAGAAAATATTGTGGCTTAGAACATCTGAATGCTGACTTCGATTGGTTAGATGCAAATCATATGTGGCTAATACAAAGTTGGTTGCTAAGCTGAAAGTTTTGGAAATATTGTCGGTGAACCAAAGGAATATTAGAAATATGTGCCCTACCCTAAGGTGTAATAGATGTTAATCCATCTTGATCACCAAAGGATAGTCGTTGCATATGTGTATGTAACGTTGCATATGTGTATATATGCTGAGGAATTGAATTGTACAAGAAAAGTAACAAGTAGCAACCCTGAATATTTGTGTTGCATAGAAAATGGTTAATTGATACATGAATTGTCGGACTGAAAGGAATGAACTACTCTACCCTTGCGGTATAGGATTTTAAGAATGTCCGTATGAGATTTTGATGGCTGAAAAATGAATGAGATTTAGAATCACAAAATATGTTGGATAGTATCAGTAGATGGTGTGATGTAATGATGGCTGTCGATTGAGATATAGATTGTTGGCCTATGACTTAGTGACGTGACTTCGTCATACAGACCGAATAGTATGATTCTATAGTTATGTTAAGACTATCGGGATCGATGACCCCTGAATAGTTAGCCTTGGCCTATGGGTTTGTGTGGGTACAAGGGAATTGGAATAGAAATTGGATCATTGGACATTTGCTTGATGGATTATTAGAGCGATAAAAATCGTATGTCGGGTTGGAATTGCCATAATGTTGATAGATCGATCTTAATCGATCATTGGGTAAGTCTAGAATGAGCCTCTGTGGGAATTATTTTCTTGAGGAAGACCCTGGATAGATAGACTTGACCCTAGCGACCAGTTGATGACTTACCAATTGTTGGCATAACCGACAATGACAATTAGTTATTCAGACTGAGTTGATACCCATAGGTTTGGGTAGAGTTCCTTAGAACTGTC
The DNA here is from genome assembly GCA_029216955.1 of Iris pallida. Classification (NCBI taxonomy): domain Eukaryota; kingdom Viridiplantae; phylum Streptophyta; class Magnoliopsida; order Asparagales; family Iridaceae; genus Iris; species Iris pallida. The sequence continues at coordinate 31,013,674 of JANAVB010042020.1, read as the reverse complement.
GGTTGGTTGTTGGCCCTAAGAATAAGGAACTAGTATAACCCTAGTAGCCGTCCACTATAGGGAAGTCACCTGAATGATTAAGTTTAGCTGTCAGTATAGCTAACCTTAGCGATTGACTGAATAATAGGTGACCATTGGAGACCCATAGAATGACCTTATGGCAATGTACGAGAGATGGTGGTGATGAGTATTGACCTAAGGAAATGTATGCTTCAACTTATGCCTTGGAGAATGATTGATCGGTATTTATAGTCGAGTAGCTGGGTTAACCTTGATTGTTGCATAAGAATTGTACCCTTGGCTTGGATAATCGATAGTGAGTGACTTCGGATGGAAAAGATGAATTGCCTCGGTGAGAAATTTTATTAGATTTAGGAAGGAATATGATTGCATGTTGTGAAATCTTGATATGATTGGCTCTAAGTTACACCCATGACCGAATGTTAGAAATATTGTCACGACCCGTACCCGCTTTTTGGAAGCAAGCACGTGAGCAAGCCAGCTACGCATCAAGCGGACTCCAGCCCGACTCGAATACGTAAACGTTGTCAAGGCTATGGTATACTGCCAAATCATGACAATGCAATCTATATCTCAATCCACAAAAAGAATATGAAACATGAATGAACAATTATGGGTCATGGTCTGCAGCCCATTATTATATTGTCCGATTAGACTCCAAGAATGATATGAGTCTATAAAATAAGCAGAATATATCATGATACGAAAAATAAAGCACGAGAGGATAATAAAGAAATATCACAAACAAATACCTGTATCATGTATCACAATCCTCTACCATCCCGCTCTGCTAACTAACTCCATGCAATCGCTAAACCTGAAAAGATCATCAGGTCCTCAGGGGATATAACAAGATACATATAAACATGCCTATCTAGTAGTTTAATCATGTATAAACTATAAACAGGATATAAGCAAGGAACGAGACATACACATGGCGAGAGACTACGACCAAAACTGCTAACGAGTGACTATCGACAAGGGCTACTGACAGGTGACCATGAACTGGAACACATGAACAACTACACGTAACTGAACTGCTGGATGAACAAGTGAACACGAGATCAATAGAATACCAAACCCTCGCCCCGAGTGGACTCGCAGGTTTGAACTAATTACAAACCCTCGTCCCGAGTGGACTCTCTGATTAGTTCTAATCACTAACCCTCGTCCCGAGTGTGGAGTCTCTGGTTAGTTCACGGCAAGGCACCCTCGTCCCGAGTGTGGACTCTCTGGTGCAAACACCCTCATCCCGAGTGGACTCTCTGGTGCAAATGGTCAACCCTCGTCCCGAGTGTGGACTCTCTGGTGCCAATGAACACGAAAAACATCCTCGTCCCGAGTGTGGACTATCTGGTGCAACTGATCATGACAAACACCCTCATCCCGAATGGACTCTCTGGTGCCAAGGAAAACATAACAATGATTTAGCAGTTCAATTACACGTATTCGTTCTATAATGCGACTCAGTCAGGGTACAGGTGAGATAAGGTACGACTCAGTCAAGACACAGTCAAGTCCAGTATAATTACACTGTCGAGTCAAGCAAGACCATAAACTGGTGAACACGGTATGTATAAACTAGATAAATCAAGCCAATTAGAAAGCTAATAAATCATATAAAATCTATAACAAATAGAGTATCTATGATAATACAATAATAACATGAAAACTATAAACATGAAATTAATCTGTAGAGGAAGGCAAGGTATCTTGCCTGGAGTTTGCGCACAGATCCAACAGAATATAGTCAACTGCTAAGCCATAAAGTCCAAATCATCACAACTGTCTCCGAAAGCTGAAACAGACATTGCCAACATTCTCAGAATAGTCAAATTAGCTACGATTGCCTGTCCGTAAGTCCAATTCTGGACACAGGGGCTGTATGTCCTAAAAAATCAAGTTGTATCGATCAAATAGGCAGAGAATTCTCAACTGCGCACCCTTCAAATGGACTGCATAGGAAACAGATTGCGCTACAAACCGAATGTGCGAGCTAAACTGCACTACCATCAGAGCGCGCTACGCTGACGTGGCAATGCCATCATTACCTGACAAAGATCGGATCTTCTGACAGCCCGAAAAACGAGGAGTCTGTTCGTTTCTTGTGCAGCACAGCACTCGAGAATAGCTGTACAACTGTAGTGTAATCTGCCAGTCCAACCACAGCGCAGTTTGACCCAGCCTGAGCCCCAGCGCTATCCATTGAAGCGCAGTCTGAAGCTAGCGCTCTTCGATTAGCGCAATTTATCGAATAACTGACATTTATTACGTGGATTACATGCCATCAATTGCTCACCACGTGGCAACCTCCTGTACACGACCAAGCGTATTTCAATCAAACAATGCCACGCGTCTGAATACAGTTAGCCCACGATCGAGCAACTGCCCAATAGGCCAGCGCAGTTTGCAGTCTGCGCAGTCTGTTGCCAGCGCAGTTTATCTTGCACAATCCAGAATAACTACAAATTAGTTATTTCTAGAACTCTATAAATAGAGTTTCAAGTCCTTCATTAAGGAGATCAGATCATTATTATCATCAGAGATCAGAAGTTCTTGTCCAAGTGCTGCTGCATTCTTCAGAGGCTATCGTCTTCAAAGTTCACATCGTCCAAGGGATAAAGCGATCGTCTTCAGATTAGATTCCTATAGTTGTACTTTTCCAGAATTCAATTATAATCTTCTTACAAAGTTTGTGAAATGAAGACTTTTGTTTTTGCAAACAAAATGGCGACTCTGCTGAGGACGACTTTCTCCTTCGATGAGGAAGTGACAATTCAATGTGACGTTGCGTCTATCGGAAAGACGCAGAAGACGCTGGTTGTGAAGGTCAACCAGACTGCCTACGAAGCGATGATCAACTCTGGGGCTACTCGTCGCACTGTGGCCTCTGCCAAGAACAGAGTCTGTTCAGTATGCACTCCGAAGTCCTCTGCGCAATCCTCTGCGCAATCATCTGCGCAACCTGCTATCTCTGCTGCCAAGGAACCAGTAGCCTCTCCTTTTCTTGCGCAAAACATCACCTGTACTGCCAAAGCGTAAACCAGAGCTCCTACTGTCCAGGCGCAGTGCACTGCTCCTCTTGCTGCAGCATAATCCACAACCTATGCTGCTTTGGCAAAATCTAAAACCCCTCTTCCTCTGGCGCAATTGGCGAAGTCTTTCCCTCCTGCGCAATCCACTGCTCCTTTAAACAGAGCGCAACTCAAGCCCTCTGTTGCTAAAGCTTCACTTGTTGCTTCCTCTAAAACACAAGTTGTACCTCCTGCTTGTTCTATGGCCGAGGAACCTTCTGTCATCATCTCCAGAGGGCAAGTTGCTGCTTCTTCTGTTCCTGCGCAACCCACAGGGGGTAGTCCTTTGACTGTTCCTCCTCCATCTCAGCATAATTAGAAAGGCCCTTTGGTCTTTTCTCGATCTTCCGCAGTCCAGAACTCGGAAAACAACAGAGGGAAACGCTCTTTAGCCAACCCTTCGTCACAAAATAAAGGAAAAGGCCCTTTAGTCTTTTCTCAGTCTTCTCCGATTTTTACTGCAGAAGATCCATCTGAATGTGCCTCGGCACTAAACAGTACAAAAACTTTTCCTGCTAAAGGAAAGAACATTGATCAAAGAGGCATCTTGCCTACTCCAGTTGCACATTTCCAAGTTCTTCCAACTCTCCGGATGTCCCGCTCAAAGCAGAAAAAATTACTGGTGTCTCAGACAGAAACCCCTGAGGGTGAGTTTGCTGATCTACGGGTTTATCTCAATAGACCTCGGTCTACATCAACTTCGGCGAAACGCAAGCAGCCAATGCCGAAGATGAACCTGCATCAGATACAAACTTCCAGGATGAAAAATCCTAACACCTATGCTAACGAAGTGAGTACGTCCCTGTATACTCACGGGACAAAACATCTGAAGAACCGGAACCATGTTCCGAATGTTGTCAAAGAATACATCCTTCAAACTTCTTCTCGTCCCGTCATTGTTTCTGACCTCTGAGAACACCTCAAGCAAAAGCGGGACAATATCTCAACACCTCCAGTTCAACCACTTGAATGCCATTGTAATCACAAGATTGTCATCAAGTGTTGTTGCCAGACAACAAAATGATCTGTCTTCGATCGTCTGAATTTTGCAGCTTCTGAACCAATGTCAGAAGACGAAGACGAAATGTTGTATGCTTCCGTCAACATGGCTTCTCGAGACACTGGGGGTAGAAAGTGCTCCAAACACGGCAAGCCTCGCAGGCCCAGCCAGCGGTACTTAGATTTACTCCAAGAATCTTCTGAAGGAGTATTTTGACACACCCGATCCCGAAGTCGAGACACAATCGGTCATAGAAATCTTCTCCAATATCCTTCTGGTCATCTCCCTATTTCTTATTCATGAGATGATTTCTTCTTTGATTATGATGCATACAGCGAAAGTTCTGAACAGACGGTGTCTTCTACTGTACCCAGAGAAGTGTCAGCCTATGTTGTCACTGAAGATCCAGATGCTTCTAGTTCGGCAAATCAAGAACAACGAATAGCTGCATTGGAGGATAGCTGAAGACCATGGCTGAAATGGTCGTAAGTATGCATTCTATCATCGTGGCCCAACATACAGTACCACCGACCGCACCTACTATAAATCCTGAGATTATAGCATCGTCGGTACCTATCAATGCAGGTCTGGGGGTAGTATCTCCTCAAATACCTCCTGTACAAATTTAATCCACACCCAGTCAGTCAGAAGCTGGAGGTAGTACTTACCACGCTGTTCCTCCCCCTAATACTATAATTCAGTCTGCTCCTTCTTCATTATCAGAGGATGCTAATGAAGCCGTCAAACTCTTGTACACTCAATTTGAGGCTTTTAAAGTGATGGACAATTTACAGAGATTGGGGATCAAACAACCTATTCGGTTGAAAGGAAGAAAGTCCCATTCCCTCCAAAGTACAAGATTCCCACAATTTTGTTGTTTGACGGCAGCACTTCTCCGAGTAAGTTTATTAACCACTTTGAGGTAATGACTGTTCAACTTCAGCCAAATGACGCTCTTCTAACCAGGGTATTTGTCGGCTGTTTAGCCGGTGTAGCATACGATTAGTACATGAGCTTGCCTGATGGCTGTATCACCTCTTTCTCAGGTTTTAAACAAATCTTCTTGGAGCGATTCTACGAGGGAATCAACGATATGACCATGTCGGCCCTCGACAAGATCAAACAAAGACATAATGAAACCGCTGAGAGTTTCATTGAAAGATTTTGCCGAGAAGCATTAAAGATGCCTCCTGGAAGTCTGGTCGCTGTAACTATAGATACCTGCAAGGCAAATCTTTTGCCTATTATCAGCATGTGGACGGGGTCAACTCAATTTCAAGACTGGCCATCATTCATTGTCAATGCTAAAGCAACTGAAGTTAGCGCTGACAAGTTCAAGCAGTTGGGGGTACACATGTCTAACCCCGACCGGGATGAACACCCGACATCTAATAGCGGTAATCGCCAGAACAACCGCAAGGGTAAAGAAACCTTGAATATCAATCTCAAAAACAAGGAATCCCTGGCTGTCAATGTGGCTCCACCTACTCTACTTCTACTCCTTCTGCCCCTCCACCTAGGGAGCCTCGTCCGAAAGTAGAGTACTCCTTTGACGAGAACGACACCATGAGCATCTTCGATTGCTTGATCAAAAGCAATAAGCTCCAACTTCCATACCCGAAGAAGCCTGACGAGGTCGGTAAGACTGATCATCCTAAATATTGTATTTATCACAGGTTCATTGGTCATCCCACTCGAGCATGTTATGTGCTCAAAGGCAAGATTCAAGAGTTAGTCAACGCTGGTGTTGTCACCCTTCAACAAGATGAGAAGACTGTTACCGCGAACATGGTCTCTGTACAGTTCGGTGACTTCCCTCCACAGATGGTACAACATGGTGTTATCCCTATCCCCAAGGCCACTCTTAAGATCGAGAATCTCCCTCCTCCACGGAGTGAAGGTCTCGTCCCCCTATCCCTTGATAACGGTAAGATTATGTGGATCCACCCTGATCTTGTTACAGACTTCGAGGCTCCTTCCTTGTCTAAGCAAAAAGACCGCTCTAAGGGCAGAACAAAGATCTCCAATATGGTGTCTTTTGACCCCATAATTGAAGAGGAAATCCTGCTAGGCACCAGGTCAGGGAAAGCCTATTTACCGGAATTTCCCAAAACTCAAGAAAACCCTGCTTCTTCTTCTGAACCTATTCCAGTGCAGCCTGTCTCTACAGAAGTCATCCCTTATGCATCCTCACCGGTTGTAGAACCCATTCCTCATAAACCGTCAGCAGCCGACAAAGGCAAACAACAAGTCCGCTTCGACAAAGTTTTGAAGAAGTCATCCCCCTCTGGACTTGAAAAGCCATATAACTTTGACATATTGGCTCAACTGGCCAACACACCGGCTAGGCTGTCCATCTTCGAGCTCTTACGCCTCTCTAACGAGACTCGAGAAACATTGAGTGAGGCTTTGATGCAGGCAGACACTTACCTAACTCTTCTTAAGAAACCTGAGGCAGAACCTGTCTCTTGTCTCCTTGTCACATTGTGCTGGAATTAATTCCAAATATTACCTTCACACAAGATGACATGTTAATGGAAGACAATCGACATGACCTTCCTCTCTACTTTACAGGATATGCGACTCCATGAAGGTCGATCGTATTCTGATAGATCCAGGGTCAGCACTCAGCATCATGCCTAAGACAATGTTGGATGCTCTGAAGATTCCAGTGCATAGCCTCTCCAGCACTATCACCACCATTCTGGGATTCAATCAGGAAAGAAGTGAACCTTTAGGCAAGATACGCCTAAAACTCCAAATCGGCAATCTTCGCACGAAGGTGACCTTCTATATTATAGACAACCATGGTTGTTCCTACAATGCTCTTCTGGGGAGACCATTCCTGTATGACCACAACATTGTTCCTTCTACTCTCCATCAATGCTTCAAATACGTTGATGCTAAAGGAGAAGACCAAAAAAAAGTGGTAGATCTCTACCCATTTAAAGGCATTGAAGCATATTGCAACGACGCTCGCATGTACAAAGAAGAGTTCATGAAGGTGGTATTAGCCATGGATGGTAAAGAAGAACAGGAAGCAGTGCCCAGTGACACTCTCATCATATCTGTCAAAGGGCGTGTCTCTCATCCTCAATCATCCAAACCACTAGCTATTCATCTGCCAGCCCAGAAGCAATCGACTGGTGATAATCAAGATCAAAGGGAGCTTACCTCTTCTGAGCCACTGGTTATCGACTTACGTCGTAACAAAGATCAAAAGGAGCTTATCTCATCTGAGCTGCTTGTTATCGACCTCCGTCGTAACAAAGATCAAAGGAAGCTCACCTCTTCTGAGCCACTTGTTATCGACCTCCGTCGTAGCAAGCCTCCTCCCCGCTCTTCTTCTCCTCCTTTTGTAATCGATATGACCAAGCCGGCTAAGGCTAAAGGTCCTATTATAAATATGGTTGTACAAATCAATGAAAAAGCATCTACTTTCCAGTATACTGATGTCATTTATCATACTAAATGCTATTTGGATATGCTAGACTGTATTCAATCATTTACAATATGAGTCATACAATCCCTTCAGACGGAAGTATTATTTGAACATCCAGATGACTCATATTTTATTGTCCCTTCTCGAAAGAGAGGCGAGAGTCCAATACTTTTTAGTAAGGGCCAGAACAAAAATTCAGCTATACAGATGATAGCAAAAATAATGATACGGGACGTCTCCAACTTCGTCGTTATAGTCAACAATCAAAAGACATCATCCGAAAGATGGGTTATGACTTCAAGAATGGCCTCAATTACGGTAAGGGTAGACGAACTCCTATTCGTATGGTTGTTCCGAAGGAAAAGTCAGAGATGTATTACAGCAGGACGAAAAAAGATCTCGGATTTACTTCACCTCCGATTTTATCTCCAGTAGCCTCCGAGTCTGATAGTGAGGAGCGGTCTAACTCTTCTGATTCTAGATCTTGGGATTTTGACACCAGCATCGGTCAAGTTCATCGATTGATCGTATCTTCTAACATGGTCTCCGCTGAACTTCCAGAAGGTTATGACGAGGATATCGAAGAAAATCCTGAAACAGATCCTTGGGCTCAACGAATGGATACCCAATGGGAACTCCGATTCGAGCAACGGGAACCTCCTACCGAAGATCAATTGGTTCAAATTGATGTAGGAGAGAGCGGGTCGCCTCGACCAATATTCATCAGCAAGAACCTCCCAGAGACGGATAAGCAAGAATTAATTCTTCTTATTCGAGAATACATTGATGTCTTTGCTTGGAGTTATGAAGACATGCCAGGTTTAGATCCTAAAATTGCCACTCATAAACTGAATATTTTTCCTAATGCAAAGCCAGTCAAATAGTAGCAAAGGCGATTCAAGCCAGAAATGATGGACACGATTGATGATGAAGTCAAAAAGCTCATAGCTTGTGGCTTTATTCGAGAAGAACAACATCCAGATTGGGTAGCCAATGTTGTTCCAGTCTTGAAGAAAACTGGCAAAGTTCGAGTTTGCATCGACTTCCAGGATCTGAATGAAGCCTGTCCAAAAGATGAGTTTCCTCTCCCTATTATACACGTCATGATCGACAACACTTGTGGGTTTGAAAGGATATCCTTTATGGATGGATTCTCCGGATACAATCAGATTTGGATGAATCCTGAAGATGAAAAACACACTTCTTTCCGTACTTTTCGCGGAGTCTACTGCTACACAGTTATGCCATTTGGTCTCAAGAATGCTGGTGCCACTTACCAACGAGCTACGAGTACCATCTTTCGAGATCATCTGCACAAGACTGTCGAATGCTATGTTGACGATATTGCTGTCAAGAGTCGTCTAAAGGAAGATCACATCCAAGATTTAAGAACTATCTTCAATCTAATACGCCAACATCAACTTAAAATGTATCCCACCAATCATTCTTGGGTGTCTCTAGTGGTAAATTTCTCGGCTTCGTCATTACCTCTAAGGGTATACACGTGGATCCCGAGAAGATCAAAGCCATTCAAGAGAAGGGTCCTCCACGCAACCTAAAAGAGCTACGAGGATTCCAAGGTCGACTTGCGTATATCAGAAGATTCATTTCAAATCTGTCTGGACGCTGCAGACCATTTACCCAGTTAATGAAGAAGGGTGTATCTTTTATTTGGACTGAAGAATGTCAACGAGCATTTGATGATATAAAGCAATATCTCATGAACCCACCAGTCTTGGTGCCACCAATCTCAGTCATACCATTCTTAATGTATGTCCGTGTATGGATCATTCATTGGGTGCTTTACTTGCCCAGAAGAACAAAGAAAGCCATGAACAAGCCATCTACTATCTTAGTCGTACTATGATTGGTGCTGAACACCGTTATAGTCCGGTTGAGAAAGAATGCCTAGCTCTTATGTTCGCTGTTCAAAAGACTCGGCATTATATCATTGGCCAAACCATTCACGTCATTTTTCGAGTTAATCCTCTTTAGGTATTGATGAAGAAGCCCAGCACACTCAATTCCCGGCTGGCTACATGGGCCACTCTGCTAGCCCAATACGACATGGTTTATGTTCCACAAAAATCTATTAAGGGTCAAGCACTGGCTGACTTTTTAGCAGCTCATCCTGTTCCGGAAACATCTAAGCTTTATGATAAAATTCCAGACGAAACATTGGAATCAAACATGATCTCTGAAGAATTTTCTACTTGGCATCTATTCTTCGACGGAGCATCCCGAATCGGACCCAATGGGACCATTGTCGCAGGAGTTGGATTTGTTCTAGTCTCTCCAGAAGGATTAGCTATCCAAAGTGCTTATTCCTTAGATCAGCCATGCTCTAACAATGTGGCTGAATACATGCCTTACTTATCGGACTCCAGTTAGCTAAACAATTGGAGGTCGAATATCTTGAAGTCTATGGCGATTCTAAACTGGTTGTTAATCAGATTAGAGGAACATACGAAGTCCGCCATCAAGATCTAGTGCCCTATCATGAAGCTGTAATTTACATGGCTACATCATTCAAGGCCTTTTTCATTGAATATGTTCAACGAGCTTGCAACACTGAGGCAGATGCTTTAGCTAATCTCGCGGCAGTCTTAGCAATTCCTGTCAAAAGACAACAAGTGGTTGTTGTTTCCAATAGGGAGTTGTTCTGTGTAGAAAACAATCGTAACATCGAGTTCAGTAATTTTGCTGAAATTAATGTTATCGATGAAGATTGGAGAGCTCCTTTCATTGACTTCGTAGTTCATGACATACTTCCTGAAGATCCTAAGGAGGCTACAAGTATTCGCCGACCATCTCTTCGATTCTACTACAATCAGACCACCAAGACTCTATATCGACGGACTTATGACGGCCTACTCTTGTGCTGTCTTGCTGGTGATGAAGCAAAGCAAGTATCGTGTGAAGCTCATGATGGTGTTTGCGGAGCACATCAACCCGGCCCTAAACTAGAAGATCGTATCCGACGAATGGGTTATTATTGGCCCTCTATGGTATCTGATGCTATTGAATATGTAAGAAAATGTCGAGCCTGTCAAATCTATACAGATTTCATCCATCAACAGTCGGAATTCCTTCATCCGACTGCTGCTTCCTGGCCTTTTGAAGCTTGGGGCCTGGATATTATAGGTCCTATCAATCCTCCCTCTTCTAAAGGACATCGGTTTATACTAGCCATAACGGATTATTTCTCCAAGTGGGCCGAAGCTATACCTTTGGCTGAAGTCAAAACTAGCAGCGTCATCAACTTCGTCATACACCACGTTATCTACAGGTTTGGTGTGCCTCGATGAATCATTCACGACAATGGACCTCAGTTTATCATTCAAAAGTTCGCAAGGTTCTGTGACGATCATCGGATTGACAATGTCTCGTCGACAGCTTACAACCCTGCTGCTAATGGCTTAGCTGAAGCCTTCAACAAGACTATCATCAAGCTCCTTAAGAAGTTTGTGTCTACTAACAAACAAAACTGAAGTGAAAAGCTTGGAGAATGTCTATGGGCCTACCGCACTACAGTCCGTAACCCCACAGGCTGTACACCTTTTTCTCTGGTGTACGGTTGCGAAGCAGTTCTGCCTTTGGAACTTCAAATTCCTTCCTTGAGGATTTGCCATCGCTAACGAACTTACTGCGGAGAACAATGATCTTCTTCGACTTCAAGAACTGGAGGCGCTCGACGAGAAGTGACTATTGGCTCAACAACACATAGAGTTATATCAAGCCCGTATCTCAAAGACTTTTAACCGCAAAGTTAAAGTCAGAGCCTTTCAGAAAGGAGAACTCGTTCTTACAGTCAGACGTCCCATGACTATGGCTCACATGAGCAAAGGCAAGTTCGATGCAAAATGGGAAGGGCCTTATATCGTGAGTAAAGTCTTCTCAAATGGAGCCTATCAACTCACAAAACTAGATGGTCGAGTTGCAATGATGCCCATCAATGACAAGTTCCTTAAAAAATATTATGTATGAATGTAAAAAGGATTTTTTGTAAATATGATCAGACAGTTCATAAATAAAGTTTGATTTTATTTCATCATAAACGATGTTACATAATATCAAGGACGAGAATCACTATCATCCTTCTTAAAGACAGGACGAGGACCACTATCATCCTTTTAAAAAATGTAGTCGGCAAAAGAGCCGAGAACATCCTTGCCTGATTTTACTAGAAATGCACAAGCAGCCATCCTCATGGCCTCTTCTTCTTCGGTCTCCCCTGGGTCAACCAGAAAGTCCAAGATGTTCCTTGGTGGCTTGGGTGCAGACGAACCTTCGTCCGCTTTCGTCTGCTTTGGCTGGTTTGGTTCAGCTGGACGTTCCTCCGTGATTTCTTCAACCTTCGGGACAATCTCAGCCTTCTTGGATGCATCTTCAGACGACATTTTTTTGTTGAAAAGTGAAAGTGATCATTCCATCTAAATTTCTGTTCTATTTATAGGCAGAGATTCTTGAAACATCGAAGCGACACGTTTTTTACAACATTTATTCCATTCATTCGACGGTTCACCCGTTCATTACATTCATTCGACGGTTCACCCGTTCATTTCATTCATTCGACGGTTCACCCGTTCATTACATTCATTCGACGGTTCATCCGTTCATTATATTCATTCGATGGTTCATCCGTTCATTACATTCATCTGACGGTTCATCCGTTCGTTCCATTCATCTGACGGTTCATCTGTTCATCCCAATGATTCATTTTATTCACACATTTTGACGGTTCATCCGTTCATTCTGACGATTCATTTTCGTTCATACACTTTGACGGTTCATCCGTTCATCCAGATGATTCATTTTGTTTACATATTTTGACGATTCATCCGTTCATCCACATCAGAGACTTGTCACATATTTATTACCTCTGATTAAGTTGTCTACCGAAATAATGATATTCAACAAATTATATTCTGCCATATCCACATTACCTCTGAGCAGATATAATGAATATAATTATTTTCTAAATCAAGAAATATATTATGTCCTGAACCTTTGAATATATTTTCTATCGCTATTATTTATATCCGTAATGGGATATGCAATAAATAATAGAGCCACAAAAATAATGTCTTTTCATTGATCAAAATAAAAGGCATTACAAAAAGACATATAACAAAGGAGAAAATACAAAAGATTTTCTTTCACTCAATCGGTGGGGTCATTAGACTAGCTATCTGCTGCTTCAAGGTTTGAAGACGTTCTTCACGAGAATCCAGCACCCGCTTTCTAGCTTCCTCCATTCCAGATTTATCGTCGAATGTCGGCAAGGTCACTAGTCGGCGAGCGATTTCATCTTGATGAGACTTGACAAACTCATTCTTTTTATGGGTCAGAATATCTAGTTGCTGAACTGCAGCTTGATGTTGTGTAGTCTCTTCCTCAAGAGCAAGTTGAACGACTCTCAACTCTTCCTGAAGTCGAGCAAATTCTGCATTCAGTTCAGCAACCTTCTTTTCTTTCTCCCTAGCAGCAGACGCTAATATCTCCACCTGGGAGTCATACTCTGAAGACTTTGTAACGAAAGTGTCCAAGAAAATCTTGAAATCAGCTTTCGTAACTTCGGCTTCTCGAGTCATCTTTTCAAACTCAGCATTCACCAGGGGCTCTACATCCCCCCGATTAAGATCTTTGCAGATCTTAATGGATTTCTCCAGCTCATCCAGTATATGTTCAAGATAGGCAGCTTGAGCTTCATCACCCTGACTTCGGATAGCGCCGATCAGATAAGTAGTTGGACTTCGGACAGTAATGAAGCCAATATTCTCTCTTTCCATTACCCTTTCTACTAAGGGTCCTAATGAAGTGAGGAAGAGGTTGGTGAAGGAACCAACTATAAATTTATTGGTAGCCGCTGCACTGGGTGTAGCAGCTACTCCTACAGAAGTTGAAGCAGCAGAGGCCTGTAAAGGCGGAAGTTCGGCTTCTAGAACATTGGCTAAAGTCTCTCTGGACAAGGGAGCCATAGTGGAGCTAGTTGCCCATCCTAGATGTTCCTCTGCAAAATCAAATAAATATCATCAGTTTGCTGTCATTGGCGATTATCAAAAAGGATCAGAAATAAGGGTAAGCTTACTATTGCTGGGTTTAGTGACAAAATCGTCATTTGTTGACATAGGCTGCAGCCTCGCAGAAGTAGCTTCAGACATCACTGCCTGACTGCTTCCTGCTTCAGAGCCGCCTGATAAATGACGGCTACTGCTAGCTATCGCTTTTGTCTGCACTATATCAGTACATACTGGAGGAATTGGAGAAGGTTGAGTTTCTGTATGAATGAAAGTTAAGATGTCAGTCATTCGACCTATAAAAGAAGATTATCAATATCAGCCAATACCTCTTGGTTCAGTGACAGTAGCTTCCTCCGGTGCTACGTCATTAACGGTGTTCTTTTCTTGGGATGCATGGGCATCGGCATCTTCTTCCAGATTCAGATTGTCATCCTCGGTAGATGTTTCTTCATCATCTGCACCCTCTTCTCGTGCCTTTTTGCTATCACTTGCGTCAACTGAATCTATATCATCATTGAAGCCGAAGTCACAGTCTTCCAGGGCCTCGATCATCAATCGATCTTCTTCAGCCCGACGCGATCGTGGTGTAGCTGGAAAAGGGGCAGTTTCCGTTGCAAGTGTAGGAGATTTTACTACTTTGACAGATGATCCCGACTCATTGATTGGGATTGGAGCTGTAGTTGCTTCTCTTGCTTCTGCAGCCCCATCCTTTATCTCTGCGGTTTTCTCTCTTGTCTCTGCAACCTGGTCTCCTGTACTGGAAGCTTCCTGCCTGGGCTCGGGAGCAGGTGTCGGAGAAGGCATCATAACCCCGACGACAGCACTGATCAAGGCCGATGTATGAGCAGATCTCGAGGGAGTGGTTACTTTCTTTCTGAAAGCTAATTTCGTCTTGCGTAGAGGTTCTTCTGGGACCTCCACGTCTGCTACGTGTGTTTTTCTTTGGATGGAGGTAGGGGTTGTTGCCTCTTCTCTATGAACCGACTTGGCCTATTGCCGAGATTGCGAGCGAGTAGTGACTCTTTCTGAAGAGTCCACGGCAGTCTTCTTCTTTAAGACAGGAGAAGATGTTTCTTCTGCCTTCCTTTTCTTCTCCTTGATCGGAGATCTTAAAACTTTCAGAGAGACACGTAATGGTTTGTAGACTTCTTCGGGAAAGTTGGCTTCCCTCAAAGCTTCTAGGGGCGCATCAGCTGGCTCGTGCTCTTCATCATTACCAGGAAGTACCATAACAGGTGCTCCTTTTTTAAATCGAGTTGCCGTCGCAAAGCTGTCTGCTAGATTGAAGTTCTCGGCAAAGGTATTTGCTGATGTGTAAAAAATCGAATAAGTATATAGCAAGCGAGGACCACGATCACTTCTTGTTGGCATCGAGAATGTCGTCCTCGTGTCACGAGCATTGTAATATGCCCAAGCCCGGGCTCCATCAATTAAAAAACCTTTTCCTTGTAGGCATGTTATAGCATTACCTACATAAAATTGGTCATAACCGAATTGGCGTACAAATCGGCTGGGGAGATAAGGCTCGAGATAACATTCTTCTTCAAACCGGTACACCAAGTGGGATGGCCGAATTGTTCTTAACCAGTCGAAAGCTGTATGGCCTAACGGCTGCATCCTCATAGAGTCGACGAGGTTTGTTGACATATGCTCATAACCAACTGGAGGGGGAACACAATAAAAGTTCCATCCCTTGCTGAGATTCAGAGTTCGTCGGCAGTCTCTCAAAGTGGTGTAGATCCACTTACATCCCGAAAATCTTCTTAAAAAGCTACCGCCCGCTGCCCCCCATGTTAGGATTCATCAAAGAAGGATGATGTAAAAGCAGCCATCCAAACAGATAGGTGTACGGCAGTTCCAGCCGAGGAAAACTTCCCTTCTCGTCTTTTTTTCGAATCATCGAATCAACGAAAAGGCGAAGGCCGGCATTCACCCTGTATGTCATTGCTGACAGCAGATCCATCCGGTAGCCAAAAACCAGACGGACAGCAGCAAATAGTACACCGCGATGGAAGCGATCAACTGCACTGGCTCCAGGAATGACATATCGTCGAAGCCAGTAAGTGAAAAAACCTGCCAGCTGGGCTTCCTTCGACATCGGCCTGTAGCCCATCCTCATGTAGCTTTCAATGATGTCGTCTTTCTTAAAAAGAGGATATTGAAGATCATCCTCAATCTTGATATCCATATCACCATGTGTCTCCATCAGCTCTATCACTTCACTATTACTAAGTGGTCTGAAGAAGTTAGGATTGCATTTTTGTGCTCATTGGTCTTCTTCTCAATGATATGGTTGAGGAAAAGATACGGCAACCATTTGGTGGAATAGCAGGTGCCGGCTGTGCCACTCTTGTAATTTAGAGAGCAAATCTTGTAGTGGCAGAGGAGTTCTTCAAAGACAGCTACCATAACAGCATTCTCCTGGCGCAGTTTGTCCAATTCATCGTTTGTCAGGAAAAACTCTTCATAGGGGATATCCCCCATTGGCAGGTGAGAGATATACTTCATCTCGTACAAAGTTAATCCAATCTCTCAGCGTGGCGTCATAAAAGTACCAGTCCTGTAGTTGTATCTCTCCGCCAACGCAAGAAATAGATGTGGATTAGGAGGGAAGCCATAAACAGTGGCGTATACTGTATGGTACAGATCAGTCTCCTTGAGCCGAGCTTCAAATTGGACCAATATCCAATTGGTTATACAGATCCATCTTTAATTATCCGAATTTATAAGACCTGTCAGCCGCAGATCTTGGTCCGGATACCTTTCCTCTACCTTTGCAAACTCATTTGCGAATATCGGAGTTCTCACTGGGAGCAGCAGGGAGGAATCTTCCGGCGGGATGCAACAGGGTTTTAATCCTCTGAGTAAGGAGCAATGACGCTCAGAGGAACTGTAGAACATATCTTTGTGATCTGGTCCCTTTTTAACACAGATATTTCTCGCTCAGGCTTGCTGTAGCGGAGTTATGTCCCATTCCATTCTTCTGGGATAACCCGCAAAAGCATATCGGGACAAGGGAAGGCATCTGGAGATTTCTGGCAGAAGTATTGTCTTCTCACCCCTCTGGAAAATCTTCTGTTCCATGCGAGGTCTCGGCTGAGAGTTCTTGTCAAGAGCCACACCAAACAAGAACATGGGTTTCTTATGGGTGACTGCGTCAGCAGTCTGAAGAGGTTGCCCGTTCATCAGACACAGTAAAGTGTCATTATCTTGTGCAGTCAAGATAGCCTGTCGAGAGGACGGTAGGGCATACTGAGGAAATGACATGTGCGAGAGATCTTCCTTGTATTCAGGTTCAGACAGGGATCCAGCAAAAACCTCATAGTTGGGATCTTCCCTGAGGTTAACTGCATCAATAAAGAAGGCAAAGATCAGTATATGCAAAATCAAAAAGTTTTTTCAAAATATCATTAATTTGTGTTGTGTGAAACAAGCTATCAGATTGTACCAGCACAGTCAGTTTGCACAAGTTATCAGATTGTGCCAGTACAGTCCACATGCGCAAGCTATCAGATTGTGCCAGCACAGCTAATGTGCGCAAGACGTCAGGTTGCGCTAACATACTTACGCAAGACATCAGTTTGCGCTGGCACAACTGACTTGCGCAAATCGATGGATTGCGCCGAACATTTTGTCAGCGCTTTTCGACCGATTGCGCAAGAGTATAGTTTTCATAAAAATGAAAACTATTGTGTATGCGACCGAAACCCTAAACAGGGTGGCGCAAAGAATTCTCAACTGCGCACCCTTCAAATGGACTGCACAGAAAACAGATTACGCTACAAACCGAACGCGCGAGCTGAACTGCGCTACCATCAGAGCGCGCTACGCTGACGTGGCAATGCCATCATTACCTGACAAAGATCGGATGTTTTGACAGCCTGACAGCCCAAAAAACGAGGAGTCTGTTCGTTTCTTGTGCAGCACAGCGCTCGAGAACAGCTGTACAACTGTAGCCCAATCTGCCAGTCCAACCACAGTGTAGTTTGACCCAGCCTGAGTCCCAGCTTTATCCATTGAAGCGCAGTCTGAAGCTAGCACTCTTCGGTTAGCGCAATTTATCGAATAACTGACATTTATTACGTGGATTACATGCCATCAATTGCTCACCACGTGGCAACTGCCTCTACACGACCAAGCGTATTTCAATAAAACAATGCCATGCGTGTGAATACAATTAGCCCACGATCGAGCAACTGCCCAATAGGCCAGCACAGTTTGCAGTCTGCGCAGTCTGTTGCCAGCGCAGTTCATCTTGCGCAATCCAGAATAACTACAAATTAGTTATTTCTAGAACTCTATAAATAGAGTTTCACGTCCTTCATTAAGGAGATCAGATCATTATTATCATCAGAGATCAGGAGTTCTTGTCCAAGTGCTGCTGCATTCTTCAGAGGCTATCGTCTTCAAAGTTCACATCGTCCAAGGGATAAAGCGATAGTCTTCAGATCGGATTCCTATAGTTGTACTTTCCCAGAATTCAATTGCAATCTTCTTACAAAGTTTGTGAAAAAAAGACTTTTGTTTTTTCAAACAGCGGCAAAACGATAATTTTGGACAAAAACGGTATCCGCCGTTGGACCCGTTTTGTACCGAAAAGCGTGCCAGAGTCAATGGTCTCTAAAGTCATCAAACTACATATCTACAGATACATTTTGATGATGCAAACCCAACAGTATGTCCAATTGTGGATTCCGGTGGGTCGTGCACAAAATCGTCCGTTGAATCGGATCGTGGGGCCCGCGAAACGGCGATCCTATTAACTGTCTCAGAATTAGACCAAACTTGGCATACAGGACGAGAAAAACGATACGATCCTGTTGGAGCAAGTTTCATCTCGATTTGACGAACGTGCACAAATTAATTGAGAAATTTGTACAGAGGTCGATACGGTAATTTTCGATAGATACGTATCAAATTCGTCGCGCACACGCGACCAATTTGAATTTTGTCAAATCTCACACGTCCGCAAAGTCGATACGCACCTTTCAATGCTTTCGGTTCGCAACCACGGCACCCGGCTTGGCGGAAC
Organism: Iris pallida; assembly: GCA_029216955.1. Classification (NCBI taxonomy): domain Eukaryota; kingdom Viridiplantae; phylum Streptophyta; class Magnoliopsida; order Asparagales; family Iridaceae; genus Iris; species Iris pallida. The sequence continues at coordinate 30,995,082 of JANAVB010042020.1, read as the reverse complement.
GCACGTTGTATCGAAGATTTTCGTGTTTTCGGAAAACAGTTTTTCGGTAAACTTTGGGATTCGATTTCTCGACACGTAGTCGATGATTTCCAAATTCACAAAAAGGGTCATAAAGTCCTATATGTTGTCTATAACTGTGTTCAAATAGAATTTCTAATATGGCAGTAGATCGATCGGAATCGATCTTCAAACATGGATGGTTGGACTGTGTTCGCCCTGTTTTTGAACAGGTTTTTATCAAACTTTGGTCCGATTTTCTGGGCAATATAGATTTCCTAAAATCAAACTAATTACTGGGAATCGAAGGTGTATATATCAAAATTTTACCTGAAGAGATAACTCAGAAAATGATCGAGCGACGAGTGCGGATTTCGACCTCGAAGTTGAGGTCGCACCGGCTGTCACTGTCGTTCCTCTGTCCGCGTGCGCGCTTGCTGTTGCTGGCCGGCCGGCCACCGTACGGCGGCTGTGCGCACGCACGGCAGAGCCCTAGGGCGCGCGCGTGTCAGGAGGTCGGGGAGGGTTAGGGTTTTGTTTCGTTTTTCTCGATCTCCTTCTCTCCCTATGTCTCGGTTATATATGTGTACGTGCGTGTTTGCAGGGCTCGGGTCTGGTGGAATTACTGGGTTCGGTTTGGGGAATTACTGGGTTCGATTCTGGGCTGGTGGGTGCTCGGGCTGGGCTGGCTTGGGCCCCCTGCTGCTATCTCATTTTCCTTCTTATTCCTTATTTCTATATATACATATGTATATACACACACACACACACACCTTTATATAATATATATATATTTTTTTCACCTTTATATAATATATATATATATATATATATATATATATATATTATATATATATATATATATATATATATATATATATATATATATATATATATATATATATATATATATATATATATATATATATATATTTTTTTTTTTACACACATGTATAATATATATATATATATAAATATATATATATATATATATATATATATATATATATATATATATATATATATATATATATATATATAAAAAAAAAATATATATATATATATATATATATATATATATATATATATATATATATACACATATACACGTATATAATATATATTTATATATACATACACCTATATAATATCTATTTATATATAAAAAAAATATACACGTATATAATATATGTTTATACACACACACACACACACACACACACACACACACACACACACACACACATATATATATATATATATATATATTATAATATTTCTTTGACAAAATAATATAACCAATAATAATACTAATATTATATAATAATAACCTCAATAGAAATAATAGTAATAATAATAACGAAATTCAATAAACCAATAATGGTGTATATACCATCATGCACAGTCTAATAATTCCAAAATATACAAGGACCTATTTATGTACAATATCATTGAATATCAACTAATAATGATATTTATAGTATTTAATTACAAATACTTAGAAAATATTCATTAGATCATTAAAACGGAATACGATGCCATCATACCAAAATACATCAACACGAATGCCATTGGACGTCCCGCAGGACTACATGGACTTGGGCTCGGTACGGGTCTAATCCGGACTAGTTTGGTACAACCGGGTCTCCTAAACGTCAAATAATATTAATAAATAACTAATGAAACTATTTATAGGAATTAAATCGCAACTTGACCTGGTTTTCTTAGTTAGGACACACTTATGGCTGGATCTTCCTTGGTATGGCTAATATACTAGTCAAGGCAGGCCACTGCACTATCCGTGCCAAGATTTCTAGTCGTCTTGTACTCCAAATCTCCACCATATCTAAAGACCTCTACCGTAATAATTAATTAAAATAATTATTTATAAAAATCACCATTTGAATTAAATAAATATAAAAAAATTTCAAAAATTTTCGGAAAGGGAGGCTACAAATATTATGCTTGGGTAGAGAGCTTAACCAAGTTGTCCCTGATGTTAAGTGTTGTGGACTGGAAGATAGTGATTCTGGCAAGTGAATAAAGTAATAAGTAAATTGAAAGGATGCTAAGTCAGATTTGGACAAGAGATTTATATCGTGGCTGATCGAATCGCACTAACATGGAAGTTGGCTGAAGTACATATGTTTTGGGGACGCCTAAAATATGTGTATGGATCCAGCTGGAGTGATAGGTTGCGACTGAGATAACATTATGGGAAGAATTTATCGTACTAGCACGGACTTTGGCTGAAATGTATATATTTTGGGGACGTCTAAAATATGTGTATGGATCCAAATGAAGTGAGATGTTGCGACCAAGATAGAAATACAAGAAAAATGTTGGTATATAAATAGAAAGTTACAAGTAATTGAAAAAGAGAAAGACAGATCGAATCGTTGATGGATTAAAATAGTACTGTTGGATAGCTATATTGAAAGGGCCGAGTGTGATGAACTGAATATTGAATTGAAGCTGTGTGAATAACTCGTTGTGACTAAGCGAATCTAGTAGATGAGTTGTTTCCTTAAGTTTCGAGGACGAAACTTTTTTGAGTGGTATATTATGTAATGCCCCGCTTCGCACGAGGCATTTGGTTGGCTTGGTGGATGCGATCAGAATGTTGGACTATGACTTGGGTTGGAGATCAGGAGAATGGAGACTGATGTAGTCTCTCTTAGCCGGCTAGACGAAATGGGTATTAGAACGCGGCTCGCTAGTGGAGCTACGCTTAGTAGAATTATGTGTGATCGGAACATGAAGATCCTTTAATGCAAGTGAGTGGAACTGTCCTTCCTCCTCCTTACTTCTTCATACTTAATAAAATGGAGTATTAAAATGCTATAAACTGTCCCTAAATATCCCATGTTTTAGTTGCTGAATAATGGAGATGCTTATGCTGAGAATTATTGAAATGTACAACACATGATCATTGAACTGCTGAATGAATCACACTTGAACTGCTAATGTAACTTGATGCCTGAGAATGAATTGATAACACCCCTTTATGCTTAACTTTGTCTGAACAAGTAGAACACTTGAATAATGAGATGCCTTATGAATGATAGAATAAGAAACGAACTGACTATGCTATCGACCCAATGAACTGAATGAAACACGAGAATCATGTACTTTCTGCATAAATGTTGCTGTTGCCTGTTTCTTTATAAGCAATGGAAGAAAGAATAACGTTCCTATGAAATGAATGAAATGCTGCAAGTCTTATTAAGATGAATAAAATATTGTTTGTTCCTCTTAGAAAGGAATGATATGAGATACGTTGCAATGAAGCAATGAATGAGAAATGATAAAGCTGGGATCGTTGAGATCACCAAATAAAATGTTGGTAATGATGAAATGAATAAGTCAATGAATATGACTAATGATGCACTGTTCCCTTTACTTTCCTTAATATATTTTACCATGCGATTATGTTCACAATCGAGTCGGACACGCATTCGCATGGTCATGGACAACTTGTATACAAGGTTTGAGTTTTAATTTCCTCGAACGGTACCGGGGCACCGGGACCGATTCGGCCTAGGAGAAAATAATGATGAGTGCTGTGGGAGCATAGATAATACGGGGTGGCATAGAGGCTCGCCACCTACTATGCTGGCTGTATTATCTTGAAATAAAATGAATAAAAAGAGTCCATATTGTTTAACAACACCAGTGACCATGTAGTCAGGATGCACGCTAATGAATATTTTGTGCAGGCAGAGTAAGTATATCTGATAACCTTTATTTGATACAGGTACGAAGGAGTTGACTATCGGTAAGAAATCACTTAAATGTGATATACTCAATATCTGTGTTGGTTTAACTTGCTTGCTTAACGTGTCAAACAAATGATGCTGTATGTAGCCTTTCAGTATGAGAATCTGCTTAACATGTTAAATTCAGTATGCTAGAAAGATGCCATGTTATAAACATGATAAACATGCTAATTGAAGTTTGAAGTGAGAATTGCCATAACATGTTTAAGATGTTAATGTTAACGATGCTTAAATGATGTCCTTACATGATAACACCAAGAATGCTATAATGATACGTCCACATGAATATTATAAAAGAATATGTTTACATGCTTCACTATGAATATTGCCCATGAACTGTAAACTGATGCCAGGACCCAAATAGAAAGATCATTCTAATAAATGCTGCTTAAATGGTTACTTAAATGTTGGCTTAGGCGAGTGGGTTGGATTCTGCTCGCCAGTACATAGATGATGTGATAACCCACATTTTTTGGGCAGATGCTCGTACTTGGGATATTCTGTACACGAAGATTGGCTTGATCGGTCCCGCGGCATCGAAGATTTGTTGGGCATGCAGAAGCTCTCCTTGTACAAGATGATGTCTTCTGTTTATAAAGGACATAATGTATGAAACATTGTAATTAGTTGTACCAGTAAGTTGTAAGCCAAGTCGGTATATCGAGTTGTAATCTAATGTATCTAAGTATCAAATGTAAGCTGTATAGCAACGTTCAGTTGGCTTTCAATGTAAAGTGAGATTGGTTGTAAGCATTGTACTTCAATACAAGTCTTATACTCTTCTTTAATTATCAATAAGGAGAATAAAGTGCCATATATCTCTTTGTGACTTCATGTTATCCTTTTATCTCCGTTGCTATAAAGAAGTGATGTATTTAAATTCAATGAGAAATATTGTCCTCATTGACTTCAATTTATCTGCTTCTGCCGCTGCGATGTGTTCTTTTTTGAAGATAGTCAATTATGTACCATTTTTGCCTTGTAGAAGTGCAATACCAGACTTATACGATATCACGCCCAAGCGAGGACGATCGATTCCAAGAGATAAAATATGTGAATGAATGACTCTACGAATCGGGGCAATACTTTCTAACTAGCATTAACAAACAATGTAATTTATTATCTTAAATTTTTATTATGCTCTGTTGTACCATATATTTTATGAATAGACAATTTATGTAGCTAGATGCTAGGGCGCATCTTATATATATCAATTTGAACAATTCTCGGAAATCGGGTATTTTTGAATTATCATTTGGATATAGAATTACCGAGCAAGGAAATATACTCATAAAATTGGCACATAGCATGATTATAGAAAAGCTAAATTAAGTTGCACTTACGTGTCACGTGTCCATGTCCTACGTATCCTAGGTCCCTTTTTGGTTGTCTTCTAGTTATTGTTTAATTATAAGAGGATTTTCCTAGGTAATTTCTAAGTTTATGAGAATAAACCAATTTCTCTAAAAGTCGAGAATTTGGCTATCTCTTGAAATTTTGGAAAATTTTGGCAGAATCTCGTTTGTATTTGTAGACTATAAAAATTCACAAAAGACGATATAAGATATAAATATAATCCCGGGTTCGCCGACCCCTTCGGTGGAGCAACTCTCAACACAGGAACCACGCATTATAATATCCTGGGTTTGCCGACCCCTTCGGTGGAGCAACTCTCAACACCGAAAACCACGCATTTATGTTTATATTCAATTTTAATAAAACTTTCTTACCTTTGTAAGCAAACAAGCAAGCATTTTAATTTCGGCAATTTGCTTTATCTAAATGCTAATCGATCCAAGAAAATACAATTGTTAGTAACATAATGGTATCCAAATTCTAACTTCTAGCATCACTATATAATACCAATTTTATATGCTTGCAATATTGGTTTAATGTCAACTACCTACAAAATTAAATCTAGAGATTCCATATCACATATTGACTTCTTAAAGCGATGAAATAGCAAATTTCCTTGAAAGACCTAATAAATGAACTACCCTAGTGTTTAGGTATTCATGTATATTAGTTCTAACTATATGTTTAGTACAAAATGAGCCATTTAGGCATAATTGCAATTCTAGACAGAATTGTAATATTATATAAATTTGATAGTTTGTCAAATTTACATGATTTGTAATTAATTAGAACCAAACCCTAATTAGTACATATTCATATTCATAATCCATAGGGCCTCCATTGTATAAAATTCCATAAATTTGATATATATATATATATATATATATATATATATATATATATATATATATATATATATATATATATATATATATATTGATAGCTTGTATCCTTATCATTCTAAAAAACACACACATTTATATACAAACTAGTATTCATAGAAGTAGGTCATGCCAATGTATCCATGCTAGTCCTTCTTCAATAATCATGTACAAGTGTGTCCATTCCGTGTCCCACGTGTCGTATCCATATATACATTGTTATGCTTGTCCTTCTTCAAATAATCATGTATATGTGTGTCCATAATGTAGTGCCCCGCTTTCTTTGGGACGAAGCACTATGTAATAGGCTTGTGGCAAGTCAGACATGGCCGGGAACATAGATGGCTAGTCTGACTCAGCGACGAGTTTGGTATACGAAAACCACGACATCAATAAAATCGATTTAGACAAATAATATGAGTACCGTTCCAACTAATGGATCGGCTACTGCTGGAATAAATTCTAGATGCAGCGGACTGTGTCTTGGCGAAAGAACTCTAAAGAAAGCTACGCAACCGGTCTGCTGTTGGTTTTCTTGGTTTTCTTGGCTTTCTGAATGAATTGTTGCTTGGGTTTGATAAGTGTATTTTTGCGTCGATTTCTAAATACGTCTTTGGAAATTTCGAAGGAAGGATTGAAGGAGGGATTCTAATTCGATGCTCGTGCCATTGCAGGAGTTCGTGTAACTGACGGTTGACCGGCGTGAAGCGTTCTCCTACTCTCAGTGAAATCTCTCTAGGTGGGTAGTTCTTCGGCCCCTTCTTTTCTACTCCTTCCCGCCAACAAAATTCTTAAAGTTCAACGTTCAAATCGATGATGCTAACTGGATGTGTGCTTTGCCACTAAGATCAATAACTTGGGATAATTATATCAACTTAAAGAAAGTAACTCCAAAATTATAAGTTTCACACTAAAAAGAGAAAATATAAAGTTCTAGAAAAGAGATAGAATTAATTCATGTTCTGCAAAAGATAATAAAGAAACTTTGGTTGCGGTATATTATGCCTCGGAGAATTTGGTGCCTACGTGATACTAAATTAGAATGTACGGCTTCGGGGAAAAGAACTCTTGCACGAGTAGAAATGATTCTGTGGTTTAATAATGTCTGTGCTATGTAATTTACTTCATACATATTAAACTGTTCATACATTCGCATGGTCATGGACGACTTGTGCACAAGGTAAGCTTTCCTCGAAACTGTACCCGGGGCACTGGGACCGAATCGGCTTAGGAGAAAATTATGGAATCGTGCTTCGACGTGAGGCATTGTGAGACCTCCAGTTAGGCTCACAACCTGGACAGGTAGGGCGTGTCGCAATACTACGTAATCGTCCTTCATGGTGTCGATATCATCAATGACCATATATAAGATAGATTGTATGCTTACCTATTGTCTTATGCAGGTGGTAAGTATTATGTCTATTTTGTGTAGGAAAGGAGCACGACCATGGTAAGATAAGCTGAAATTGATTATGTTATTTACTGTTTAAAATGTGCCTTCGACATGAACTGCAAATCATATAGTTCTAAATAGAAAGATCACTTCGTATGCTAGAATCCTTAATAAGCAGTGTCGATTTAGATGAGTGGGTTCGTCCCATCCACTAGCAAGTGTGCTAACCCCCAACTCCCCAGGTGACGAGCGCACTGCGGGAGCTCAAGACTAGACTGAAGCTGAAGAACGGAAGGCAGCTCGAAGCTCTCATATTTTAAAGTATTTTGCTTTTGTTCAAATGTATAAAGGGGCATGAATGTATGGAACGACACGGATTATTTCATGGCGGCTTGTCGAGAGTTTTCTTTTGTGTTTTCAAAGATGTAGCCGCAATGGTATATGTAATGTAAAAAATGACCATGTACATACTTTGCAAGTTTTATGAATGAAAAGCTAAATTTCTTCCCATTCTACGTCTTCAACTCTCTGCATTGTTTAATTTTAACTCGTCGTCTCAAAAGAATTTTTAAGTGCACATTCTTGCCTTGTACAAGTCCAATAAAGACTTGTATGGCATCATGTCCCGACTCGTGGGATCGATTTATATCGAATCAAGGCGGTGACGATCGATTTGGCGAGTCGGGGCGTGCCAAATTGTTATCAAAGCACGATTTATACCTCGGACCTCTCGAAAACATTTTTCTTTTAGATGTTGTTACAATTTTTCAAAAATTATGCTTTTCGACATATGCGGCATGAAAAAATTGTTCCATACAGATAAGCCCGTAGATATTTTGAGAATACTAACGGGTTTGCTCAATTTTGTAGGAATACCGAAGAGAGCGGGTGTCCCCACTATCAACGCCACGTTGATTAGCATGGATAGCACCAAAGATGCGACACCTAGCGAATATGTCATGGAGCGATTACTGCACCTCATGGAAGTCCAACAGTGCCAGGTGGAGATGCAGCAACGATAGCTGAAAGCACAGATCCAGGCCCAAATCAGTGCCCAATAAAAGCATATGAAGGCACTGACCCGGATCGTAAGCACCATAGGGACACAACAGAATTCGATGACCGCCACCTCAGAAGAAGAAGTGCAACTAGTTACGACGAAGCATATGCCTTCCTCTTCTCTGTTCAAGGCGACCGAATTCAAGAAGATGAACCCGCCTGACTTCAACGGCCGAGCAGTGTAATGACCGTAGTTCGTATTACGTATTTTGGTATACGTGTACGTATCTTGACTCGTAATTGCATGTCTCATTCCATGGTTCGTTTTAGTATTTCATTGCTTGGTTTATCTTGGTTAGTTTTGGCTTGGCTTGGTTTGCTTTTGGGTTCATCATGAACCAAAAGAAACCACCTACCTACCACCACCATCACTATTTATATTTCACCAAACTTTTCTCTCTCCTCATAACTCCACAATTACTTCTTTTTCTTCCTCTTGCGTAGAGCTCCACCTACCCCCATTTCCTGCCGACAAGTACAGCTTGCTTCATGAGGGAACTCCATTTTATTGCTTTAAACGTCTTTCTTTTCCTATTCTAAGACACCTTAGTACTTAGCATTTTTAATTTTCATGGCTAAATCCATGTAGATCTAAGTTTATTTTATTTTTGAATTTCTTGGGTTTTGATCTATTTAACCTTGTTATTTCTAAGTTTTGATGGTTCCATGTTGTAGAGAATTTCATTCTATCCCATTTTGACCTATGGAAGTTCGGATTCTGACCTCGGATGAAGGATTTATGGAGCTTGGAAACAGGGCCTTCATGGTTATTCTTCTTAGAAATTGGAGAAGAAGAATAGTGCTTGACCGTATGGAAATTCCATGCTGCAAGTTTCTCATGGCCGTATGAGCTTTCTGAGCCGCATGTGCCTTCTGCATACTCCTAGCCGCATGAACTCGCTACTTCCTAGCCGCATGAACTTTCCTAAGTTGCATGAGCTCCCAGCCGCATGAATTCCCAGCCGCATGGAACTCTGAGCCGCATGGCTCTGATTTAACCTCAGCGCATGAACTTCCCTGTCGCATGAACTTCTATGCCGCATAAAACTTTCTCTGAGCCGCATAAGGTTCAGCCCTTTCCAGCCGCATGGCATTTCTTGGTTCCTGGCCGCATAAGCTTTGATGGGTTCCTAGCCGCATGGACTCTCGAGCCCGAGCCACATGAGACCTAATCTCCTGGCCGCATGAATCCAGTCTCCCTGAGCCGCATGTACCCTCAAACCCCGACTGCAGGATCTCGAGTCGCATGAGCCTGCTGATTCTTGGCCGCATGGCCTTAGCCTGGCCGCATGAACTCATTTTCCTGAGCCGCATGACTCCTTTTTCCCCTCGCCTTGTCCCTTGTTATTTTAATTATTTTATTATGCTCATGTCTTATGACCCACTGTGTAACTTGGGTCTCTTGATAGAATGCTTGTACTATATTATCCTGCACATGTACCATGAATACGACAGTGACCCGTAGTGGTGCACTCTTGACAAGTAATATGACATGATAGTAGCCCGTCGTGGTGCACTCTTGACAAGTAAACCTGACATGATATACCTTGATATGCTGTTGCGACGGCTAACATGACATGATAAGTATGAATGACCTGGATACCGTGGACGATTGTGCTTGTACAAATGAACCAGTCTTATCTTGCATCATGTCTAGGACAGGGACCCCTAAGTACCACGGTCAGGGGTACGTACTGAAATTGACTAAGGCTAATAACTAGAATAACCCAGTAGTCATGAAGAGATTTTTTCAGCTACAGGCAATCCCATTATCTGGGCGCCGTACCTGGGATCTGTAGCTTGCCATTGAGTACGGCACATTTCCAGTACACAGTCATGTGGTGCACTCTTCAAGCTACTTAAGGGTACATACGTTTCTTGGACGATGTACCCACCTGAACTCAACCCCTAATTGCGTCCGGATAGCCTGGATGGTCTACAGGGCTTGTGGCTGTGGAATAATCTCGCTGCATCTTGCTAGTAACTAGGCCTGTGATAACCCTATTTATTTAAAGTATCAAGTCATACTTATTGCTTGGCCGTGGTTGTTAGATGAGGCATAATCAGTCTAATCTTGTCTTGATCCTGTACAAGATTGTTACATGACCTGATTTCTTATATTATCTTACCGATAAATGGTGGAAAACCAAGTTTCGTTCAGATGAAGGGTTACAACCTCGGTCCTTGTTTGGTTTACGGGTTATAACCTGGTTATCTGAATAGTTCCATGGTTATCTCATCGTATATCATCCTAATTTTTTCCATATTTCCAGTTCTTACTACTTATTTATACTCTTGTGCTAATTACTAGTTTTAGTTCTTAAGTGAAGACTCTTTTGTGGCACTTGCTCTTTCTGGGATCTGACCCAGCTGGTTTTGTATGGCCAGATTTCGGAGCAGCTCCAGAGGATCTACCGACCTTCCAGCTAAATGGTGACCACTAGACGGAATTCTGGCCAGATTTCGGAGCAGCTCCAGAGGATCCACCGACGAGCATGTATTAGCTCGATTGCACTTACTTACTGTCTGCCTACGGGCTGTAACATGATTGGCAAATCTTAGGGTTGATCATGTATGACTGAAACTCTTGCTAGTTTTCACATTTTGTAATGACTAGCTTCATGATCATCAAAATATGTAATGTATGGGACGCCTTACTATTGTATATTTGATGCTCTAATATCTTGTGACTTTTAGTACTTGCTTGAGATTGAGACAATAGGCTTGTTCATGACCATAAGAGACCGATGGCTTGTAGTAAACCCTCATATATCTAGACAGCCGTGACCGTATAGTGAGATGGATTCTATTTCAATATACGTAGCTGGCTATGTATGCCCCCGCTCTCCAGTATTCTAGTTCTGGGGCGTTACAAGCAGAGCCTGACGAAGTCATGGGATGGCTAGTGAAGATTGAGGGCCTGTTCAATCTCCTCAGCATCAAGGGGTCCAAGAGAGTTGGGTGTGCATCCATGCTGCTAAACTTGAGGGCCTATGACTGGTGGGAGGCGAAGAAACAGGAGCTCCACGAAGCCAACCCCAACGCCAAGACCTCGTGGGAGACGTTCAAACTTGCCTTCCTCGAGCAGTACATTCCTCTGCCGTTCGTCGACAGAAGGAAAAGGAATTCATGTCCTTGAAGCAAGAAAATATGTCAATCCAAGATTACGATACGAAGTTCGCAAAGCTTGCGAAGTTTGCTGGGGCCTTCCTGCCGAACAAGGAAGCATGGTGCGAGCGCTTCCAACAAGCCTCAATGACGATCTGCATCGGGACATCATGAACCAAAGGTGTCATACTTATAGGGAGTCATACAATGCCGCCCTTGATAGCGAACATATCTTTGGTTGAGCTTCACAAAGGAACGGGTCAGGCATCCGTAATAACTTCAACAAGCGTCCTCACGACGCGGGCGTCCTCACGACGCGGGCGTCCTCACGATGCAGGTGGATCTGGTGTACCAAAGTGCCAAAACACGTTCAATATCGAGGGCCTCATCCCGGAGTACGTGCCATCAATGCGTCAAGATGGGACATCTAGCGGTCAATTGCCAAGGGGGATGCTTCAAGTCTGGCCAGCTAGGTCACAAGACAATAGATTGTCGAATGGGGAGAGCGAACCAATATCCACCAAGAAACGTCCAAAATCAGAACATGGCGTCTCCCGTCCATGGCACAAACGCAGTGCCCGTGAACCCACAAAATCGTCAAGGGGCGCAAGGCCGAGTCTATTCACTGACTCAGGATGAAGCGTTCGCGTCCGGCACTGTTGTGACAGGTATATTACTCTACAAAAATATGCCTGCTAGAGTACTGTTCGATTTGGGTGCTACGCATAGTTTCATATCTGCCGACTTTGTAGAAGAGAATAAATTATCCATACAATTATTAGATATGAATTTTAGCGTTAGCACTCCATTAGGAGTAGATATGCCTGCCACTAAATTTGTAGGGATGGTTACATCTGCATCGGAGAGAAAAATCTATCCTTGGAAGTTATCATCCTCGACATCAAGGAGTACGATATAATCCTCGACACGGATTGGTTGGGTGCATGCCACACAACCATCGCGTATGCAGAGAAGAGAGTTGTGTTCCACCTTCCGGGCTAAATCGAGTTCTCCTATTCGTGCGGAGGAGTGTCAAAGATGGCAATAGTGATATCGGCAATTTCGGTAAGGCGTATGTTGTATTCTAGTTGCAGCGGGTACCTAGCATCAGTTCGAGACACGAAAATGGAGATTGCAGGCACGGCACAGACTGAAGTCATGGCAGAATTTCCTGATGTGTTCCCAGACGAGTTGCCAGGAATGCCGCCGGATTGAGAGATTGAATTCAGCATTGACACCTTTTCGGACACTCGACCGATATCCAAAGCACACTATCGAATGGCACCGACGGAGCTGAAGGAACTGAAAGCACAACAACAAGAGTTGCTATATCGTGGATATATTCGCCCAAGTGTCTCCACGTGGGATGCTCCCGTGTTGTTTGTAAGGAAGAAGGATGGATCGATGCGGCTATGCATTGACTATCGAAAACTTAACAAAGCCACGGTACGAAACAAGTACCCATTGCCAAGGATAGACGATTTATTTGACCAGTTACAAGGGCGACGATATTTTCCAACATTGATCTTCGCTCAGGCTACCATCAATTGAAGATCAAGTCCGAGGACGTGCCGAAGTCCGCTTTTCGAACTCGATATGGCCACTACGAATTTCTAGTCATGCCCTTAGGCTTGACAAACGCTCATGTCGCCTTCATGGACTGCAAATCATATAGTTCTAAATAGAAAGATCACTTCGTATGCTAGAATCCTTAATAAGTAGTGTCGGTTTAGACGAGTGGGTTCGTCCCATCCACTAGCAAGTGTGCTAATCCCCAACTCTCCATGTGACGAGCGTGCTGCGGGAGCTCGAGACTAGACTAAAGCTGAAGAACGGGAGGAGGCTCGAAGCACTCCTATTTTGAAGTATTTTGAAGCCCAATTCAGATCGAAGGCTTTTGTTCAAATGTATAAATGAGCATGAATGTATGGAACGACAAGGATTATTTTATGGCGGCTTGTCGAGAGTTTTCTTTTGTGTTTTCAAAGATGTAGCCGCAACGGCATATGTAATGTAAAAATGACCTTGCACATACTTTGTAAGTTTTATGAAAAAAAGCTAAATTTCTTCCTATTCTACGTCTTCAACTCTCTGTACTATTTAATTTCAACTCGTCGTCTCAAAAGAATTTTCAAGTGCACATTCTTGCTTTGTACAAGTCCAATAAAGACTTGTACGACATCACGTCCCGACTTGTGGAATCGATTTATCTCGAGTCAAGACGTTGACGATCGATTTAGCGAGTTGGGACGTGACACATATATGTATACGTGTCAAGGCATATACATATACATGTATATACATATGAGTAGAGTCGAAGTGTCCATAAATTGTGTCCTACTCATTGTGTTTCAATTATGCATACATAATAATTATATCCATAAATGAATTTCTTTCAAATTTCTAATACTTATATCCATATTATGTTCTTACAAAATTAGATTTATCATAAACTTTCATAAATTCTAGAAATGAGTACTGACCATATTAATTCAAGAAAATTAGGAAATCAATTTTAAACATTTTTAAGAGGAAGAGACAAAGAGGACTTGTCTTGGTTTGATGGTGACCGAAGTATTGTGTATACTTTTCCCTAATTCATGACCTAAATCAAAATTTGAGATATATATAAAATCAAATTCTAACCTAGATTTAAAATTGAATTAGAAAGGAGAGGAAATGAGGGATATTACCTAGGTTTTTAGAAGGTGGAAGAGGGGAAGAATTTGGTGGTGCTGGGGGGGGAGTGACCGGCGGCGGGCGTGCGCGCGGGTGGCCGACGGCAGTTGACGTCGGCGGCGGGTGGCAGCGACAGCAACAGCAGTAAGGACAACAACAGTGGTAGGAGTAGGAGTAGTAAGGGATGAGGGGTGGAGTGGAGGAATAAGAAGTTGAAGAGAGAGGGAAGAAATAGAGGAGGAAAAGGAGGAATTGAATGAAAAGGGGAGAGAAGATGGTGAGATGGCATGAAGAGAACTCTTGACACCTAATCTATTGAGTTGGTAAAACAAAATTGAAATTACAAAATTAAATCATGGACTTTCATGCAAATATTCATATATGAAATAAATTTATCTAATTAAATTATTAGATCATTTTCATTATAATAAAATATTAATACTCAATTAGAGGAAATATATTAAGAAATGTATAAATAGTTAAAGTAACTTGAATAATTGGATACGACTATGACATGAATCAGTGGAAGTGCTTTGGTAAAAACATTAGCAACTTGATCTGTGCCACTTAACACATTTTTCCTGACAAATGATGCTGAATTTCGATGTGTTTCATGAGTGCATGAAACATGTGGTTTTCAGCGAACTTGATTGCACTCTCATTATTATAATGAATGGAAACTGGATTATCTTGTGCGACAATAATGTATTGAAGAACCTCGCTTGAGCCAAACAAACTCTTGAGTGGGAGAAATTATTTGTAGGACCGGGCTTACCGTGCATCTTGATTCTCCTCCACCTAATAGCATAAAAATGGAAGGGACTGAATGAGGACTGTTCCAAGTTGCCACTGCATGTACTCATCCACATGCCATTAAGTTGAGGGGAATCAAGATGTACCATGAGTCCGGCTCACTAAATAATTTCTTTTTGAATGGCCACACTTAGGGCTGCAAATGAGCCAAGCCGTTCGCAAGCTGCTCGAAGCTCGGCTCGATAAAAGCTCGTTTGAGCTCAGTTTGTTTAGTAAACAAGCTGAGCTTAAGCTTCATTTTTGAGCTCGTTTAATAAACGAGCCAAGCTCAAGCTTAGAAGTACTCGGCTCGTTTGAGCTCGCGGGTGTAGTGTAGTGCCCTGCTCCTGTTGGGGCGAAGCACTATGTAATAGACTCATGGCAAGTCAGACATGGTCGGGAACATAGATGGCTAGTCTGACTCGGCGACGAGTTTGGTATACAAAACTATGGCATCAATAAAATTGATTTGGACGAGTGATATGAGTATCGTTCCAACTAATGGATCGGCTACTGTTGGAATAAGTCCTAGATATGGTAGGCGGCGTCTTGGCGAATGAACTCTAAAGAGAGTGACGCAACCCGTCTGCCGTTGGTTTTATTGGTTTTCTTGGCTTTCTGAACGAATTGTTGCGTGGATTTGATAGTGTTCTTTCACGTCGATTTCTGAATGCGTCTTTAGGAATTTCGAAGGAGGGATTGAAGGAAGGGTTCTAATTCGATGCCCATGCCATTGTAGGAGTTCGTGTAACTGACGCTTGACCGTCGCAAAGCGTTCTCCTACTCTCGGTGCAATCTCCTTAGGTGGGTGGTTCTTCGGCCCTTCTTTTCTAATCCTTCCCACCAACTAAATTCTTAAAGTTCAACGTTCAAATCGATGATGCTAACGAGATGTATGCTTGCCACTAAGATCAAGAGCTCGGAATAATATAGTAACCTAGAGAAGTTAACTCCGAATCTATAAGTTCACTCTAAGTAGAGAAAAGATAAAAGTCCTAGGAAAGAGATAGAATTTATTTCATGTTCGGCAAAACACAACGAAGAAACCTTGGTTGCGGTATACCATGCCTCGGAGAATTTGGTGCCTACGGGTTGCTAAATCAGAACGTAAGGTTTCGGGGAAAAGGACCCTTGCACGAGTAGGAATGATTATGTGGTTTGATAATGGTTATGCTATGCAATTTACTTCATACATATTAAATTGTTCATACATTCGCATGGTCATGGACGACTTGTGCACAAGGTGAGCTTTCTTCGAGACGGTACCCGGGGCCTTGGGACCGAATCGGCCTAGGAGGAAATTATGGAAATTGTGCTTCGGTGCGAGGCATTGCCTGACCTCCAGTTAGGCTCGCAACCTAGACTGGAGGGCGCGTCACAATGCTACGTAATCGTCCTTCATGATGTCGATATCACCAATGACCGCATATAGGATAGATTGCATGCTCACATATTGTCTTATGCAGGTGGTAAGTATTATGTATATCTTGTGCAGGAAAGGAGCACGGACGTGGTAAGAATGGTTAAAATTGATTATGTTGTTATCGTTTAAAATATGCCTTCGATATGAACTAAAATTCATATAGTTCTAAATAGAAAGATCACTTCGTATGCCAGAATCCTTAATAAGTAGTGTCGGTTTAGACAAGTGGGTTCGTCCCATCCACTAACAAGTGTGCTAACCTCCAAATCCCCAGGTAACAAGCACGCTGCGGGAGCTTGAGACAAGACTGGAGCTGAAGAACGGGAGGCGGCGCGAAGCTCTCCTATTTTGAAGTATTTTGATGCCCAATTCAGACCGAAGGCCTTTGTTCAAATGTATAAAGGGGCATGAATGTATGGAACGCCAAAGATTATTTCACGGCAAGCTGGTCGAGGGTTTTCTTTTGTGTTTCAAGATGTAGCCGCAACGGCATATGTAATGTAAAAATGACCCTGCATATACTTTGCAAGTTTATGAATGAAAAGCTAAATTTCTTCCTATGCTATGTCTTCAACTCACTGTACTATTTAATTTCAACGCGTCATGTCAAAGTAAATCCCAAGTGCACATCCTTGCCTTGTACAAGTCCAATAAATAGTTGCACGGCATCACGTCCCGGCTCGTGGGATTGATTTAGCTCGAGTCAAGGCGAAGACGACCGATTCGGCAAGTCGGGGCGTGACTGCGAGCTGGCTTGTTTATGAGCTTGTGAGCTAGCTCGTTTAGGAGTTTGTTTAGAAGCTCGTTTAGGAGTTTGTTTAGAAGCTCATTTGTTCTTTGTTGAATACTAATTTTATATATGTTTGTATAACAATATAGTTGTATGCATTATCTATTTATATGTCCTTAATAATTAATATTAAGCAACTTCTTTAATTAAGTTTTTTTATAAATAAATAGTTAATATTACATGTACTAGAATTCAAACCTAACTAGCTAGAAATAGAGTTCGTTAAGCTTGAAATCAAGCTTAATGAGCTTAAAATAAAGTTGAGGAAGCTTGAAATCAAGTTTAATGAGTTTGATTTTGAGCTTAGCGAGCTTGTTTATCAAGCTTGCTTATCAAACCAAGCTCAAGCTCAAACCTAGACAAGCTCAAGGATTCAAGCTTAAAACAAACAAGCTCGAGCCAAGCTCAAGCTCTAAAATAAAAACCTTATCAAGTTCGTGCTCGAGCTTGGGCTCGATTAATTCTAGTCAAGCCAAAGTTTGACTCGACTTGGCTCGTTTGCAGCCCTAGCCACACTTGTTGTCACATACTCAGCCTCGAACGTGAAAGCAATATCCTGTGGTGGAGTGACGCTTATTCACATCACCAACTGAGTCAGCATCAACAACTGAACCCTTCTAGAGAGAAAACTAACATACTGCTGGTACATCAACAAAAAAACTAAATTAAATTAAGTGCCTTTTCATTTCACGTAGTGGAGAATCCTCTGAGCTGCAAGCAAATGTTGGCCCATAAACTGAGAAACAACACTCACTGAATAGACGATGTTGGGTCTTGCGATTGTTAAATAAATTAGCTAACCCACAAGCTGGTGAAACATGGTTGCATCTGACAATAGCTCGCCTTTAAGTTTCTGTAACTTGAGACACGGTTCCGTAGGAGTGGTTATTTACTATAAGATACCTACTACAACGACTGAACGACACAATCCAAATGAGGCACAACTTTTTGTTAGTCCCGAGACGTAATTTTTGATAGAAAACTGAAAATTATGCAACACTTCAAAGAAGGTGCAAGGCAGAGATCCTTGGAGGATTCTGAGAAACGAAAAACTAGTATGTTACTTCAAAGAAACACAGAAGAATTCGTAACAGTAGCAACAGAAATTCCACTAACAGTTTTGATTAGATCAGAACTATTCTCGTTCAAAATGAGTTGCAAGTGGACAGAAGATAAACAGAAGGTTTTGATTAGATCAGAAAAGAAAAAAGCCTGCTGGGGTGAATGATCACCGGCGCTCAAATCTTGATTCGTCCCACACAAACAGCTTCCTGGAACCACCAAGTTCGACGGAGTACTTTGGAACACTCTGCACTTTTGACTCCTCGGATGGCCCGGACTCCTGCGCTAAATGGCGCTGGTGCACAACTTCTCTTTTCTCTTGAACTCTCAGAAATTTGTAAGAAATTATGTTATAAACACTAAGTCACGGAGAGAGAGAGAAGAGAAGCTTATATAGGCCCGCACTGTAATCGCCTAGTTAGCAGAATATTCAGGACGTAAGAAAAACTCGTCCCGAACATTCAGTAACTGCTCAATCATGCACAGACACGATCTGAGCTAATTGGCGGACAGCGAGCGCCAACTGCGCCACTGTGCCAATGGCGCCATCTGCTCTCGTGTACACCCTGCTCCAGTCGCTGTGCTAACAGCAGCGCCAACTGCTGTACCACTGGCAGCGCCATCTGGCTACACCAACTAGCGTACCATTTGGATGTACGATCATGCCGTACCAATTGGCATGCCATCGGGAAGCACGAACTGGCGCACAAACGGCTGCGTAATAGGCTCACGCAACGAGCGCAACTTAAGCGCACTATGTGCCTAGCGATGATGCTGACGTGTTAAGTACAAAAGTGCCAACAAAATGCCACATTACGCCTCATGAGCCCGAGTCCGAGCCCCTATGGGGCTTAGCTCCAATGGAATAAAATTCCAAGAGCAAAAATCATTAAGCTTTACCATGGAGTTTTATCCTTTCTTCCTAGTAAAATTACCCATATGGTTCCCTCCTTAGGGTCACCACCCCATGTGCTTATCTCAACAACATACCAAGTATATATTGAGATACAACTCATGGTACTTTTCTATTATGGGAATAAATTTTACTAGGCATGTATTGAAAGCATGTTTTCTCTACATATAAAGAAAAAGCTCCAACAATCCTCCACATATCTTGATATATGGATTTTTAATATTCCCCATAGTAACTGTCCATCATGCATTAGGAGAGATGTCGCTGACGACTTGAATTTTCTCGCATGGATCAAACAATAAACAATAATACAAGAATGGACTAAGCCTTGAATTCTGCACCATAGCAAAAATTCTTTCCACTCACATAATGTAGTTACATGTGCTTCTAACTGCACATTAAAGGCCCTGTGCCAGCCTAGTTTCAGTATATAAATTTGGGCGTCTACAAGTTTACCCTCAAGAGATGGCATGATATCTCTGTCCATTTACTATATGTGAGTTCTTTATTAAAGAGACATGTCATGAAGCCTTGCGCTTTCCTTGTAGTGCTACGTTGCTATGACATGGCCTAAAGCCGAGGTATTATCCCTATCCAGGAACCGCATCATAGTGTCATACTACAGAAGCATGAGGTCACAAGCCATATTGTACTACCAAACTATCCAGCATGAAGCCTTAGGCTCCCTTGCGGTGTTATGCCGGAACGACATGGCTTGGAAGGCCGAGGCTTTACCCCTATTCAGGTACCGCATCGTGGTGTCATGCCACTGTAACATAGAGACGTCCTCCCCTTTATAGTGTTGTCTATCCTTCTTTAATTTCATCACACAGCATTAGGCTACCTGCCTATTTGCGGTGCTACGCCGTTGTGACTTGGCTCGCAAAGCCGAGACATTATCCCTAACTAGGAACCTCATAGTGGAGTCGCCCCACTGTAGCATGGAGTTTCACACCTTGTAGTGCTGCTCTACCATGCGTACGGTAAAGCACACCAGGCATTCACTCTACCTGAGAACTCATTAAGGCATTTAAGCCATCCTCAACATAGGATCTGTTTTCCGCAGAAAACATATAGTAGACAATAGTGGTTGTAGTCGGTAGCCTTTCCTTGCCACAGAGGACATGTACCCACTGTTTCTGATATTTTTTCAGTCCCTTGAACCAAAAGCTAGATGCCTAGCAGATTTCTCTTTGAACTAATAGCATAAAACTTTATGCTAGGATTGCAATAACATAATATCAGAATATCTTTAAGCCTATTTTACTTGCTGTGTCATCGACCAGCTGGCGCTTGAGGTCCTTGGTGAACGGATCCGCCAGGTTCCCTTGACTCCGAACATCAATCACTATAATAACACCTCTCTTGATGAGATCATATACTGTCATGTGCTTTAACAGCACAGTCCTCTTCTTTCCATTGAAGTGGTCATTTGATGCCACCGCCGCAGTCGTCTGGTCGTCACAGTATATCGGTATTATCGGTATTTGTACCCCAACCACTAGAAGATCATATATGAGCTCCTGAAACCATTCTGTCATGCCCCGATTTCGAAGAATCGTTAGTCGTCTCTCGTGCGTGATGCCGTGCGAACCTAGGTTGCGATCGCACAAGACATAGTCATAAGGTTATCCGAAACACAACAGCTAAGAGAGTACGCAGAGAAATTGAACAACACATTGAGGCAGAGAAACTTTTTATTTTATTTATAATAGACATCATTTATAAGACTCTATTATAATCATGCCACACGGGCCTCACAAAATGACTCGATTATAAAATGAACGCCGATGAGATAGTCGTTCCATACATACATCCCTTAATTTATAGCAAAAGTATTCCAGCCACCTGGAATGGGGGGAAGTCGAGACATGTTTCTTGGACTAATGCAGAGAGTCTTCAAAAGTGGAGTAGCGAGAGTTTTCGACGCGCAGTCGAAACTTCAAAACACGAACGTCGCCTTGGTTAGTTGGCACGTTCCTCCGAATTTATGGCACCTGCGGTTAGCGAGGGTCAGTACGATCACATGTACTGGCGAGTGGCTAATTAAACCCAAGCTTCCATTTGATCAAGCAGTTTTATAAAAAAAATATTAGCCATTTTGTGATCTTTCTAGCCATCCTGATTGATTTGCATGTTCACATGTTAAGAGGCAAGCTTTTGATAGGCAATAAAACATAACTTACGATACATCTTACCCACGACAGAGCGTGCCATTGCAGCGTAACTTACCATGTTCATTCATTGTCATATTTATAACAAGTTTATGATTTATGTGCAAGTGTGGGTCACTAGAAATTCAAGCCATCCTGAACGTATAGCCTGGTCGAGACTGCTCCCTTTCAGTGCGGGTAGCTAGCCTCGCAGAAAGTCCTGAATGACCCGTGCTAGCATCTAGCAAAGCTATCTTGCATTCCCCTAGTCCGAAGCGGTCCCGTAGCCTCGGGTTGCCGTTCGAGGAAGCGAAGCCTTGCGTGCAATTTGTCCGTGACCGGGCTTAAGTTAACAAGTTATTCAAGCATGTTTTATGGTATCATTGTGACTATTATGTAATCGATTCATTTACTTGGTTTTGCAGAGCCTGAAATAATTCTCTCTTTTCTAGAACATTATGTTTTCTCTTTTTGAGCATAGAACTTGTATTTTCTATATAAATTATTCTAATTCGATGCAGTTACCCGAGTCCTTGTTTTTGAAATAGAGGGTCGAGGTGAAGGAGGTTAGCCACTCACCTTAGTCTTTGCTTTAGGCGCGGGACTGGTTGGCCGTGCTTAGATGTCGCCTACGCTATCACTGCAATCGCATAAGCAACTCATTAGAACACTGTGTTATTCAAAGGGAATAGATAATGAATGCGAAGTTCGAAAATGCAAGCCATGAAACCATCAAAAATATTTACAAAAATGCACTCATGAAAACCAAAGCCAAAGCCAAAGCAAGTGCGGCATGAAAACCAGAGCAATGGGAGGTCTCTTCCGACTCAGCCGCAGATCCAATCCTTGAGGCGTAATCCGCTGAATATGGAACTTGATTCTGAAGAAGCCTTTCCATAACGAGAAAATGATCTTAATTCAATCATTCCCGTTCGACCGATTCGATCGATTCTGACCTATCGGTCTCGACCGAATCGATAGCGACAGTGTTCCTTTCTCACGCACCCCGTGGACGAAGAATGGGGCACGATGTAGGGACGAGACACTACACCATAACCAACTAAGAAAAATTTTCATCGTCAAAACTTAAGAATAGAACCTACCTATACGAGAACATTGAAGGAAATTTTTCATTCATCTTCGATTGAAGTTCCCACGTCGACTCTTCAACCGAATGGTTACTCCAAAGTACATAGACGAGAGGGATCATTCGATTCTGCAGCAGCTTATCCTTGCGTTCCAAGAGTTGGACTGGTTCTTCAACGTAGGATAAGTTGGACTTCAGCTCCAGCTGACCAAAATCTACCACGTGGCTTGGGTCGTGTACATACTTCCGCAACTGAGAGATGTAGAAGACATTGTGGACACCCGCTAGCGCTGGAGGCAGGGGAATTTGATAGGCTACTAGGATGACTCGCTTGAGTATCTCGAATGGCCAAACAAATCTCGGACTCAACTTTCCCTTAGCACCGAACCGGGTAACTCCCCTCATGGGCGTCACTTTAAGAAATACATGGTCGCCTTCAAGAAATTCAAAAGGTAAATGATTGATATTGGCATAGCTTTTTTGACGACTCTGAGCAGTCTTTAATATTTCTCGAATGAGCCGAACATTTTGTATATTCTGTTCCACCAGTTCCGGGCCGAGAATCTGTCGTTCCCTGACTTCATCCCAGCAAATGGGTGATCTGCACTTTAAGCCGTATAAGACTTCATACGGTGCCATTTGGATGCTGGACTGACAGCTATTATTATATACAAATTTGGCTGAAGGTAGATGAACGTCCCAACTCGACTTGAAGTCAATTGTGCAGAGCCGTAACATGTCTTCGAGAATCTGATTCACGCTCCGTTTGGACGTCGGTCTGGGGATGGTAAGCTGAGCTGAACTACAACTTAGTATCTAGAGCCGACTGAAGGCTACTATCTCGTCAAGATAAATCTGAGCCAGCGATCAACGCTCCAAGTAACTTTAATGGCAATAAAGTCCGCTGACTTGGTTAGTCGATCAACGATGACCCAGATGGCATCATTTTTCTGCGGCATCTTCGGCAGGCCAACAACAAAGTCCATAGTGACATGATCTTATTTCCATTCTGGAATGACAAGGTTCTGCATCTTTCGGTCCGGTCTCTGATGCTTAGCTTTCACCTGCTGACAGGCCATGAAGTGCGACACGAAGAGCGTCATATCTCTCTTCATTTCGTGCCACCAGAAGGTCGTACAGAGGTCCTTGTATATCTTTATGCTGCCATGATGTAAGGTATATTTCATGTAGTGCGCCTCCGTCAATATTTCATTTCTAAGTTCTGAATCGTCTGGAACGTATAGCCTACCCTTCAATCAAAGCACGTCGGTTTCATCTTCCGTGAAGTCTGTCGCACTACCTGTTAAAATTTGTTCTCGTATTTTCTTCAGGTACGAATCATCCTCTGAGCTGTCTTCATCTTTTCTCGTAAGCCCGGCTCTGGCTGCATCTGCGCCAACTGTATATCCTGAATCGAACCCGGAGGTCGATGCCCATCTCTTCTAAGTCGGATAGCAATCTACGGTCGATGGATAACGAGGCAATATACTTCTGACTCAGAGCGTCTGCCATAATATTTTTCTTGCTCGACGTATCGTCAATAGTCAAATCATAATCTTAGATCAGTTCAAGCCTACGTCTTTGCCACAAGTTTAGCTCCTTCTGCGTGAATGGATACTTGAGGCTCTTGTGATCTGTATAGATCGCGCATGCCATGCCATAAATATAGTGATGCCATAATTTTAACGCAAACACAATTGTCGCTAACTCCAAGTCATGAGTAGGGTAATTCTTTTCGTGTGGCTTTTGTTGTCAGGAAGCAAAAGATATCACCTTGTTCTGCTGCATCAGCATACACCCCAAGTCCTGATCGGATGTATCGCTGAAGATCTGGAATTCTTTAGTCCCATCTAGAAGTGCTAGTATCGGGGTCGAGATGAGTCGTTGCTTTAACTCCTGGAAGGAAGCTTAGCAGTCGTCTGACCATTCAAATGTGACTCCTTTTGGGTGAGGCGAGTCAGAGGCAATGCGATCTTTGCGAAGTCTTTTACGAAGCATCGGTAGTATCCTGCTAAGCCAAGGAAGCTTCGAATCTCGCCGACTGATGCTGGCCATTTCCAATCAACAATGGCTTTAACTTTCTTTGGGTCGACTGCTATGCCTTCGGAAGAAATGATGTGTCCGAGGAATGCGATGCTGCTCAGCTGAAATTCACACTTGCTTTGCTTCACAAATAACTTATTTTCCCGAAGGGTCTGAAGCACGGTCCGCAGATGCTCCGCGTGTTGTCGCTTATCCTTTGAGTAGACGAGTATGTCGTCGATAAATACTACTACGAACTTGTCGATGAAGGGTCAAAACACCCGATTCATTAAATCCATGAAAGCAGCTGGGATATTTGTTAGGCCGAATGGCATAACCAGAAACTCGTAATGGCTGTATCGAGTACGGAAGACTGACTTTGACACATCGTCTGGCTTGATCTTGAGTTGATGATAGCCCAATTGAAGATCAATTTTAGAAAATACCGTAGCTCCTTGCAGCTGATCAAAAGGTCGTCTATGCGGGGCAATAGATATTTGTTCCGGACGGTAGCCTTGTTCAGCTCGCGGTAATCAATACAAAGATGTATTGAGCCATCTTTTTTCTTGACAAATAACACGGGTATGCAGACGGTGAAGATCACCTGCACCTGGTGGAGTTCTCGTATAACTACAATTTTTAAGCCAGTATCCAGATGGCTCCGTTCGAGGCACTGTATGGTAGGAAGTACATATCCCCACTAGCCTGGGACAATATGGGAGAGAGGCAGATGTTTGGTCCAGAGATGATCGCTCAGACAGTTGAAGTGGTCAGGAGAGTTAGAGATCATCTTCGCGTTGTACAAGATCGTTAGCGCCATTGGGCCGATTCTCATCGGCGTTCCCTTGAATTTTCTGTCGACGACTATGTGTTCCTGAGAATCTCGGCTAATCGTGGCGTCATTCGTTTCGGCGTACGGGAAAATCTTAGTCCTAGGTATATAGGGCCGTTCGACATTCTGGAGCGAGTAGGAGACGTGTCCTATCGTCTCGCTCTTCTGCCGTCTCTGAGTGAGGTGCATGACGTGTTCCATGTATTCCAACTACGACGATATATCCCGGACCCGAGCTACATCCTGGATCATTCAGAATTGGTTGTTGGTACCAACCTTTCGTATGAGGAGAGGCCCGTATCCATATTGGACCAAAGAGAGAAAATACTCAAGAACAAGACTATCAAGTTAGTCCGTGTTGCTTGGGGTCATCACTCTTTGGGAGAGTCAACATGGGAGCGTGAGGATGATATCCAATCGTGATATCCCGACCTGTTTGACTCGTAAGGTATAATATCTTTCCTATGCCTCATGTCTTCGATTTCTTGTTTGTACGAATAATTGCTTGATTGCTTAACTAGTATAGCTTGTCCTTGTATCTCTAGCCACTTGATTAAATTCCGAGGACGGAATTCTTTTAAGGTGGGTAGAGTTGTAATGACCATTGTTCATATTACGTATTTTGTATATGTGTATGTATTTAGACCCGTATTGCATGTCTCTCTGCTTGATTTATTTTGGCATTTTCTTGATTGGTTTATCTTGACTTGGTTCGGCTTGGTTTTGCATGATTCGGTTTTGCTTGATTTTAATATGAACCAAACCACTCCCACCTACCACCTTCATTAAATATCCCACCTACTACCATCCCCATTAAATATCCTACCACACATTTCTCTCTCCTCATTAACTCTTCTTCTTTCCCACCATTACTTCTCCACCAACCTGAGAGTGGAAGCTTTAGGCAAGTGCATCTTGCTTCATGAAGGAAGTCCATTTTTATTGTTTCATTGTCTTCCTCATGTGTTTCTAACCCACTTTAGTATTTAGCATTTTTCATTTCCATGGTTAAATTCTTGTAAATCTAGCTTTGTGGTATTTTCGGTTTCCGGAAGTTTTGATCTATCAAACTTGCATATTTTGCTAGTTGATGATCCCATGTTGCAGAGAATTTCGTTTGGTCCAATTTGGCCTATGGGATTTTGCTGAGCCGCATGGACATTTTTTAGCACTCAGCCGCATGGCCATTCCTTTTCTTTAGCCATACTAAATAGCTTGCATGCATAGGCATGCTACTTAAAGTACGCAGCATGCTCATCTATATTTTAAATGCATATATTAAGTTGGAGCCGTATGCATACCTAAGGTACTGAGCCGCATATGCATCATTATTTAATGCATTAAGAATGGAATGCATCAGCACCCATGAGAGCCGCATATGCCTTTCTCCAATGCAGAATAATGCATTCACTAATGCATTAATGCATTCTCAGATGCATATTAATGCATTCTTGAAAGCATTTTTCCTAATGCATTTGTTAACACATTTCCTAAAGTAGCCGCATATGCTTTGCATGCAAGCCTACTTTATATACTTTGGCATGCAAGTGTACTTTATATGCTTGGCCATGCAAGCATATTTCGTATGCTTTGCCAGGTTACATGTTATAACATGATTTTACATGCAAGCACCTGTGAGCCGCATCTACTTTGCATGCAAGCATATTTTATATGCTTGACTATTATGCTTTTTCATGCAAAGCATATATGAGCCGCATATACTTGCCATGCAAGCATATTTTATATGCTTTATCATATGCTTTTGCATGCAAGCATATATGAGCCGCATATGCTTTGCCATGCAAACCTATTTTATAAGCTTTGTCATGATACATATTTTAATATTTTAATATGCAAGCATATATAAGCCGCATATGGGAACGAAGTGAGCCGCATATGGGAACGAAGTGAGCCGCATATGGAATATGGGAACAATCAGCTGCATGTATATTAATACATTATGCTAATGCATACCAAGCATACATTTATTATATATTAAAATATTATATTGTGTATATTGATATAATGTATATTAATATATTTTGTATATTAATATATATTAATATAATGCATTTAATGTATTAATGCATTTATTTAATGCAATACATAAATACAATATATATAAATGTATTAAATGTATTTGCATGCAAGTATGCATGCTGATATATTTTGCTCAACCGTATATGGCCAAGTGACTGCTGGCCGCATGAAAATTTTTCGAGCCGCATGAGTCCCCCACAGCCCTTGCCCCTTCTAATATTTAATTATTAAATATGTACTTGTGCTAAATTAATTGTTCCCTGACACGATGGTGACCCGTTGTGGTGCACTTTTGACATGACATGATAGTGGCCCGACGCGGCGCACTCCTGACAGTGAACATGATATGACAAGATTGGATGGCCTGGACACCGTGGATGATTGTGTTCGAATAATTAAACCGGTAGTGTTTGCATCATATTTAGGACAGGGATCCCTAAGTACCACGGTCAGGGATACCTACTGTAAATGGCTAAAGGCTAATAACTAGAATAATTCAGTAGTCATGAGAGATTTCCCCAGCTACAGGCGATCCCGTTATCTCGGCCACCATTGTGGACTTGCAGCCTGCCGACGAGTAGGGCACAAGTCTAAATTCATTGATATATGGAAAGAACGATGTACTGCTTAATGAACCCAAGTCGCCTGGATAACCTGGATTATTTGCAGGACTTGTGGCTGGAGGAACATCTTACTGCATGTCGTAATAACCCTAGTTAGCTAATGTAGAAAGCCGTAGTCTCTGATTGGCCGGAAACGATTGTATGGTATAGTTTCAGTGCTCGATTATCGCAGGCTTGATCGCATGATTGTCACTTTTAACAATAAAGATCAGAGGCTAAGTTCGGTTCAGGCGAAGGGTTACAACCCCGGTCCTTATTTGGTTTAAGGGTTGTAATCTGGCTCCCGGAGCAGTTCTAAGTCTCTCTTCGTTTATTGTATTATTGCACCCTACGTCACGCTTGTAATACTTTTTACCTTACCAACAAGATTTGGAGACGGAGTTCTATTCAGGTGAAGGGTTACAACCCCGGTCCTTGTTTGGTTTAAGGGTTGTGACCTGGCTACTTGAATGGTTCCCTCGTACTCCATTATGACTGTTGTTATTCTTTTACTTTCAGTTCTTTTAACTGCTTTAATATATTTCTGATGTGCTGGTTTTAGTTCTTAAGTGAAGCCTCCTTTGTGGCACTTGCTCTTTCTTGGATCTGACCCAGCTGGTTTTGTGTGGCCAGATTTTGGAGCAGCTTCAGAAGATCTACCGACTTTCCAGTCCGATGGTGACCATCAGGCGTGAACAGGGCAACGAGTGGGTTTATTTTTGCTCTCCCACTCTATTGTAAAAAATTTCATTTTTGAGGCGTTTAGCCGGCGAGCACATGTTAGCTCGTATTGCATACCATATTATTGTTTGCCTACGGGCTGTAACATAATTGACAGATCCTAGGGTTGATCATGTATGACTAAACTCTTGCTAGTCCTCACATTTTGTAAAGACTAGCTTCATGATCAGCTGAATATGTAATGTTTGGAACGCCTTATTATTGTATATTTGGTGATCTTACATCTTGTAACTTTACTTGCTTGCTTGAGATTGAGATAATTAGGCTTGTTATTAACCATAGGAGACTGATGGATTATAGTTAAACCCTCATATATCTAGACAGCCGTGATCGTATAGTGGGATGGATTCTATTTCATTATACGTAGCTGGCTATGTATGCCCCCGCTCTCCAGTATTCTGGTTCTGGGGCGTTACACAAAATCCGTCGATATAAAGCTATGTGTAGCACCTGAATCAAACAGTATACGAGCAGGTTTGTTATTGAAATACAGTATACCTGTCACGACTGTGTCAGATGCAAACGCTTCATCCCGGGTCATGCATAGATGCGTCCTTGGGCATTGGGGCGGCAGTTTTAGCCATTTTGTGGCACGGTTTGTTGGGCTCTTGGCGCTGGACCCTAATTTCCTGGACGTTGTTGTTCATGTTGAGGCACCGTTGGGTTTGGCCTTCCAGTCGGGCAGTTTGCGTGCAGATGGCCCGTCTTGCCACAGTGCCATCATCAGCCTTCAGAGACATGACATTCATTTGCATCGTGCCCGAAATTATTGCATTTGTGGCAACGAGTTCCTGGATTCCGCCCATGGTATCCGCCCCATTGTTTGGACGCTTGTTCGTATTGTTTCCTCCCGTATGGCTAGGGTGCTTGTGGTTGTATATTTGTACAGCGCCGGCAGCTCTTGGGGATATTGGCGCTCAAGGCGGAGAGCGTGATTCAGAGATTCGCCCATGGTCTTGTATTCAGGTACTGATACATGGATAGAGATAGATAGAAGCAAACCCACTTCGAACTGTCGACCGCGACTCTCCATTGTCGGCAAGAATCTTCCATCTAATTTGGCTAATTTATTGAATTCTGTTGTGTACTATCGCACCGTCATGTTCCCTTGCTTCAACTGTATAAATTTATTTTCTTTTTTTGTCAAACGGCTGCAGGAAGGTACTCTATTTTAAATGCCTTTCTGAATATAGCCTAAGGAATCGACGTTGTCTCGACTTTATGTCGGGTTGCTCGGTTTTGTATGGACCACCAATCATGCGCGTTCAATCGGAGTAGAAGTTGTGCACATGCGACTTTCCTTGAGTCATCGACACCCAGAAGTTCAAATCGGTCTTCCAGCTCCTCTAACCAATCGATCACCAATGAGGGATCTTCGGTACCGTTGAAGGAAGTACGACAATTCTTCGTAAATTTTGATACCTCAAAGTTGGAACTTCTTTGTGTTGCAGGTAGATGCTAGGGCACTTCTGGTTCAATTTCAGTCGGTCGGATCACAGGCTCGATCACGGTAGGCGTTGTTGTAGGATTATTGTTATTGGCCACAATTGCCTGGACTATCTGCAGAAGAGTGTCAAGCTGCTTCTGCTGCAATGTGAATTGGGCCTCGAATCGGTTCTCAAACTGAGTCTGCCGTGCCTCCGTCTACTCTTGATGAAGCTCATTCTGGCGCTGGTTGCCCTTGGCCTGACGTTGTTGCACCTCTAGCATACGTAACATAGGGGCATTTGAGGGTTCAAGCCTTGAACTACTCGAGCCGCTGGAGGCACTCTCCTCGTTCACGACCACAGCTTCTCCAACTTCTGGAATATAAAAGCAACTCTCGTTAGTTTCAGAAAATGTCATGGGTTCACCGTATGGAACAACTCATCTCAACGACACAAGGTCAACGGTTCGAGACTAAAGACTCAAG
The DNA here is from genome assembly GCA_029216955.1 of Iris pallida. Classification (NCBI taxonomy): domain Eukaryota; kingdom Viridiplantae; phylum Streptophyta; class Magnoliopsida; order Asparagales; family Iridaceae; genus Iris; species Iris pallida. The sequence goes on along the minus strand of JANAVB010042020.1, from coordinate 30,964,461 downwards.
ACTGGAGGCCAAGGACGTAAAGTCGTGCTCTGATACCATTATGTCACGCCCCGATTTAAAAGAATCAATAGTTGTCCCCCGGGTGTGATGTCGTGCGAACCTAGGTTACGATCGCACAAGGTATAGTCATAAGGTTATCCGAAACACAACAGCTAAGAGAGTACGCAGAGAAATTGAACAACACAATGAGGCAGAGAAACTTTTTATTTTATTGATAATCGACATCATTTATAAGACTCTATTACAATCATGCCGCGTGGGCTTCACAAAATAGCTCAATTACAAAATGAACGCTGATGTGATAGTTGTTCCATACATACATCCCTCGATTTACAATAAAAGTATTCCAGCCACCTGGAATGAAGGGAAGCCGAGACATATTTCTTGGACGGATGCAGAGAGTCTTCAATAGTGGAGTAGCAAGAGTCTTTGACGCGCGATCGAAGCTTCAAAATACGAACGTCGCCTTGGTTAGTTGGCACGTTCCTCCGGATTCGCGGCACCTGCGGATAGCGAGGGTCAGTACTGTTGACCCAATCTGGATCGCAGTCAACCTAATCTTGATAATTAACACGATGATATCTGTTATAATCCATCTTGACACATTGGGCTTAAAAACAGAACATTATCACATATCAGTTCAAGACAGACATCATCGATGATTGCTTCGACAGTGCTGCTGTTACTTATACTTTGAGTCTGTATTTTTACTTTTTATTGATTCTACGCTATTATAAGTTGAGTCGCACTGAGTATCTCAACCCTAGTGTCACGACCCGTACCCACTTTTCGGATGCGAGCTCGTGAGCAAACCAGCTACGCACAAAGCGGACTCCAGCCCGACTCGAATATGCAAATGCTGTCACAGCTATGGTAAACTGCCAAATCATGGCAAAGCAAATCTATACTCAATCCATAATAAGTGTACGAATCATGAATGAACACTATGGGTCGTGGTCTGCAGTCCACTAGCATATATGTCCGATAAGACTCTAAAGAAAGTAACAAGAGTCTAAAACTGAATTAGAAAACAGGATATCTCATGATAAGGTAAGAAAGCACGAATGGATAATAAACGTAATAATGATACCGAGACTTAATACCCAAAGCTCTACCAAACAAACTCTAAACTTGCCAAGCCCACATAGTCCATTTGAACTTTCTGTCCCCTAGGAGACGGAGTTCGGGCCGAACTCTGCCCCACACAGAGCTCGGGCCGAACTCTGCCCCACACAGAGCTCGGGCCGAACTCTGCCCTCTTAAAATTAGGATCTAATTTTTAGGACTTGCTGGCTGCTAGTTGTCCAACGGCTAAATATTTGAAATTTTGGGATAGAGTTCTGGCCGAACTCTGCCTCTCTGGACTAGTATATATATAGGTCTTGATTTCTCTCTTTTTCAATCATCCAATCTTCTCGTATTCTCTTCTCCTATAGCCTATACATTCTAGAGCTTATTCTTCTCATCTAACTAGCCACAAAACTTTCCAAGCCCCTAAGGTGCTCAGTTCGAGTCAACTAGAACTTCATATGAAAGAGTTTCAAAAGAAGTCACTTGGACAATTCCAAGTTTTACCATCCGCGAATTTGTAAGAAGTTGGCGTGATCTTCTGAGTAACGGCACGTGGTTGTACGCTATTTCACAAATTGTGGATTTGAATCCTGAGCAAGAGTTCTCAGGCCTGGACTAGTCCTTTACGAGAAAAACCAGATTAAAAATTGTTGTGTCTGCGTTTGCTTCTCAGATCTCTATTGATATTCCGCACTTATACTCTGATTATTATTTCTGTTGGTTGGACTTTAATCGAGTTAAATTTTTAATTGGGTATTATCGACACATACTCTATTCACCCCCTCTAGAGTTGCCTATATGTACTTCAATTAGTGTCAGACCTCTGTTCTCTTATATTGGATTAACATCCTAGAGCTGATCCATGGCAACCACACAACCTACCTTTTCTAACTATGGTGAGGGAAGTCCACAAATAGGCCACCTTTATTTGACGGAACTAACTACACCTATTGGAAAACTAGGATGAGATTTTATCTCAAGTCTCTAAACTTTGATCTGTGGACCATCGTTACTAATGGTTACAAGAAGCCTTCCAGAATAGTTGTCGAGGGGACTCTTGTTGAAAAACCCTACGACAAATATTTCGACCAGAAAAAAAAAGGCAAGTCTAGATGCTAGGGCTATAAATGCTCTCTTCTGTGCAATTGACAGGACTAAATTCAACAGGTTCTCTACATGCTCCACCTCACATGAAGTATTGAGATTTCTGGAGGTGACTCATGAAGAAACAGGTTAAAGAATCAAAGATCAGCTGTCTGACATAAGAATACGAGGAATTCAAAATAAAGCCAAATGAGACGATTACTCATATGTTCACCAGATTCCTCAACATTGTCACCCATCTATCTTCCCTTGGCAAAATATATTCCAACCATGAGAAGATACGCAAAGTACTAAGAGGATTGTCGAAAATCAGGAACCCCAAGGTCACGGCGATTATCGAAGGAAATGATCTTACGACTATGTCATTAGAAACTCTGTTGGGCAAGTTGATGACGCAAGATATTGACCTCAAAGATTTTGAAGAAACTGCTCCAAAAGAAAAAGAAATTACCTTAGGAGCTCATCGTCGAAAAACCAGTTCAGAGGAAACAGATGACGACGATTCTGAAGATGACGATCGAGCACTCATGGTTCAAATTTTTAAGAAGTTCCTATGCTTCAACCGAAGAAAGAAGGAACAAAAAGACGATGATGAAGAACCCACATGATTCGGATGCACGAAGATGGGACACGTCCGAAAAGATTGTCCTGTAGCAAAGACATGAAGCAGATACGAAAAGTCGTATAAGAAACCAAGCTCAAGTAAGTATGCCAACACTGGCATCTGGCACGTAAGCGAGGCTTCTGATTCAGACGAAGAAGAGGACTCTCTGCGAGACACGGCAAACGTCTGCCTAATGGCAACTTCAGATAAGATAAATGATTCTCTTGACGACTTTTCTTTTGATGAACTAGGTGATGCCTTTAGTGATCTACTTGAAGACCATAAAAAGGTTATTAACAAATATAAACATGCTAAGGATAAAATCAGGCTCATGAAGTCGAGATTCATAGACTTTCATGCTTACTTGAAAATGTTAGAAACACTATACCTACGACAAACACTAAAGAGGTATCTAAGCTTAAGTTAAGCTTACACGATGCCGAATCTCTTATTGAGAAGCAAACACATGATATCATTACTTTAAATAAAGAACTTGCAGAAGAGAAAAATAAGTACAAGATTGCTACTGGTAGAATAAATGGTCGTACTGCTAAATATGATGAGTTGCATGCTGCCTCTAAGAAATTAGAGATTAGACTGGGTAAACAGGTTATTCAACCTCTAACTCAGTCTCATAATCACAACACTTACACTAAACACCAGACGACTTAACACAAGAGAGCACGTCATTACAAGAACACTCATCCGTATACCACACAAAAATATGCCTTTAGGTACACCTACTCCCATCCAGCACATAGAACTCCCATACGTAAATCATATCATCATCCTGCTGCTGTACACAGTTACGACAATTATCCTGCTATTACACGTAGTTATCATCATCCTATACCCACATATAGATATCACTATCATCCTGCATCCAATACCAATATGCATGCTATATTTACTTACTGTGGTTTACATGGACACATATCACCACAGTGTAGAATTAGAAAACTAGTAGATATTAATCTATATGCATCGGTACCGAAGACTAACTTTTCAGGACCCACTCACATCTACTCATGGTGTAGGTAGACCTTCCTTCTCAAACTAGAAGCAAATGGATTCTCGATAGTGGGTGCTCGCTACTTATGACTGGAGACGCTAATCTATTCGCAACACTATCGATGAAAAGGGAAGGATATGTATCCTTTGAAAACAATCTGAAAGGCTATATCATAGGTAACGGAACAATTGGTTATCCTCCTTCTCCCGTTATTAAGGATGTCTTTTTAGTGACCGAGTTAAAGCATAACCAGCTCAGTATTAGTCATCTTGCTGATCATGGATATGATATTAACTTCTGTAAAACTAAATGCTTTATATATCATAGATTATCTGGAGACATCGCTTTCAAAGGGATAAGAGAAGATAACATATATATTTTCTATCTATCAAGAGATACTTACAGTGCACGTAGATGCCTTTACGCTCACAAAGATGAAAGACTATTATGGCATCAGCGACTTGGTCATGCTAACATGGACACCATATCGAGACTATCTACCAAGAAGCTAGTAAGAGGATTGCCTGAAATCATATTCAAAAAGGACACGGTATATGCCGAATATGAAAAGAATAATGCTACCAAATCTTCTTTTAAATCCATCAACACTGTAAGTACTACTAGACCCTTGAAACTAATCTATATGGATTTATTTGGTCCTAGTAGAGTAGCCAATCTTGGCGGAAAACTCTATGCTTTCGTTATTGTTGATGACTTTTCAAGATTCACTTGGGTTTTCTTTCTTGCAAATAAAAGTGATACCATTTCAGTTTTCAATATTTTTGCTAAAAAGGTCCAAAACAAAAAAGGCTACATGATTACTCGTATCCTAAGTGATCATGGTGGCGAATTCAAAAATTCTGATTTTGAAAAGTTTTGTGATTTAATTGGCTTTAATCGTGAGTTTTCTTGTCCTAGAGTCATGCTGAATCAATTTTTTCTTCCAAAATATTTTTGGACAGAAGCTGTCAGCACAACATGCCATATTTTGAATAGGGTTTTGATTCGACCTATTTCGAAGAAAACACCCTATGAGCTTTGGTTTGGTAGAACTCCAAATATTTTTACTTTCGAGTGTTTAGCTGTCGCTGCTTTATCCTGAATACCAACGACAACTTAGGCAAGTTTGATGGCAAAGCTGACGAAGGTATTCTTCTTGGTTATGCTGCCAAGAGTAAGGGATATAGAGTGTTAAACAAACGCTCCAAGATTGTTGAAAAGCCTACTAACGTAACTTTTGATGAGGAAAATAGAACATCTATCATTCCCGATGATGATGAACCATCAACTTTCACTCCTGTGGATACACCACCCGAAATCAGTTCTCCGGAGAGCTTACCAAAGAAGTTCCAATTCAAACATTCGCATCTAGAAAGCTTGGTAATAGGTGAGGTATCGAAAGGGGTAACTACTCTATCTTCATTAAGAGGTTCTATTGCTAGCACTGCTTTTATTTCTCAAATTGAACCTAAAACTATTTTAGAAGCTTTTAACGATGAATTTTGGATATCTATAATGCAAGAAGAACTCAACCAATTCGAACGAAATCAGGTTTGGAAACTTATTCCTAGACCTGCTGATCATTCAATCATTGGTACCAAATGTGTTTTTCGCAACAAAGTTAATGAGGATGGTTCGGTCACTCGCAATAAGGCTCATCTCGTAGCTCAAGGATACAATCAAGAGAAGGGTATCGACTACGATGAGACGTATGTGCCTGTTGCATGACTTGAATCTATTCTGATGCTTTGCGTCTTTGCAAATTTTCAAAACTTTAAACTTTTTCAAATGGATGTGAAAAGTGCTTTTCTAATGGTTTTATTAAAGAAGAGATTTTTGTCAAGCAACCCCCTGGTTTTAAAAATCATAAATTTCTTGACCACATTTTTAAACTTAAGAAAGCTCTCTTTATGGCCTCAAACAAGCTACTCGAGCTTGGTATGAACGCCTTAGTACTTTTTTACTTGATAAAGGTTTTTCAAAAGGGAAAATTGACAATACACTTTTCATAAAATCCCTAGATGACACTATTTGTTAGTACAAATCTATGTAGACGATATCATATTTGGGTCTACTAATGAGGGCCTATGCAAAAAAATTGCCAAGTGTATGTAGAACGAATTTAAGATGAGCATGATAGGGGGGCTCAATTACTTCCTTGGACTGCAAGTCAAATAATTCTCGCAAGGCGTCTTAATCAGTCAGTCTAAGTATACCAAGGATATGCTGAAAAAGTTCGAGCTTGACAACATCAAACCTATCAGCACTCCCATGGCTACTAAAATAAAGTTGGAACCTGATGAAAGCGGAAAACCGGTTGATCAACGTAAGTATTGAGGTATGATTGGTAGTCTATTGTATTTAACTGCTAGTCGTCCGATATTACGTTTAGTGTTTGCTTATGTGCTAGATATCAAGCTAACCCTAAGGAATCACACATGACCGTTGTTAAGCGTATCTTTAGATATCTTAAAGGAATGATTACGGTAGGCTTGTGATATCCCAAAACCACTTCCTTTGACCTAATTAGATAATCCGATGCTAATTTTGCGGGATACAAAATGAACCATAAAACTACCAGTTGCACGTTTTATTTGTTAAAAAAGGCTTTAGTCTCAAGGTTTAGCAAGAAGCAGAATTCTATCGCGTTATCCACAACATACGCTGAGTATATCACAGCTAGTCATTGTTGTGCACAAATTCTGTGGATGAAGCAAACTCTTAAAGACTATAACTTACTATTCAAGCACATACCTATTTTCTGTGATAACACTAGTACAATAAATTTGACCAAGAACCCAATATGTCACTCATTCACAAAGCATATAGAGATTAGACATCATTTCTTGCGTGATCATCAACAGCACGGCACTATTAACTTAGAATTCATTGCCACTGAACATCAACTAGCAGATTTTTTTACAAAACCACTAGCCGAAGAGCGCTTCAATTTTCTTCGTCGAGAGTTAGGAATTTTGGATAAAATATTCATAAAATAAGTTGTACTTGCATAAATAACAGTTATAACGTACATCATTCATGGTAACATTACTTTGGGTATAAGCCGAAAGGACACTTCTGACAACAAGGCGTAAAAGCCTAAGCAACACAGTGCACTAGTCTTCAGACAAACGCTAGCTGCGATCGGGTCCCTACAGCTAACCAAAAGCAGTTTCACTTTGATGATCATCGTTTTAACAATATTTATTATATGGCTACACTATTTTTATGGCTTATAACATTTAATATTTCTAATTCAAGAATTTTTCTATCAAAACTTTCTTTTTAAACCTTTTCTGTGTTCTAGAGCCAGACCCACATAACTCGGACCGATGTGCCTGCTTCCAGAACCCCCCGTTGCTCCTGGCCATCCAATTTTTGATCTGACGGCCACGATTTAACCCGACCTGCTGGCCCTAATCCTCATATACCCGAACTCCCTCTCTCTCATCACTTTTCTCTTCTTTCACCTCCCTCTAAATCCTTTCTCTTCAAACCCTAACCCTAGAAAACTAAAATCTTAGGGTTATCTTTCTCCAAACTCAATATTTAAGGGTTTTTGGTGGATCTCTTCCATCTGCAACTACTTTTGTGAGGTACAACTCCTTTTTTTCTTTCTTTCAAATTCATATTTATATTATCAATGGCTCCAAAATTATTTGATAGAGGAAAGAGGATGATAAGTGAGGGAGCATCTTCATCTAACCCTCCTCCCTCTTCTATTCATCCCTTGTTCAATCCACCACCTCCACCAAATCCCAATACCTACAATGAGCAACTTTTTGTCTCATTGGAAGCATCCAATGAGTGGGACGGACTTCCGCTCATGTAGTGTGTTCTCGGGCCATCCGATAAACTTCATAATTTTTTCGGCATATGATACACTTTTTTACGATTTATGCCTAGACGAACTCGTCACAACTTCATCTCTTTTCTATCTCAATGCCATACAGATGTTTTACTATAATTTAACTCATGACGACACGAGAATTTATTTCCGTGTCGCCGGTATTGACATATCTTTTGACGATTTTGAACTTGCCGATTACCTTGAACTCCCGGAACCCAAAACTTGGAAAAAATTTGTTGATGCCCGAAAGTTCCAATTTCCCGGTGATACCACTCTTGAGGGTTTCAAGGATGCGTTGTGTTCTCCTAACACACGTCCTCGCAATCTTCGAGCCAATTATCTCAATAATTATTTTTATGAACTCCGTCGGATCATCTTTTCCTCGATCTTGCCAAAACGGGATCCACCGATGAAGTCACTTATCTTGAGATCTCGGCTCTATATCATCTGCACTTTTGTCTTCCATTCAACTTTCCTCGTACGATGATGGATTAGATGATTGTTTGCCATGAAATATAAAAGAACAGAACAATTATCGGAGGACCGAACTTTTACTTCACGTTACAAACTCGCTTGTACAAAGAAAGCCTAGGGACGAAAACCTAGGTACAGCAGTCTAAGTACAATTATTTATTTTAGATTCTGGGGGGTGACGATAGAGGCTCGGAAAGGCGACGGCAGCCCTGCCTTACTCCTTGGACGATCGGTATGCAGCCTTGGCTCCTTGTGAAAAGATGGTTGGCATTGACGAAGAAATGCTCTTCTTGCTCCTCTGTTGCTCTTCTGGCTTCTCTCTCTCTCTGTGTATTCTTTTCTCTGACTATTGGGGGGTCTTTCTGTATATATATATTTTTCTCTCTGAAATTGTGTATCTTACAAGGGAATGGCACCTTGCTATTTATAATAGTGGGAGGTGATCATTAGGGTTGCCAATGATTAGCTCTTGGAGATGGCGGTGGCTTAGAGATTGGTCCATCTTGGCCATTCGTTTTAATTATGATGAATCTGGGCCATTAGGTGTAGATTACACCAAATCCCATGAGCAATTAATGCTGATTGGAATAAATCTTTCTTATATTGATCTTCTGATATCTGCGAATAAATCAGATCTATTCTTCTGCCACGTGTCCCAGATTTATTGGGATCTGACCCAATTTTTAATGGCAGCAAATTCGAGGAATTAATCGGTTTAGGACACGTGTCCTAGGAGCTGCTGGGGGGATCTGGACCGCATGACTAGTGAGCCGCATATGAATGTGAGCCGCATATGAATGTGAGCCGCATATGATTAAGCCCATGTGCTAGGGCTGCGTGGGCAGTGGCCCCCACTTGAGTCCTCTAGCCGCAGAGGAGTAATCTTTGTGGGCCGCATAGGTATATATCCGCCTGGGTCGCATGGACATGATCTTCTTGAACCGCATGAGAAGTCCTCGCTCGAGCCGCATGAGACTTTAATGGCCTGAGCCGCATGGACATGATCTTCTTGAGCCGCATGGGAAGTCCTTTGCCCGAGCCGCATGAGGCTCCTATGGCCTGAGCCGCATAGGATTTAATCTGAGCCGCATGAGAAGCGAGCCGCATACGAATGCCCACGTGGCAAGGCCACGTGGCATTTTTATGGCTCTTGGGGGATTTGTGTCAGAGATTTCTTTCCTCTTCCCTAGAGATTCATCATTATGGCAGAGCCATAATTACCTACTTTGGTGTCAGGGCTGTCAACTTTTCAGAGGGTTCAGCCGTCAAAGCAATTAATGCAGCGTGGATGGAGGGGAGCACTATCAGGCCATGTGTCCTCTGAGCCGCATGGAATGCCCTGGGCTGCATAGCTTCCTATGCCACATGACTCCCTGAGCCGCATGCGTCTTCTGAGCCGCATGGATCTTTCCTGGCCGCATGAGTTATTTTCTTTAGTATTTTCCATGCTTCTACAATGATTTGTGCGAGACCGAAACCAAAATCCTTGGTTTATGCCATATACCTTACAATGATTTTTTGTGCCTTCAACATCCCTCTTGATGACTATCAGTTCCTACCTGCTCCTGCCTCTCTGTCCAAGGCACGTAGAACTATTGCTGCTGCTGCATCCTCTGACTCTGATGCTCCTGATGCTCCTGAGCCGAAGCCTCCTTCTACTCTTGACTCCATCCAGGAGATGTTGTGCGATCGCTTCCATTTGGAAGACGAACGCTGGACCCAGTTGGACTACCGTACCACCCTTCAGAAGAGTGCTATCAGCAATTCGCTGCACGACCACCAGTACACCCTAGCCACCCATCCTACTATGTCGTTCCCTATAGTACGAGACCCTTCTCGTGAAGGTTACCGTATTGACGACACATAGGTCAGGCGGTATCTGGACTGGGCACGATATTTGTTGACCCTCGTTGCTCTGCTAGCGATCCTTCAGACTCTGCTGGTCCATCCCATGCTTCATGATGGTTGTGGCTTATTACCTGCTGATGCTGCTGATGTTAGGCTGTAGTTTCATTATGCTTTATGTAGTACTTTTGAAAACTTTGAGTTGTAGTATTTCTATTTCCTTCATGCATTGTATTTCTTTCAAAACTATGCACTTTGGTTTAGTATTGAGGTATAAAAATGCTAGTAATTTCTCTCTTTATGGTTATGGTTCCCAGTTGTGTGATTGCATGTATTCACTTTGTCTACTTTTATGGGGGAGCCATTATTTTATTTTGCTAATTGACAAAGGAGGAGAATACTTGATATTTGCTTTGGGAATACTTGATATGTGCTTTGAGCTTCTATATATATTATATTGTGCTTGCTTGGATTAGAACTTGTCTCAAGACATATCTATTTACGGAGGAGCCGACATGTTCATCTACGGGGGAGCTATTGTCTTTATTCCATATGTCCAGGTATGAATGTTGCGACATACAAATATCATATTTTTGTTAATTATCAAAATAGAGGAGATTGTTGACCCAAATTCGATCGCAGTCAACCTAATCTTGATAATTAACAAGACGATATATGTTATAATCCAACTTGACACATCAAGCTCCAAAACGGAACATCATCCCATATCCGTTCAAGACAGACATCATCGACGATTGCTTCGACAGTACTGCTGTTACTTGTATTCTAAGTTTGTATTTTTTTACTTTTTATTGAGTCTAGGCTATTGTAAGTTGAGTCGCACCGAGTATCTCAACCCTAGACTTAATACCCAAAGCTTCACCAAACAAACTCCAAAACTTAACGAGCCTGCATAGCCCATTTGAACTTTATGTCCCCTAGGAGACAGAGTTCGGGACGAACTCTGTCCCACACAAAGTTGGGGTCAAACTCTGCCCCATTAAAATTAGGAGCTAATTTTAGTGCTTGCTGGCTGCTAGTTGTCCAACGACTAAATATTTGAAATTTTGGGACGAGTTCTGGCCGAACTCTGCCTCTCTTGACTAGTATATATAGGCCTTGATTTCTCTCTTTTTCAATCATCCAATCTTCTCATCTTCTCTTCTCCTATAGACTATACATTCTAGAGCTTATTCTTCTCATATAACTAGCCACAAAACTTTCCAAGCCCCCAAGGTGCTCAGTGCGAGTCAACTAAAAATTTATGTGCAAGAGTTTCAAAAGAAGTCACTTGGACAATTCCAAGTTTCGCCATCCGCAAATCTGTTAGAAGTTGGCGTGCTCTTCTGAGTAAACGCACGTGGTTGTACGCTATTTCACAAATAGTGGATTTGAATCCTGAGCAAGAGTTCTCATGCCTGGACTTGTCCTCCACGAGGAAAACCATGTTAAAAACTGTTGTGTCTGCGTATGCTTCTCTGATCTCTATTTATATTTCTCACTTATACTCTGATTATTATTTCTGTTGGTTGGGCTTGAATAGAGTTAAATTTTTAATTGGATATTATCGACACATACTTTATTCACCCCTCCTCTAGAATTGCCTACACGTATGTGTCGATAATAGAGTATGTGTCAATAATATCCAATTAAAATTTTAAAAATCATGGTGTTAGCTAAAAAAAAATTTGAATTAAAAAATGAGTCATTCTGGACGAATAGAGTATGTGTCGATTATACCCAAGTATGTGTCGATAATACCCAACTAAAAATTTTTAATTGCCTACACATACTCTAGAGAAGGGGTGAATAGAGTATGTGTCGATAATACCCAAGTATGTGTCGATAATAGAGTATGTGTCGATAGCAGTATGTGTACTGGCTTTTTTATCGACACATACTCTATTATTGACTTGTTTTTTTATAAAACTGCTTGATCAAATGGAAGCTTGGGTTTAATTAGCCACTCGCTAGTACATGTGGATTACTGGCAATTCAAGCCATTATGGACGTATAGCTTGGTCGAGACGGCGCCCTTTCAGTTAACAAGTTATTCAAGCATGATCAAATGGAAGCTTGGGTTTGTCCATGACCATGTTTAAGTTAACAAGTTATTCAAGCATGTTTTATGGTATCGTTGGGACAATTATGTAATCGATTCATTTACTTGGTTTTGCAGAGCCTGAAATAATTCTCTCATTAGAACCTTATCTTTTCTCTTTTTGAGCATAGAATTTGTATTTTCTAGGTAAATCATTCTAATTCGATGCAGTTATCTGAGTTCTTATTTTTGAAACAGAGGGTCAAGATGAAGGAGGTCAGCCACTCACCTTAGTCTTTACTTCAGGCGAGGGATTGGTTGGCCGCGCTTAGATGTCGCCGACCCGATCACCTACAGTCGCATAAGCAACTCATTAAAACGCTGTGTTATTCAAAGGGATTAGATAATGAATGCGAAGTTCGAAAACGCAAGCCATGAAACCATTAAAAATATTTACGAAAATGCATTCATGAAAACCAAAGCCAAAGCCAAAGCAACTCCGGCATGAAAACCAGAGCAATGGGAGGTCTCTCCCGACTCAGCCGCAGAACCAATCCTTGAGGCACAACCCGCTAAATATGGGACTTGATTCCGAAGAATTCTTTCCATAATAAGAAAAGGATCTTAATTCAATCGTTTCCGCTCGACCGATTCGATCGATTTCGACCTATCGGTCCCAACCGAATCGATAGCGACAGCGTTCATTTCTCACACATCCCGTAGACGGAGAACGGGACATGATGTAGGGATGGGACACTACATATTGTGCTTCCTCTACTGCGGTATCAAGTGCAAAGAACTCAGATTCCATGGAGGAACGAGAGAGCTTAGTCTGCTTCTTCGACTTCCACGATATAGCAGCTCCACACATTATAAAAATGAATCCACTTGTGGACCTCTCGCTCTCCAACTCTGAGCACCAGCTGGCATGATTGAAGCCTTCTTCTGCCGACGGATCTCCACTGTAGTGCAGTGTATATGTCTGAGTCTTCTTGAGATATCTCATTATTCGTTTCACAGCTTTCCAGTGCTCGCTGCCTGGGTTTCTCAAGAAACGACTAAGCATTCCCACGACGAAAGCTATATTAGGCCTTGTGGCAGTAGTAGCATACATCAAACTCTCAATTACGCTTGCATACTCCAGCTGCCTAACGCATTCCCTCGAATTAGGATTCAGCTTCATATCACACCTGTAAGACGTAACGATCCCTGGAAGATCCTGATACCCGTACCGTGCGATCATCTTCTCAATATAATGAGACTATGACAGCACCAGTCCAATGTATGTCCGGATAATCTTGATCCCTAAGATCACATCAGCTTCCTCCAAGTCTTTTATACTGAACTTAGCCGAGATGAACTTCTTTGTCTCCGTGATACAGTCCACATCCGTACCTAGGATCAGCATGTCGTCCACGTGCAGACAAACGATTACACCTCTTCCATCAGCAAACTTTGTGTAAACACACTTGTCCGTCTCGCTGACCCTGTAGCCAATTGACCTTATGACCTTGTCAAACTTCTCATGCCACATCTTGGGAGCCTGTTTAAGATCGTACAAGGATTTTACCAACTTGTAGTGTCACGACCCAAACCCGGTTTTTGGATATGAGGCGTGTCCAAGTCCAGCCTACGCCGCAGCGTCGGCAGTAGAACGCTGTCTAGTACATAAACAAGTCACAGAGGCAATCTAGATCTCATCCACAAAATATGATACAATCCACTAACACAAATGAAACTGAATAATGAATGATAATATAAATAGAGTATCCAGTTTATCAAGAATTTCCAGTTACGTCCGGTGGATACAAATCCACTACCAATAGACGATAATAACATAGAAACATGGAAATGAAATAACTGAGTCCAAACTGTCAAAAGTACCCTCAGCTGTAGTGGCACCGTGGTCCAATGCTAGCTCCAACTGCTCGTGTGCACCTGGCTCAATACTCGGCTAAACCTGGAGATATCATCAGGTCCTCAGAGGACTAGCAAGATACATAATATACAAGCCTTTCTAACAGTTTAACATGCATGAAAAAAATCCAGGATATAAGCAGGAAAAACTAAGCAAGCGCGAGACATGAATGTAGGAACAGCTACGTGTAAATAAACTGCTAAAAACAAGTAAACAAGAAAATCAATGTAATACCGACCCTCTCCCCGAATATGGACTCGCAGGTCAGTTTCAAAGCAAGTCGCCCTCGCCCCGTATGTGGACTCGCAGGTGCAATGGACAACCCTCATTCCGTGTGTGGACTCGCAGCTTGGAAACAAACAAAATAAGAAAATAGCAGTTCAATCTATAACGTGATCGTCCTACGATACAACTCAACCAGTACAAGTGAAAAGCAGGTCAAATAAAGCTACAAGGCTAACTGTGAGCAATGGTAAAGCACATGTCAGCGGTCAATTGAATAATGAAAACAGAGAAGCATGTAAATAAAGCTGTAATGAAAGGCAAGGTATACTTGCATGTGGTCCTGCGCTGCTGGCACGGATCAGAATCTGGGTTGAGGCCCAAGTAACCTGTATTATAGATTTGCTGTACATTAATAATCCAACTTGGTAACCATTATCCACATCTATGGTTTTAGTATCCTTTAAGTTAATCATATAAAACCATCAATTTCTATTATTATCCTTACTTCTAAACTTTATCCTATATGGGTTAGGACTACACATCATTGCTAGGCTTCCAATTACCATACCCTCTCTAGCTAACTAATAAAGACCAACATCTGTTTTATACTCATACAATTTTAGGAACTGTTATATAAATATAGCAGTCACTCAACTGCTCTCCTATTAGCCAATAGGTAGCTCTACACTCATGGATTTACTTGCTGCTATCATAAGCACAGGTAGGTATACCACTTAGTTGATTGCTTTACACAGGTCTACCTAGGGGTCCTCCTAACCTGACACTTCACTACCCTTGTTTCCAGATCAGTTACAACCTGTACAAGCCCTCTAAAACATTGACCACTATGTGTCCTTACTCAAAGTAGGACCTGAGTATTCCCTGCATAACCTACACTTCCTACCTCATTTCTTCTTCAGTACTCGAATCCCCTCTTCCTCTAATACACCACTGTTATCAACACCCCAAGCAACCATCTGCTTTACCTATACAGGGACACCCCTTTACATCAACTGATATCAAGTAATTCTTTCTATGTTTCCACAGTTTCCAATTTAAATACCTAGGGACTATCCCACAGCAGTGGGTGGTACTGATTTGACTTGAGACACACCCCAAACCCAGTATTTCTCGAATACAAAGGGTCTCACCTGCTAATATTTAAACGGTACAGTTGAGGGTTCAAAGGGGGTTCCCTATCAATATCTATTGGGTATTTAGGAAAGCTCATACGTTGGTATCAGTTGATACAAGGAAGTACCCATGACAACACCCATTTGATGTAAAGAAACTCACAATTGTTCTGTACTGGTAGTTGCAGTTCACATATGCAAAAGTGCACAAAGCTATAAGAGGAAACTCAATTGCATGCTATCTTTGCCAAGAGTCATGCTAATCTTTGGTGACAATAGCTACATTGAATGCTCCAAGATTCAAATTATCAGTACAGAATCACCCAAAAGAGGCCGTGAATTGTGAGGATAGATAAGATCAAAACTAACTCAAGTTCTAATGAGACTGATCCTGCTTTAAATTCCTTTCACGATCTAAACCAATTACTTGATTAAATAGGCAGAAATGGTCTCATTGAGTCACTATTGGGCATAAACCTGAAGCCTGCATTATACCAGACATTCAACGTGAAAAATCAAATATGCAATGCAGGTAAAAACCATGCCTTGTTCCATTGATGTTGAGAATGAACCAATTACTCTGCCCTGGCATTTAAAGGATTATTGGGATCTAAGTAATTAAACACAAAGACTAACAAGACAAACAGTTATATATTCTTAATCATAATAATGAATCAAGAACTGATTTTCCATAAATAGAAAAAGGTAATGCAAAACAGGTTGACATGAAAATGATAAATAAAAGCAGGTCTCCAAGTATGGGCAATTCAATGAATAATGCAGGATCCCTATGTTCCGTTCACAGGGCTGATTCTATCTGATACCCAGATGGGGTGTCTAGGACTGAAACATGATATTGTTAGCCAACTAGTGGGGTCCTGACCTCAGTAAAGATCTGATGTGAACCACTGAAACAAAATAAGGGGATAAACTAATGTCTGGCTAAGGGTGTCCCTCTAAACCAATGGACACACCAGGAAACCCAACTTGGTACTCCTGAAAACAATATATAGATGCAGTTGCTACTTGTGTAGACCTTCCTGAGGCTAATACCCCTCCTAGGTGTTGGTATGACTATCCCAGTGGTTCTCTTCCCCCTCCAGGTCACACAGGTACTACCTGGGTTGCAACCTAGCCCAAGTCTAGGTCCACAGGATCAGCTTAGATTACCTGGTGCAACAAGTTTTCATATCAATGAAAAGAGTAAACTAAAAATTAGTGCTCATAGAGAATTGGCATGACTCTTCCTATACTACACATATGCACAGTATTAAACCTTACTGGTTTTCCTTAATACCAGGCACCTGTTTTGCTCCTATAGGCACTCACATCAACCTCTGACACACATCTCATGTTCCCAGCCATCCCCTGCTATGCTGCTCTACGTTTTCTTTTTTTATGTAGGTTACACTGCTCCTACATATGTATATGCCCCCTTCTCCTACCTCGATTACTGTTATTGGAGTCTTGTGTCTGTGGTGTGGGTTGGTACACTTTTATATGTCCCCATGATTCTACAACCAAGTCTCAAACACACCCCCATCTCCCTTGATCCCATATCACCCTATATTTCATCCAGTTTTTTACTTAGGAATTTACTCAAATACTTCCATCCCAACAAAACATGATAACAAGCATAGGCTTTTATTCCGATCATAAGCGATGACAGATGGAGGAAGATGATTACCTGATTGAAAGAGTTGAACACTCCTACTGACAGGAACTCCCGATCACCGACTTCCACGAACTCGAACTTGGGGGCGCAGGATACTTAGGGTTCTGGAGCTGAGGGATTTTGATCGAGTATAAATATAGGGAATAGTTAGATATGATCGAATTTGTTACAGATAGAGCATGGTCGAAGCAAATCTGGGGTTGCGTCTCAGAGTATTGATCCTAAGGGGTCGATCATTGAATTTAAATTTAAATTGGGTTTATTTGCACAAACCTCCTTCTCTAATTGGATTCTGCAAAGCTCCCCTCTCTTCTTTTCTTTAATTGCAAAACCTAACTTCTATTTTAATACTCATCGCCAAAGAAAATATTTAGAGGAGAAAAAAATATCAATAAAAAAAGAAAAGTATGGGAAAATTTGGGCCAAGGGTTCACAAACCTACCCACCTTAAAATAATTTCGTCCTCGAAATTCAAATAAAGCCATGATATAAATGAATAGTCAAAACTTGCTGCTACTAAAATAGTTTCAAATTCACACAAAATCTAATATAGGACTGTCAATGGTACTAATACTACGATCTACTATGCACTTCCGTCAACTCCTCCTTGTGCGGCTGGTAGTGGTGGGGCAGTCGCGTTTCGCTTCGGACAAAATCTAGATACGTGTTGGTTGGAACCACAAGTCCAACACAACCCTAACCATTTGCGGCACTGATCTTGGATGTGGCCCCTCTTCATGCAATACTGGCAGGTAGGAACGTCTGGTACTTGGTATGAGGCTGCTTGTGGCTGTTGTTGATACTGTTGTGCTATGTTCTTCTCTGGAACATTGGGTCGCTTTGCCGCTTCTCGGTTGCACTACACCAAAAAGGTCCTTTTGGAACGGTAAAATTCTATTCCAAATAATTTTAGAAACGTCTATATTTCGTGCCTATTTATGGGCTGCCAGATTTGTTGGAACGGAATAAAGGCGTTCCAGTAAACATTTATTGGAACGCTTTTATGGTGTTCCAATATTGGAACACTGATAAAGCGTTCCAAAAAAGAGTTCCAACAAAACATTCCAAATTACTCTTCCACTGCTTATTGGAACGGCTAAAAAGAGTTCCAATTTTGAAACATTAGAAACACGTTCCTAAGAAAAGCATCCCAGAATACTTTTTGCGCCAAATTTTGGAACACCTAAAAAGTGTTCCAGTTTTCAATATATATATATATATATATATATATATATATATATATATATATATATATATATATATATATATATATATAGCTTGAAATGATATATAGATAATATATTACAACATAAGTAGTTATGCTATGAATTTCAAAACATGTAGGGTTCCAAGGAAGTCCAAGAATGTATGTAACAAAATGGCATTTGACAATTTTGTATAAATCTTAAGATTTTATGAAAGTAAAATTCATTAAAATATACATGAAAGTAAACAAACTTCCATAGCACAAGTACATGGAAAATGAAGCATGTTAAAACTACATACACTAATAAAGTCCAAATGTCTTACATAAACATTGTATATATGTTTAATACAACTTTACTAAACTATCATGCCGAAAAAATATTCGAGAGCTACGAAAATAATTTGAGCAACATAGACTAATCTCTTCTGACACTTTCGTTCTAGTTAGCGCCTGGGAATATGATAACCGAGGAAGCAAAACATGTGACAACCTGTATACATATCAAAAATCGTTTAAAACCATGAAAAAATAATTTGACCACAAAAACGTATTCATTCAATGAGACGCATAAAGAAAAAAAAACGCTGAAGCAAAAAAGCACAACATATTAGAGATTGGTTGCTTGTATTTCACACTGAAGAAAAAGCACAACACATATGACAGACAACAACACAAATGAGCAGATTTACTTTTGTGAGCAATAAAAACTATCAACAACACTACAAGTATCATTATAGTTTAAATTAAAATTCATCACATGTCCACATTAAAAAAAGGCTTGATTGTAGTTTCATCAGCCATGTAACAAACATTTATTTTGAAGATAGGGAAACTTCAACCTGCTGCTAAATGTAAATGCCCTAGTGGCTGACGGAACTGCAATCAAGCTTTTATTCAGAAGCAGGTAGGATAACATTTACACATTCCTGTTGGAATACTTGCATAGGGGTATTTAAACAAAACTCAGAATATAACAACAGAATATAAGATATATAACAACAGAATATAAGATATATATATATATATATATATATATATATATATATATATATATATATATATATATATATATATATATATATATATATAACAACAGAATAACTATCAATAGTGAATTTTTGACTTGTGTTATCTATGAAAACATCACATGAAGTACTACTTCCCACATCGACGGTTTCTGGAGCTTCACTCTAGTTATCTGCAGAATTACCATTGGCTACAAAATCACTCCCTTCATTGTTTAGGCAATAAAGTAGTTACCGTCATAGTTTTCCAGTTACTAACTGGTGCAAAAAGAAAGGCTTGTAAATATATAACCCATTGTTTCACGAGTTTTAAGGAGACAAGGTGATGATTTAGTTTGTCTCGTAAGGTCCTCTTGGAGCATGGAAGAAGTTTGCATTCAAACTGAAGATTGTAAGAAGAGCACTGATGGGTACGAGTCAAATCTTTCAAAAATAGGGCATCTTAACTAGTCTACAGAATGAATAAATATTCTCGCTAATCAATTCAAGTCATTGAGCTAATTAGTGCATTGCATAACAATTTAAATACCTAAATCTACTAAGAAAGTAAAGAAACTTCATGGTGAAATTCTAACAATCACATAAAATCTTGATATGTTGACTAATATTTAACAATATAATGAACTTACAAGTTACTTTAGTTTGCTTCCAACTGGTACCTAGGGGTACAAAGAGAGCAAAAATTGGATATCCCCTGATTAACTCTACTAGCCATGCACATGGCTAAGCTACCTGGAATAATAGTTTCCATTATTTTGCTTCATTGTATAGAAGTTAGTGACTTTATAAAGTTGTACATACATATAGTGGTCAACTATTATAAGCAAATTGTACAGTTTGCCATAAGAGTATTCATACACTCCCATTATGTCAATCAATGCATGTATCCCCAACAGAAACTTATTCCTTGTCTTACAGAAGCACTGGTAAAATAATTTGTAAATATTGTAACCTAAATCACCCTAAAAGTAAAGATGAGGGGACCTTATTAAATAAGGAAAATCCATATCATTGAAATTTTCCAACATAGGAATAAATCTTAATCGTGAATTCTTGTAGGATATAATAGCATGATTCCTTAAAATGTTCAAATTAGTTTACCTTCCCTACAGGGTAAGATATTAGATAACAAATGAGCATCAAAATACAAGAACAAAAGTATATTTTATTATAAAAATATCTGAGGATAGTGGTGACATTTCAAAATATATTTCTGTTATGCTTTGGTTTTGGTTAGTTCTTTTCAGAGTTTCATATTTTTTTTAGGTTTTGTAGGTGATTGGCTATCAAAGTAAGTGTGTCGTGATTTCAGCATAGAATATGTGATCGAACTGCCTATCATTTTATCACCCAGTTAAAAAAAAACATAGTTGAATTTCGTAGAATTGTCTTACATGGACAGGTTTGGTAGTCCATGTACTTATGAATTTTATTGTTATAACTGCTCATGGCATAAACTTAACAGTTTAGAGTTTTCTGGTTGCATGCTAATTTAGATCAGTAATATCAGGTGATCTATGTTGAAAATAATGCTTAAAGGATTTTCCCCTTAAAAGAATACAAAACATTAATTTATGTTTTATCAAAGATTCATTGAACTTTTTTCACATCTTTGGCAGCAAAAAAACCCATAGATGATAGCGTTACAAAGTCGAGATGAATTTGTAAAGGTTTTGGGGATTTGGTTTGGATTTTGTACTAAGTTTTGGCTATTTTTTTCAATGTGTTTCAATTTATGAGAAACCCAACTTTGTTTGTACTAGGTGGTTACACTCTACTCTATATCTGTTACAATGGCGCTGAAAAGCTTATAGGATTCAAATTCATTTTCTTAATTTGAGGTATTGATATGGTTAAATGACCACCATTTCCTTACAACAGCCTGCGTAATGCTTACTCATGCATTCCTTAGAAAGAAATCAATTTTGTAGTGGAGATAACCGAGTAACTTACAATCTTACATTGCAATATTATATTAATTTTAAATAATGTCAAGATACGAAATTAGTGTCATTATCCAAGCCTTTTTTCCATTTGAATGGGGGTTGGCTGTGATGCATAAAAAAGCTTCTTAAAAAAACTGATATTTGCTATGACAACTTATCATTGCTACTTATGTAGAAGGGATCAATCGCATGGGCATTTTTTTAAGGAGCAATGTGTATGGCAATCACAGGGGGAATTTTTGATCTAGATGTATTTACTTTCACGCAAATAACAGTAGAAATACCTTATGTATTGGTTCCAAGCATATATATTACTCTCCTGATAAATGCCATGTTGGTATCTAGATATATCGCTTGATGTGAGTCTTACAAAGTAAATGCATTTTTATTTTAAAGATCATTTTGCGGAAAACATTATTAGCAGACAGGGCAGAGCTCATCTTGAATTTGCCTTAGGGTGTGAATTAATTACGGACTAGATATCTAGAGGAATCTTGACCACAGAGGGACCACAACTATATGGAATTTGTTTTTGAACCAAGGTTTAATTCATCTAACTTGGCCCTCTTTATTATGTGCACGAATTAGAAAAGGAAGTCTTCTTACTTTCCTTCCTGAAGTAAGTTTTCTATACAACTGGTTGCCTTATGTTATGACCATTAGTTGAACAGATAACTTTTTTTTGCTCCCATCTTGTCTAATCTTTTTTTAATTTATTTCGTTTCCTCGTCATAGTTTTATCTAGCATTTGAAGTAGAAATCATACGAGGAATCTTCTTAGATAATGAAGTTTTGTTATCCTTATAGAAATTACTTCTTTGCTTTCTGGTACTGCCAGAAACCAAATTATGAGTATGACTATTATTTAATTGAACTTCTAATTATCAAGTTTAATTTGTTATATATATATATATATATATATATATATATTAAAAATATATATATATATATATATATATATATATATATATATATATATATATATATATATATATATATATATGTTTCTTTTTTCTTTCAAAAAGATGGGGACTGTTATTGAACAAAACACTAAATTTTTTTTGCAGGTTTCTCTAGGAATGAAGTTTTGGGATAAAATTGTAGATTTTTAATTGGACCTGGTACTGATGGTGAGGTCTTAAGGTGGGCATCTGATGATGTTAAATTTTCTTTCTTCCAAGCATGCACTACAATCTCATTTGTATATTTTCTCCGTAGATAACGTATAGGTTCCACCAACTATAAGTAGTTATTACAACTGGCAGTTATCAGTTTCTTCTCCATGTTGCGTATTCTATCTGGTTCTTTTCTATTATATGATTCTGGCCAAAAGCAATTTCAATTGAAAATAATATTCACCAATAGGTGGTAGTAATTTGAGTTAAGAAGTCACTAATAGGATATACAAGTAGGTTTTAGAATACATAAAGGCTTGTTACCTTCAATCACATCCTTGATCAAAAAAATTGCTTTCACCTCATCCCAAGATATCTGAAAGTTTGATAGAAGAGAAAAGTCAGAACGAAGAAAGGCCATCTACAAGGGGGTTACAAAATCTGATCTAGCTGAA
Organism: Iris pallida; assembly: GCA_029216955.1. Classification (NCBI taxonomy): domain Eukaryota; kingdom Viridiplantae; phylum Streptophyta; class Magnoliopsida; order Asparagales; family Iridaceae; genus Iris; species Iris pallida. The sequence goes on along the minus strand of JANAVB010042020.1, from coordinate 30,941,761 downwards.
AGTTTGAGATTTGAGATGTGAGTCCCATATATATAATGCAATTTAAGCTGGAATCATCACAAATATCAATTAACTTGGACTGAATTTTTACTATAAAAATACACTTGAGAATGAATGTAGTTAATTTGGTTTAGTCAGCTATGCTAAGATGCGATTGTAGCAAGATAATATAATGATAGAAAACTAGGACAAGGTACCTTATCTCAGAATGCACACAAAGCTTTCCTATTTTTTGCAGATTCCTGCAAAATGTGAACAGGGATTAAGCAAAACGAGTGTAAAAATTAGCCAAAAAAATAAAGGACAATGATAAGGTACGACAGATGATACCATTCAAAAGTAAATTATTATGAAAGATAGGTACCCAAAGGCTCGTCCCCATAACCTTAAGCTCAAAAAATTGGATAATTTCCATAACAGTTCATTCAAATAAATATGTAAAAATAGGGGGTCACAAGTTAGTTATGCATTTTTATATAATCAAACTATCAGTTGCAGACAACCATGCATATTTCACACTTTGACGTGGCCACAAGGTTACATCTAAGTAAATATACATAAGTTTAACATGACATACGATTTTGTGAGATTGAATGTAAAGATTAACAAATGGGAAAATAAATTGACACTTGACATATTACAGTATTCTCTATATATGGCATAACATTTTTGTCTTATGCAAACTTTACAAGTATATAAAGGTGGAGAAGTTTGTGTGTAGCTTGTTGGACAGAGATGGACATGTGTGTTGTGTTTGACACAGATGAAAATTCCAATATTTTGTGGGAAGGAATGTCATAAACTCGTAAATAATAGATAATTACTAATGGAAAAAAAATACCAACATAGTATATACAACTCAAAAACTCACTGGTTCCGAAAGACTGGAACATAAGATTTTTATGTATGTGGTCAAAGAAGGGACAATAAAACGTTTACTGACTTGCAATGGACACTTTTTGTGCATTTGCTTTTAAGAGCATCAATTGCCTGCTTGAGACAATTAAAACTTGTTACATTTGAAGCCCCATGTTTGCTGTTAAAACAGTAGGATGCACTATATGCTACTAGTGCAATGGATGTCTGATTCTTGTAGTCTCTCTCCTTGATTTGGTGTCTCGTCCAACAAATTCTAGTTCACTAGAATCTATATGAAAATGCAGTAAATTAAACCTCACAATTCTCATAGTTATGTTTAAGCACTGCATTGGGAACAAGTAAATGTTTAGGTTATGTAGTATTTGTTTGGCTTAGAGCCCTATGCATACAAGAACTCTGGTAATCCATACAAAAAATTTAACAAACAGTTGGTGTGCTCCACAACAAATAGTCAACACATCAAACAAGCAAATTAAAAAAAACTATTCTTTTACTGCTAAGGTGAACATATATTCATCAGATCCACAAAATTAAAAACAACTATAAATCTATGGGGCAATTTGAAAGAAAAGAAGGGCCTTCTGATCAATTACGTGAATCGAGTAGTGTTGAAGCCGATGGACTTGAGGTCGACGACCTGGACGACGATCTCTGGTACCTCCTCGAGGAGTCCGATGACGGGGATCCCTTCCCTGTTGAACACGAAGCCACCGAGGAGGCCGTGTTTAGAGCAGAACATGTGCATGGAGCCTCCTTGGCCGAGGTATTCTCGACGTCCGCGGAGGAATCATTGATCACCATGGAAGCACCGCCAGGCAACCTTCTTCATGGACTCATGGATGATGTCTGGGTTTAAAATGATCCTGCTGTGAAGTCAGCCAGATCCGTCGTGATCCCTAGTGGTAAGAAGAGGGGGTTTCGTTCCCGCATGATAAGAATAGGGTTTTCAGTTCCCGCGTGGTTTGGGAATTATTGTGGCTCCAGGTTGCAAAAAGAAGGATATATTAATTCAAAATCTAGGCACGGTTTGGTGGGTACACTTGATCATAATTACGTGATTTCAATTCCTTTTAAACTTTTATTTGGAACAGCTTGTGTGTGTTCCAAAATAAATAATTTTTATTGAAAATAAAAAATTAAATATTTGGAACATTTTTTTTTTGGCACAGTTTTTTTCGTTCCAAAATCCAGGCACAGTAAATAGGTGTTCCAGATAAAAAAATGCCTAGTGTTCCTAATTAGCTATTTTGGTGTAGTGTTGGCTGCTGCCTCCTCCAGGTGCATCTCTCTCTCTTTTGCTTACGCTTCAATTCTGTCTCTACTGCCTGTCAAATTAGTCGATCCACTGCTTCTGAGAAAACTGCTTGGCGACTAGCCTCGCCTTGAACTTATCAATAGTTCCATCTGCTTTCATCTTCTTCTTGAAGATCCATTTACATCCGACGGGTTTTGCTCCTTCAGGAAGATCAACCAACACCCAAGTGTTATTAGAGGTGATTAAATCAATTTCATTGTCTATCGCCTTCCTTCAAAAAATAGCATCTTTGGTCTTCATCGTCTCATCATGGTAAGCGGATCTGCTTCCACATGATAGGTGACAAAGTCATTTTCGAAGTCCTTCGGCCTCCTCACACGCTTAGATGATGGCTCAGCTGTCATGCCCCGATTCGTAGACTCATTTATTTACATATTTATCTCTTAGAATCGATTGTCCTCGCTTGGGCATGATGTCGTACAAGTCTGGTATTGTACTTGTAAAAGGCAAGGATGGTACATAATTGATAATCTTCAAATAGAAGCACATCGCAGCGGCAGAAACAGACAAATTGAAGTTAATGAGGACAATCTTTCTTAGTGAATAGAAATACATCACTTTTTTATAGCAGCGGAGATAAAAAAAAAAGAAACTTGATGTCGCACAGAGATATATAGAACTTTATTATCTTTATTGATAATAGAAGAAGAGTACAAGACTTATATTGAAGTACAATAATTACAACACATCTCACTTTACATTGGAAGCCAACTGAATAATGCTATAGAGCTTACATTTGATACTTGATACGTTGGATTACAACTTGATATACCGACTTGGCTTACAACTCACTGGTACAACTGATTATAATGTTCCATACATTATGCCCTTTATAAACAGAAGACATCATCTTGTACAAGGAGAGCTTCTGCATGTCCAACAAATTTTTTATGTCGCGGGACCAATCAAGTCAATCTTCGTGTACAGAACATCCTAAGCACGAGCACCTGCCCACAAAACGTGGGTCAGTACATCATCTATGTACTGGCGAGCAGAATCCAACTCACTCGCCTAAACCAACACTAACTGGTCAATTTAGCAAGCATTTATTAAAATGATCTTTCTACTTGGGGCCTGGCATCAGTTTACAGTTCATGAGCAGAAACATTGAATATGTAAACTTGTTATCTCCTTTCTTATGTAAAGGAAACAATAAAACATACTTGGTGTTATCAAGTCCTGACAGTGTACATTTAGAGGCATCTTTTAAGCGTCGTTGAGTTAACATTAGCCAAACATGTTATAAGTATTCTTTTAGCAAGGCAACATTCCAGCATATTGTATTTAACATGTTGAGCATATTATAGAGTTCTCACTTAAAGGTAACATCATAACATCGTCTTGTTTAGCATGATTAAGCAAACAATTCCACCAACATATATTGCATATATCACATTTAAGTAATTTCTTACCGATATCCGACTCCGCGTACCTGCATAAGAACATAGAATAATATGATATACTTACTCTGTCTGCACAAAACATTCATTAGCATGCATCCTGACTATATGACCACTGGTGCTACGCACCATTTAAGGACTTTGTCATATAGGACTTCATAGGGTATGGGATGTCACGACCCGCACCCGGATATACGAGTACGAATACGTGGGCCACGCCCAGCCTACGTCACGGTATCGGCGGTAGAACGCTGTCAAGTGTACTATACTACAACATCTAAGAATCCATAACTAGAAATGTCCTCATGTCACATCACGAAACTAAGGAAGATAAGACAAGAAATAATAACAATATCACTAGAACAACTAGAATCTACAATGATCATAAGATAGGAAGATAATGAAGGAACAACAAGACTAACTAAGGAATAACTACCAGGCAACTCACATAGAGGAACAGTGTGAACCACCTCAGCTAGAATCATCCTGCAGTCCAACAAATGTGGCACAACTACTCCTAAAATTTTGTCAACATATCCAGTCGGGATGGAACGAGCACAAATCTTAAATAACAGTTCTAATTATACGATATTAAACATGTAGCAGTAAATAGAGAGAATATACAAGAAATCATGAAATGTACATGTGAGTATCATGGCAAGGTAAGCTGTAATCTAGAGCTAGAACAAGACAAGTAAAACTGATCATGGCATGTACAAGAATCAAGAATCATCTATCTAAGTGTGTGAGTACTAGTTTCAACATGTGGCCGGCTTGGGTCATGCACAAGGTCTACTGGCCTGGTTAATCATACGTGGGGTGTATGATTAACACTCACAAGATCTACAAGAACAACAAGGTGGATAATGACCACACATCTACACTAATACTCCCCATCCCCGACTAGTATAGTGGATCCAACCATGACACATCATGACACGCGATTCTTCGAGAGGGTAGCTAGCCTTCGCAGGAATCGTGTCTATACAATGCACAAGGAACAAGAAAGACTTGCACAAGATATACCAAGGAGAGCGAGGAATAACATCTCATAACGGGATCCAGGGAAATACCAATCCGTGTGAACAATGTGTCAAGAGAACAAGGGTATCTACACTAAATACAAGAAACATAGACGATATCATAAAACAGAAATATTATCAGAGAATGTACTCGCCTGTGATTTGGTGGAATATGTCAACGGGTCCAAGAACAGTACCTCGAGGACCTATAGGTGGAAATACTGTATCAATATAAGGGTTTGGAAGTAAATCAAGTCATACTAAGTCAAACTAGGTCAAGGCAAGTCAAACTAGATCAATCTAAGTCAATGGTTGACTTACAGTTAACTTTGGGTCAACTGGTCAACTCTGGTCAACTCTAGGTCAACTCTAGGTCAAACTTGACTAACATTGACTAACAGTTGACTTTGGGTCAACTGGTCAACTTCGGTCAAGTTCTGGTCAATCCTAGGCTACGGTTGACTTTCGGTTGACTTTGGTCAAAAAATAGTCAACTGTGGTCAACCAAGGTCAAAACTAGTCTAACTTAGGTCAAATGTTGACTCTACTTCGACGTTTAGTCAAAGTAGTCAACCATGGTCAAACTGGGTCAAAGCTAGTCTCTACAAACATCTACAGGGTCAACACATTCAATTTCAGTGGTTGTGAAATCACTGAATCGATGGATCTCAAAATACCACAAAAGGAGAAAGATTATAATAATAGGGTAAAAACCTACAGATGTTGTCGGATGATAAAATAAATATCACCAACGTGTCCAGAATGGTCAAATCAGCTAGGATAGCCTGTCCAAAAGTCCAATTTGAACACAGGGGCAAAACGGTAATTTTGGGCCAAAATGATGTCCGCCCTTGGACACACTTTACACCGAAAAATGTGCCAAAATAAAAGTGCACAAAACCTAACAAATTATATGTCCACAAATCCAGAATGACGATACGAACCCAACGGTATATCCAGAATTGGATTTCGTTGACCCGATCTCAAATTGGTCCGTTGACCCGGACATTGGAAACCGATTTGCATGAAAAAGTGTGTCGATGCCAATGTCCACAAAACTCAGCAAATTATATGTCAATGAGTCCAGAATGACGATACGAACTCAACGGTATATCCGGAATTGGATTTCCATGAGCCGAACTCAAAATGATACGTTGACCTGGATATTGGTATCCGACTTGCACCGAAATGCGTGCCGGAACCAATGTCCACTAAACCCTAGCAAATTATATGTCAACGAGTCCAGAAAGACGATACGAACCCAACGGTATATCCAGAATTGGATTCCGATGGGTCGATCTCAAAGTGACCCGTTGACCCAAAAAGTGGGACTCGCTTTGCACCGAAATCTGTGCCAGGGCCCACGTTCTCCAAATCTAACAAACTTTATATGAAAACATGCCAGAACGACGCCACGAGTCTACTGGCGGTGTCAAAAATTGAATCCGGAGTCCCGGGTTCAAAAATGGAATTTAACAAGTGCAACACTAAGAATTCGAACGGCCAACTTTGGCGTCGAATTCGACCGACCTAACAAGCTCAAACTGAAATAAAATCTAAAGGGGGTAGGAAGAAGGTTATACCAGCTGTGCATCGGAACTGGTAGCGCACAAAACGGAGCTACGACGACGAAGATACGAATCCGCAAAGTTGGCGTCGCAAAACTGTCCAAAAACAGTACAAATTAAAACGTCAACTTGGTGGCCGGTTTTGATGTATCAAACGACGAAATTAACGGGTGAAATTTGACAGAGGTGAAGAGGGATATACCGAGATTAAGACGGAGCAAGGAGTTCGCCGATCCATCGATCGGATCTCCCAGAAAATGCATGCGAAGTCGCTGCGACGGAGCGCAAATTCTGGAATTTCTTCGCGCGTGCGTCGACGGGACTCCGAGAAAAACGTTGAAATCGCCTAGACGGCGCATCCCGGAGGACGTTGGCCGCCACAGGGTGGTCGCCCAGGGGGTCGGGGGCCAGCCACGCGGCGGGGCGCGACCAGGGACCTCGTCGGCGGCGACTGCCGGCCGCGGCGGCGCACCTGCGCGCGCGGTTGCTGCTGCAGCGCCGCGCGCTGCTGCGTTTGCAGCTGCTGTACTGCTGGTCGGGGGGCTCACCGGCCTGGCGCGGCGGCGGAGCACGGCGAGCGGCGGCGTACGGGTGATGGTGAATGAAGGTGATGGTGTTGGTGTCGTTTGTGATGATGATGAAGATGACCATGGTGATGGTGATGTTGGCTAATGGTGGGGTGGTGGGAGTTGAGGAAGATGATGAGAATGTGAATGATGAAGAGGAGGAGAAAGGGGGGGCTCGGCCGAATGGTGGGGGAAGCTCGGCCGAGCATGGGGGAGCTGCTGTGAGAGGGATTAGAAAGAGAGAGAGAAGTATGTATGTGTGTATTCTTTAAATGAGAGAGGAGAGAGAGAGTGAGATTTTAAAAGATATTTAGAGAGAGAGAATGAGAGAGGGGGGTGCTAAGAGGTCGGCCACACATGGGGGGGGTGCTATGAGGTGGAGGTGAGGGGGTGAGGTGTGTCTGTTTGTATAGGTGTTAGGAGAGAGAGAGAGAGAGAGTTATATGCATATATATATATATATATATATATATATATATATATATATATATATATATATATGTATGTATGTATATATATATATATTTTTTATTTTATGTATATATATATATATATATATATATATATATATATATATATATATATATATATATATATAAAAAAAAATAAAAAAAAAAAATATATATATATATATATATATATATATATATATATATATACATAGGATATTTATAAAGTGGAGAGACAAAAATAGGTATTTAAAATAGAGAAAAAATAGGGAAATTATGTGGGGTGCTTGGACAGTCATGAGAGGACAACGTGGAGCTTGGGTTCGTGTTCGGTCGAGCCGGGTCGGGTCAAAATCGGAAGGGGGCAATATTCGAATTAAAATGGGTGTTTATAATCATGGGCAAATAAATAACATGCGGGGACTCAAATAAATGGGACACAAGTGTCAGACGGGTAGTAGGCTTCGTATGGGCCATGTCCCTATTTCGGGTCCCGAAATTAAATTGGAATTTAAATCAGGTTTTACGGTAGATAATTAATTGGTCTAAATTGAACCGAAAGTTGTGCGAAGGAAATGGAGCACAAAATGGAGTGTCTGAGTGGGACACGAAGGTCATGGGTGAAGAGCGTCTCGAGTAGATCAAATATGACAAGTTGGTTTTGAGAAAATAACTAGTCTGGTGTTCCTAAATTAAAAGTCATGGTAACGCGCATATGATGATCAAGGAAAAGAGTGGGAATTCAATTAATAATTAAATGGTCTAATATTGACCCGAACTTGCGCGAAGCAAAAAGAGCACAAGGAAACGAGTTCAAGTGGGACAGGATATATCAAAATGAAGATAATCTCGTTTACTACAAACTCCAAGAAGGAAGTTTCCAGAGACTGGCATCCCTGACGCTTCAGAAGTCAAAGGCACGGTAAAGAGCATTAAATCAAATAATAAACAAATAATAATATCTATTCAAAATAATTGAATTATAAAATTGAAAAAATAAGCCCTAAATTCAGGGACTTACAATCCTACCCACCTTATAAAAATTTCGTCCTCGAAATTAAAGGTTGCTAGTGGGGTTAAAACATGATAGAAGATTTAGGCAATAATTTAGGCACGATCCAAGAATGACGAGTTTGCATGATCAAGAAAATTGATTTACAATTATTCAGGCACGATGAGGGATTTGGCACGATAGAATCATGATATGGACAAAATTATATGCGCATGATTTCAGAAATAAGCCAAGTCACTGGGGCACAATTTTAGAGACAATTAAGAGAATCGAAAATATAATTGAAGTTCAAGTACGGGGTGATCTGTAGGACTTAGGTTGATGGAAATCAACCTGAAAGTCACACATGCTCGATCAAGATGAAAAGCTAACCATGACCAAAACAAGGTTTGGCATAGTTGAGATAAAATTTCAGACATAAACAAAATCGAAGTCAAGGTCTTATAGGCCCGATCAAGATTAAGGAGGATGATTAATAAAATCATGAAATACGATCCAAGTTCGAACGCGATTGAAATCGAAAATAGTCTAAGTTCACTTGGCACGATTTGAGGGTTAAGATTATCAAGATCATGAAAATCAAAGTTGGATAGTCATGATCTAAAACAGGGCTAAGAGAAGCAATGGAGAGAAAAATTTGAGAATAGCACGATTGAGAGATAGATTTGATAGAAATCAGATTATAGGTCACATAAGCACGATCAAGATCCAAGTTCAGTTATGAAAGACGATAAAATCATGAATTCGAAATCAAGGTCCTAAAAGCATAATTTAGGAAGGAACCCAAGTCACAAGGAATTTGAAGTCATCTAGAGTATAGTCAGCAACCAAGACTCTTTGGCACGATAAACAAGATGACCAAAATTGATTGGTTATGGACAGAAGGGAATCAAAATCTTAACAATATCAAAATTTAAGAAACAATTTAGATATGAAAATTTCAAAATTTTCAGAGTTTTCAAGTGTAGATGACAGATGTAGATACGAGATAGGTGATTTGTGTAATCAAGAAATAGCTAAACAAGGCAAAGAAAATGACGGTAAGATGAGAAAATCATCATGCGATGGGAGAGAAAATAATGATAAACAAGAAATAATTATAGGAATTATCTTGCTCAATTGGTAAAAGAAGTGAATCAACTTAAGATATGACCTGATAACCATACACGTCTATCCAAAATCATGTTGCCAGAATTCTCGCCACGCCAGTAAGCATAGCGGTAATAAACAATGAAGTCCATAACTATGGTATACACCCTATAATCATGTCATCTAGATTCCTTACCACGCCAACCGGTATGGCTGCAAGAGAATCTAAATGACATAACTAGGATAGTATATCCAAATCAGGCTCCATGTCCTTGTCTCGCTAGCTAATATGACTGCGATGAATTCTAAACTCCATAAATAAAGTAGACACTTACTGTTCTCATCGTCCTCGTCCAAAATATGTTTATCAGGATATCTTAACTCAATTCTTAAAAGAATTATCCAAAACAAAATCAAAGGTCAACAACGAATATTAAGATTTAAAATTCAACAACAAGTCAAGGGTAAGTTAATAGAAACAACGGAAACAACTTCCGAGATAGGGTTCAGAGGAAAATCTCAAGAAAAGTCCCGAGGGTACTACCTAGGTCAAGATAGAAAATGGTGGAATACAATCTAAAACAAACCTCGACAATGATACGAGGTTGGTAAATCATATTCTCTCCCCAACCTAGATGATATATAAGTCCAACTTATACCTCCCCTCTGGGGTCCACAAACTCATTCCAAGAAAGAATAAAGTTTGATACGGACAAATATTTCAGAAATCAGGACGAACAGGAATGAATGGGAAAAGTTTCGAAAAGTTCGAAATAAGATTCCCAGGGATCATCTCTGGAATCTACCAAGAGTTCCTAATATGTGACTGAGTACCAAAATCCTATAATATTCCATAACTTAACCTTAATCCTAGGACAGGATCGCAGTAGTACCAGATAAGCTCAAGTACTACCACGACTTCGCATTAATTGCAAAGACAGAACTGCATGGGCCACCACTAAAAACGTGTCACGACCCGCACCCGGATATACGAGTACGAATACGTGGGCCACGCCCAGCCTATGCCGCGGTATCGGCGGTAGAACGCTGTCAAGTGTACTATACTACAACATTTAAGAATCCATAACTAGAAATGTCCTCATGTCACATCACGAAACTAAGGAAGATAAGACAAAAAATAATAACAATATCACTAGAACAACTAGAATCTACAATGATCATAAGACAGAAAGATAATGAAGGAACAACAAGACTAACTAAGGAATAACTACCAGGCAACTCACATAGAGGAACAGTGTGAACCACCTCAGCTAGAATCATCCTGCAGTCCGACAAATGTGGCACAACTACTCCTAAAATTTTGTCAACATATCCAGTCAGGATGGAACGAGCACAAATCTCAAATAACAGTTCTAATTACACTACAAAAAAAGTGACCTTTGGGGACAACAAAAAACCGTCTTAAAAACTGTAATTACCGTCCCAACAAATATTTGGGATGGCCTTTGGGACGGGAATGGCCGGTCCCATTAGGGTGGCATGGCAAAAACTTTAGGGACGGATATTGCCGTCCTAATTACTGTTAAAGGACGGTTAGGCAAAACGTCTCAAAAGTTTTCAAATTTATGCTTTTGTGTGACGGTTTATTAATTTGTCCCAAAAAACAAATTTTTGTAACAGATATATTTCGTCCTAATAAATAAGGGACAGAATTTTAAAAAGTATTGTTATCGTGCGAAAAAACTTAACAATTATTTAAATTATTATGGAATTACTAATTTCCTGTTTATATATAAAATATATAATTGAATTTTATATACAACAAAAATTCATACAGAACTATTTTATTTAATCGAAAATGCATATGGCAGCCGCAACATTAACAAAGCGTAGCCGCAACATTAACAAAACAATTTCTATAAAACATATTTAAAGGTAATATCCCATTATTCACAAAATGAAATCCAAGTCTTACATCACTTAGAGTGTTCCCATCAAGTTTTACATCAGCAAGCATTCACTTAATTTACAAAATAAAATCTACGACTTTTTACACAAGTCCAAAACATATATATTTGATTTTCCACATCCATTGACAAACCGATCCACACATCCATGGCTGCCAGCAGCATTGGCTACCTGGAAACAAAATAAAATCTACGACTTTTTACACAAGTCCAAAACATATATATTTGATTTTCCACATCCACAAACCGATCCACACATCCATGGCTGCCAACAGCATTGGCTACCTGGAAACAAATGAATATGCCAGAAATATGGTTAGTTATAAGTTAATTGGGACCTCAGATTCATGGAAAATTAATTTGCGACAGAGACTTACTTGAGTATATCAGGAAGGCGGAAAGCACCCACGAACATACTTGCAACTTGTGCTTTGAGCTCAGTGCTAAGCTCACTCTTCATCCTCTCGAGCTCTTCCTTATGTCGAGCCTCTTGCTCAAGACGCTCAGCTTTAAGATCATTTTTCATTGTCTCAACATAGATGATTCAAATAAATTTATTTGAAGGTATGGAGAGAGAGACACTTTCCTGCAAAAATAGTTAAACCAATTTATCTCCATGAGTTTCGTTGCTAAATTCGTTTGATAAAAATACTAAGTGCCAAAGTCCCCCCTACAGATCCAAGAAAGAGCCCAACAATAAGAAAGGTTCAGGAAATGCACATTGACATCATGATGGTTCTCATACTGCTAGCATCTTTCTTACACATCCTGCTTTGTATGAACACTAAAAACTTACCCCATATATACTTTGTACTTGTTTCCTTTACGTATATGCTGCAATCGAACATTTTCTTTCTGATAGGATCATCAATGTCGGTGGTGGCACCATCCTCCCCAGTCACTTGTTAGTTTGTGCAACTGTTTACTGGCAACCAAGCAGCAAAGGATGCCCATTTACAAGAAGCTCGCATTTTAGAAGTTGGATAAACCAACAAATGCTTCCCCAAAATCAATAAACTTTCTTGAGCTTGTTTACCACTAAGATCAGTTTAACCCAATAATCTGGAGCAGCTGCTCTCTATATCAGCAGCTACTACGCTGAAACTTCAAAAAATTTGCAAGTATTCATCTCCCACATTTATGCTAAAGATTAATAATAGACAGGAAATTGGTTGCTGTACATAATTTTAACAGATTGAATTGTCTGGTTGCGACTAGTCAATCTAATGCTAATGAACAATAAAAGCTTGATTAGCAAATTGGACTCAAGTATTACCAAATAAAAGATCAAATTTGGATGACCAATATCCCAACACCTATTCTGGTCATAACAAAGTCCAAATTTTTCATTGTCTCAACATAGATGATTCAAATAAATTTATCAACAAGCAAGTAACCAACAGCTTTAAGATCATTTTTGTAGGTTGTATGGAACATAGATGATTCAAATAAATTTTTTTTTTGCTAGTTTACCAACAAGCAAATAACCAAAACAAACACAACAGAGAAAACCACAAAACTTATTTCAAAAACTGCATTACAGGAAATAGATAGAAGAATCAAGTACCCCATGAAAATTGGTATCTTTCCTAACAGACTTCAGTTGACCTTGATAGTCTTTTGGAGGAATTTACTTGATGCAACAAATACCAAATTATGCCCCAACCTCCAACTAGCCTTCTAATAATATGAAAAAAAAAATCATCTTACTTGACCAATAAACAGTACTAACTAGAGGGCTAACACAATGTTGACATCATGTCCTCCAAGTCCGCAAAATTCTTAGGAAGCTTTCTCAATTTTAAGAGAACTCAATGGCCACCCACGTTATGATGAAAAGTTACAAATAAGATGAACCACTCGTAACATAAAGCTACCTATTATATGATATCGCCAATATAAATAATTATAAATAGAACAATTCAATTACAATTGGCACTTCAAAGAAGTAGCTTATACTATATGATATTTTAATTGCAATTTGTTACTACATGACCAGTTACCAAGTTGAAGTAGCTTTAACAATTGGAAACAAGACTAATATATATTTCAAGGCTGATATATACAAACATAAACTACATTATTTATAAGAAGAACCAACTTACTTTTGCACCTCCATGAAGGATTATCCTGCCAAAGTAATGAGTTATGGTTCCAAGGGAGAAAGTAACGAAAATAACACACAGCTGGACAATAGATTGGAATGGTACATAAGTAGTCTGCATCACAGTTTGCTTGAGTTATGGTTCCAACTTATTTTCGTTACTTATCTTAAGAAACAAAAATTTTGTCGCAGGAAGACAAACATGAAGTTTGCTTGAGGAGCCATGGACCCAATACCCTCTCATCATACTAGAGGGGAGTTTGAGAAGTTATTTCACCCTACGAGAGGTCGCGCGAAGAGGTGTAGAATGGGAACTGGCCCGAGTCGTTGACCAAAATTGGGTTGACTAACCAGAATTTCGATGAAATTCTAGGTTTTCCCGAGGAGGAGGTATGCAGGGATCAAAATTCCAGCCCGGATCTAGCTGCTTTTGGTGATTTTAGCAGATTTGAATTGGATTTTGTGGTAAGTTTCATCAAGAATCAAGTGCTTGAATTTGTTGGGCTAATTTAAGATTTTGTAAAGCCTAAATTAAGAATTTTTAGCCTATTTAAAGGGGCTAATTAAGGTGATTGCCCTATGGTACTAAAGAGTCTGTGCTCGTTCTTAGATTCTTACTCTTCCTGATACAAGAGGCTTGTGTCCGAAGGGTCGTCAACTTCACAAGAGAGATCGTTAACGTTGGTTCGTTAAGTGGTTACTAGGTACGTGTTCTAGTTAGGGTTGGGTTATTACGATCTTATTCTAATTAATCTCCTTCTTGAGAAGTTGTAAGGGATCAGTTATTTGGGGCAAAGAAACCGATACATATCGTCTTCAATCTTATTATCATATATAAAATTTGGGACTTGTCCAGATGGTTGAAGCCACCACATATATGTTTGTTGATATGTGCTTAGCTCTTGAAAAGCTGGATCGTGTTCGTGTCATTGTGGGTTTTCGTGGTCGACGTTCCAAGTATCCTGCCTAAACACGATTTTTTAAATTCCAACACAAGCATAGTTACCTATGATACACAAATATGGACGTTGATAGGAACACAGGTACGTATACGATACGGATACTTACACAATTATTTTTGTTTTACTGCAATATAGGTGCCAAGTCATGTATTTCGATATGCATTAGTACTAAATACTATTCTAAGAAATTCAGCATTTGAAAATGCATGTATGCTTTCCACTTAGGTTTGAGTCCATTTGGTACCACTAATAATTAGAAATCGACAAGAATCCAGGTTTACCTGCACGGTATTACTCGTATGTCACTCTTGTTCAGCATAGCATCTTGGATCCTGATTTACATTGAGCAAAAGATGGAAAACAATTCAGCATATATCTTCACATTATGAAATTGACGACACTATTATATAAATATTGAAGTAGAAGTTTAAAACACATCAGACTGGGCTTATTATCATAAGCATACTCTGTTATAGGAATAGCCTTCGTTCTAAGCTCCATGCTCACACCAAGCTGGTCAAGTGGACGCCATCCATTCATAAAATACCTATTGCTGCCCCTGCAGCCCGTAGGCTGTCAGATTTCTCCAAGACGAGTGCATCTATTCCTTTTCTGCACAACGCAAGACCACAATCAAAATTAATGTCTACATCTAGTTTCAGAAAAAACATAGAATAGTGTGTTTATATCTATGTTGCACTGACACGTGTTGCAGTGACGGGAAAATGGTGTATTTACCCTAATCCATGTCCTTTCAACCTAGGTGAATATATTGTCACTATCTACAAATTTATGTAGCTGTGTTCGTATTCATACAACACGCGTTCATCCTAAAGACTAAACTGACATATGTTACATATTTAATGTTGAACAATATAAATATTAACCCGCAACCCTCACCAATATTCTAGAGTTTTGTGCAAGTGAAAGGAACTTTAACATGGTATCGGATGTTGGATCTAATTGAACATATGGCGTTGGTGAATGCCCGCAACTGAAACAAGTTAGAAGACTCCAAGGAAGAGAAACATATTTTTGATAGTTGGTGGCTCGGCTTGTTCCTTCCTTTTTGCCCTTCCCAGAAATAAAACCTCCTCTTAGCGCCTGTTTAGTTCAGGTGCTTCAATTTGTATGAATAAAATCAATGATTTCAAACAATTGTAGGTACAAATGGACCAAACCTTTCCAAGTACTTAAATACATATGATCTGTTACTATTTATTAGACAGGTTCTGATACATATTTGAACTGCATAGCCTGGTTTATGAGTTTCATTGTTGGTGACTGCTGCATTGGGATGAAAGGGACTTGAATACATACATGTATATACATACGTTGCAAATATACGACTAGCTTTTGTATATACAGGTGTTTAAAGGCCATGAACGAAAGCAACACATGGCACTGGTGTATAAATACGAGAGTACATGCCCTTACTTCCTTGGCCATGGCCCATGCTTCTTTCTTATCCTCTTCTCTCGTCTCCATCTCTGTATAAGTTCTCACCTGACTTCAAAACTAAAGCATATATCACATAGAGTTTGTACGACCTTACTAATCAGAAACCTTGAACTCTGATAACGGAGCTTGTCGAAAATTGTTATTGTTATATATAACATATATGCTAGATATCGATATTGATAGGGAAAAAATGTATAGTTGTGCCCTTCTCTCAAAATATTTGACATTGTCAGTCTCCATAAGCTATAGCCTAGAAGCACACCAAGTGTATAATGATTAAAAGCAGTATTGAAAGAGTTGGATCAATTGTGATTAATACATGGAACCTGATACTCATCTCAGAAATTAGGGCTTTCAATAAAATCAAAATCAGAACGTGCCAAATATAAATCAGCGCAGAAATTAGGGTGAAAACATACATTACGAATAATTTACAAAAATTAGGGCAAAACCTAGAAAGATGAGAAGTTCCAGCGGTGGAGGCTCTGTAGTCGCCGGATAAGTCTCTAGTGGCGGAGGTTGTGGAGGAAGATTTTTCTCCTTTTTCCTTCTAGGCCGTAGATTGGAACGAGGAGCGGAGCAGATTGGAACAAGGGACGGAGCATATCTGAAGCTTTGGCAGCAGTCGGAAGAACTCCGCGTGGTTTTTCTTCAAACGAGCAGATGGAGAGAAAAAAAGGAGGACATCATCATCATCATCATCTGAAGCTCTCTCCCTTCTCCCTCCCTTTTTCGTCTGATTTTTTCGATTTCCCTCACTTTTTCGTGTGGATTTTGGTTTCCCTCCCTTTTCCTTTTTCGTGAGGTATAGGTCAGGAGAGGGGAGGGTTTGGAATTGAAACGATTGGAAATAAGGGAGGGTTTGGAATGATCGGAGGGGGTCTGTGTAACTCTTTTATGTGAATTAATTTTTTATGCTTTGAAACGATTTTGTAACGGTTTAAGTGTGTTCCAAAATAAATAAATTTTTAAAAAAATTAAAACGTAATATTTGAAACAATTTTTTATTCTGGTACACTTTTTTTGCGTTCTAAAACATAGGCACGCCAAATAGGCTTTTTGCATTGAAATACGTCTAGGGCCCGTTTGGTAAACCGTATTTGGAGATAGAATTTGGATTTTTTTGGATTTGAAGAGAAATCCATGGAGGCATGGAATCCTATATTTGGTTGGAGATGAATTTGGATATGGAAAGTATGACAAAATCCAGAACTTGAATTTGGTTGGATTTGGGAGAAAAAAATTAGTTATTCTTTTATAACTTTGTTAAAATATTTATTCTTTAATAATTTTGTTAAAAATTAGTTATTCTTTAATAATTTTGTTAAAATATTTATTCTTTAATAATTTTGTTAAAAATTAGTTAATTAATAAAAAACTAACTAATAGTTAGTCATCATAATTATATTCTAAGTTAATAATTTATTAATTAATAATTTTATTATTTAATAATTTATAATAATCCTAATTAATAATTTATTACTTTATTAATCATAATTATAATAATTTTATTAATCATAACCATAATCTTAATTAATAATTTATTAATTAATATCCAATTATGATCATAATTAATAATCTACTAGTATTATTATAATATTAATTAATAATTTGTTAATAACTATTTTATTATAATATTAATTAATAATATTTTAATCACGACTAGAATCATATTTTATGATAATTTAATTAATAATTTACTAATCATCATTATATTAATTTATAATTATTATTTTTAAAATATTTAATTTATAGTTAATTAAAAAATAACTAATATTTATTTAAAAATTAACTAATCGTTAATTATTAATTCTTAATCGTTAATTATTAATTTTATAATTATAATAATCGTTATTTATTTAAAAATTAATTATAATTTATAATTATTAATCGTTAATTATTAATCGTTATTTATTTAAAAATTAACTAATCGTTAATTATTAATTTTATAATTACTAATCATTAATTATTAATCATTAATTAAAAATTATTAATCGTTAATTATTAATTATTAATCGTTAATTATAATTTTTAATCGTTATTTATTAATCGTTATTTATTTAAAAATTAACTAATTGTTAATTATTAATTTTATAATTAATAATAACTAATCATTAATTATTAATTATTAATCGTTAATTACTAATTTTATAATTAATAATAACTATAATTAAGTAATAGCTTAATTATTGATCATGACTATAATTTAGTTATTAATCATAAATCCAAATCCTATGTTTGGTTGGAGTTGGATTTGGACTTGGATTTGGATTATGAAACCATGATTTGGATTTGTATTTGAATTTTGGATTTTCAAATCCAAATCCAAAATCCAAATCCATTTACCAAACAAGCCCCTAGTGTTCCTAATTAGCCATTTTGGTGTAGTGAGGTATACTAGAAATTTTTGGCTTTAATGATTCAAGTAGAAGATAAAGATTAAAGTATGACATAATAAGTCAAACTTCAAACATATGCATACCCGCTGAGATTATTTGAGACGGTCTCAAAATTTATTTGGAACAAAAATTATTAATAGTCCCAAATAAAAGATCCATTTTTCAATCTGTCACCAATAAATTCGTTTTTTGTTACAAAAAAATATAGTAGTCCCAAATAATAATTTTTTAGGACGTTTAAAACTAGAGTTCTTAAAAGTGTTGTCCCAAAAGCCAACTTTTTTTGTAGTGTTATACGATATTGAACATGTAGTAGTAAATAGAGAGAATATACAAGAAATCATGAAATGTACATGTGAGTATCATGGCAAGGTAAGCTGTAATCTAGAGCTAGAACAAGACAAGTAAAACTGATCATGGCATGTACAAGAATCAAGAATCATCTATCTAAGTGTGTGAGTAATAGTTTCAACATGTGGCCGGCTTGGGTCATGCACAAGGTCTACTGGCCTGGTTAATCATACGTGGGGTGTATGATTAACACTCACAAGATCTACAAGAACAACAAGGTGGATAATGACCACACATCTACACTAATACTCCCCATCCCCGACTAGTATAGTGGATCCAACCATGACACATCATGACACGCGATTCTCCGAGAGGGTAGCTAGCCTTCGCAGGAATCGTGTCTATACAATGCACAAGGAGCAAGAAAGACTTGCACAAGATATACCAAGGAGAGCGAGGAATAATATCTCATGACGGGATCCAGGGAAATACCAATCCGTGTGAACAATGTGTCAAGAGAACAAGGGTATCTACACTAAATACAAGAAATATAGACGATATCATAAAACAGAAATATTATCAGAGAATGTACTCGCCTGTGATCTGGTAGAATATGTCAACGGGTCCAAGAACAGTGCCTCGAGGACCTATAGGTGGAAATACTGTATCAATATAAGGGTTTGGAAGTAAATCAAGTCATACTAAGTCAAACTAGGTCAAGGCAAGTCAAACTAGATCAATCTAAGTCAATGGTTGACTTACAGTTAACTTTGGGTCAACTGGTCAACTCTGGTCAACCCTAGGTCAACTCTAGGTCAAACTTGACTAACGTTGACTAACAGTTGACTTTGGGTCAACTGGTTAACTTCGGTCAAGTTCTGGTCAATCCTAGGCTACGGCTGACTTCCGGTTGACTTTGGTCAAAAAATAGTCAACTGTGGTCAACCAAGGTCAAAACTAGTCTAACTTAGGTCAAATGTTGACTCTACTTCGACGTTTAGTCAAAGTAGTCAACCATGGTCAAACTGGGTCAAAGCTAGTCTCTACAAACATCTACAGGGTTAACACATTCAATTTCAGTGGTTGTAAAATCACTGGAATCGATGGATCTCAAAATACCACAAAAGGAGAAAGATTATAATAATAGGGTAAAAACCTACAGATGTTGTCGGATGATAAAATAAATATCACCAACGTGTCCAGAATGGTCAAATCAGCTAGGATAGCCTGTCCAAAAGTCTAATTTGGATACAGGGGCAAAACGATAATTTCGGGCCAAAATGATATCCGTCGTTGGATACACTTTGCACCGAAAAACGTGCCAAAATAAAAGTGCACAAAACCAAACAAATTATATGTCCACTAATCCAGAATGACGATACGAACCCAACGGTATATCCAGAATTGGATTTCGTTGACCCGATCTCAAATTGGTCCGTTGACCCGGACATTGGAAACCGATTTGCACGGAAAAGCGTGTCGGAGCCAATGTCCACAAGACTCAGCAAATTATATGTCAACGAGTCCAGAATGACGATACGAACTCAATGGTATATCCGGAATTGGATTCCGATGAGCCGAACTCAAAATGACACGTTGACCTGGATATTGGTATCCGACTTGCACCGAAATGCGTGCCGGAACCAATGTCCACTAAAACCTAGCAAATTATATGTCAACGAGTCCAGAATGACGATACGAACCCAACGGTATATCCAGAATTGGATTCTGATGAGTCGATCTCAAAGTGACCCGTTGACCCAAAAAGTGGGACTCGCTTTGTACCGAAATGCGTGTCAGGGCCCACGTTCTCCAAATCTAACAAACTTTATATGAAAACATGCCAGAACGACGCCACGAGTCTATTGGCGGTGTCAAAAATTGAATCCGAAGTCCCGGGTTCAAAAATGGAATTTTACAAGTGCAACACTAAGAATTCGAACGGCCAACTTTGGCGTCGAATTCGACCGACCTAACAAGCTCAAACTGAAATAAAATCTAAAGGGGGCAGGAAGAAGGTTATACCTGCTGTGCACCGGAACTGGTAGTGTGCAAAACGGACCTGCGACGACGAAGATACGAACCCAAAAAGTTGGCGTCGCAAAACTGTCCAAAAATAGTACAAATTAAAACGTCAACTTGGTGGCCGGTTTTGATGTACCAAACGACGAAATTAACGGGTAAAATTTGACAGAGGTGAAGAGGGATATACCGAGATTGAGACGGAGCAAGGAGTTCGCCGATCCATCGATCGGATCTCCCAGAAAACGTGTGCGAAGTCGCTGCGACGGAGCGCGAATTCTGGAATTTCTTCGCGCGCGCGCGTCGACGGAACTCTGAGAAAAACGTTGAAATCGCCTAGACGGCGCGTCCTGGAGGACGTTGGCCGCCACAGGGTGGTCGCCCAGGGGGTCGGGGGCCAGCCACGCGGTGGGGCGCGACCGGGGACCTCGCCGGCGGCGACTGCCGGCCGCGGCGGCGCACGCGCGCGCGGTTGCTGCTGCAGCGCCGTGCGCTGCTGCGTTTGCAGCTGCTGTGCTACTGGTCGGGGGGCTCGCCGGCCTGGCGCGGCAGCGGGGCACGGCGAGCGGCGGCGTGCGGGTGATGGTGAATGAAGGTGATGGTGTTGGTGTTGTTTGTGATGATGATGAAGATGACCATGGTTATGGTGATGTTGGCTAATGGTGGGGTGGTGGGAGTTGGGGAAGATGATAAGAATGTGAATGATGAAGAGGAGGAGAAAGGGGGGCTCGGCCGAATGGTGGGGGAAGGTCGGCCGAGCATGGGGGAGCTGCTGTGAGAGGGATTAGAAAGAGAGAGAAGTATGTATGTGTGTATTCTTTAAATGAGAGAGGAGAGAGAGAGTGAGATTTAAAAAGATATTTAGAGAGAGAGAATGAGAGAGGGGGGTGCTGTGAGGTCGGCCACACATGGGGGGGGTGCTGTGAGGTGGAGGTGAGGGGGTGAGGTGTGTGTGTTTGTATAGGTGTTAGGAGAGAGGGAGAGTTATATATATATATATATATATATATATATATATATATATATATATATATATATATATATATATATATATATATATAGGATATTTATAAAGTGGAGAGACAAAAATAGGTATTTAAAATAGAGAAAAAATAGGAAAATTATGTGGGGTGCTTGGACAGTCATGAGAGGACAACGTGGAGCTTTGGTTCGGGTTCGGTCGAGCCGGGTCGGGTCAAAATCGGACAGGGGGCAATATTCGAATTAAGATGGGTGTTTATAATCATGGGCAAATAAATAACATGCGAGGACTCAAATAAATGGGACACAAGTGCCAGACGGGTAGTAGGCTTCGTATGGGCCATGTCCCTATTTGGGGTCGACTAGGTTGGGTCGATGTCGGGTCCCGAAATTAAATTGGAATTTAAATCAGGTTTTACGGTAGATAATTAATTGGTCTAAATTGAACCGAAAGTTGTGCGAAGGAAATGGAGCACAAAATGGAGTGTCTGAGTGGGACACGAAGGTCATGGGTGAAGAGCATCTCGAGTAGATCAAACATGACAAGTTAGTTTCAAGAAAATAACTAGTCTGGTGTTCCTAAATTAAAAGTCATGGTAACGCGCATATGATGATCAAGGAAAAGAGTGAGAATTCAATTAATAATTAAATGGTCTAATATTGACCCGAACTTGCGCGAAGCAAAAAGAGCACAAGGGAACGAGTTCAAGTGGGACATGATATATCAAAATGAAGATAATCTCGTTTACTACAAACTCCAAGAAGGAAGTTTCCAGAGACTGGCATCCCTGACGCTTCAGAAGTCAAAGGCACGGTAAAGAGCATTAAATCAAATAATAAACAAATAATAATATCTATTCAAAATAATTGAATTATAAAATTAAAAAAATAAGCCCTAAATTCAGGGACTTACATGGGATGTGCCCTTCACCAGGTTGCGAGCCCGAATGAAGGTCCTAATACCGCGTGCCACCAAAGCATGCTGATTCCCTCCTAGGCCGACTCGATCCCACCGCCGAGGGTACCGTTCGAGGAAATAATACCTTGTATACAAGTTTGCCCATGGTCATGCTAATGCGTGTCCGACCCGATCGTGTTCGAAGTTGTATGATAAAATATTAAGATAAGTAAAGGCAACATTTTATTAACTCATCCTTCCAACATTACTACCTGTTCACTTGGTGATCGCAATGATCCCAAGCCTCATCATTTCTCATTGCATCAACCATTACAACATTTTTCATATCATTTCTTTCTAAGAGGAACAAACAATATTTCATTCATCTTAATAGGACCTGCAGCATTTCATTCATTTCATAGGAACATTATTCTTTCTTTTATTACTCATAAGGAAACAGGCAACAACAATAGTTACGCAGAAGGTACATGATTCTAGTGTTTCATTCAGTTCTTTGTGTTAGTAGCACAACCAGTTCATTTCTCATGTATCATTCACATAGCATCTCATTACTCAAGTATTTCATTGCTTAAGCAGTAATAACAGAAGGGACGTTATCAATTCATTTCAAGCATCAAGTCATATTAACAGTTCAAGTGGGATTCGTTCAACAATTCAATGATCATGAGTTGTACATTCCAATGTTAGGCAACTTAAGCATCTCTATTATCCAGTAACCAAAACACGGAACATTTAGGGGAAATTCATAACATAACATTCCTCCGTTTTATTAAGCATGCCGGAATAAGGAGGAGGGAGGACAATTCTACTCGCTTAGTACAATGAGTCTCACTATTCCAATCGCACATGTTCCCACCTAGCGTAGCTCCACTAGCGAGCCACGTTCCAATACCCATACGGTTCACCCAGCTAAGAGACTGCATCAGTCTCAATTGTCTTGATTCCCAACATAAGTCATGGTCCAACATTACATCAGCGAGTTCTGGTTCAACCTTTATTTCCACAACAACATCTTCTTGGACTACATTCTTATTAAAAACTTTAATTTCCTACGCACCTTCATTGTTCTCCGGAACATCCACAAGAATAATGTTCTTGTGCCTTGCAAACTTGTCTTTAAAATATTCTGCGTCGCGAGCTTCAATGATATAATTTGATTCAATATCAAGAAATCTTCGAGTATCACTCTTCTAGGCATAACCCAAGAAAATTGTCTTCGTAGTCCTTGTCCCGGGCTTCTGAATCATCACATCTGGAAGCTTCACATATGGCAGACACCCCCACACTCGAATGACATTCAAGTTAGGTCTGACTTTGAACCAGAGTTTATAAATATTAACGTTTAAAGTTGCATAAGGCACTATGTTTAGAATAAAAGTGGCCGTCAATACAGCTTCTCCACAGTAGCATTTTAGAATATCCACAATCAACAGCATTGAGTTTATCATTTCAATCAATGTTCTGTTCTTTCTCTCTGCTACTCTGTTGGATTGAGGAGAGTACGGAGCAGTAGTCTTATTGACAATTTTATGTTCTTTGCAGAATGATACGAATTCATGAGACCGATTGTAACGGCCCAGTCCCAAAATACGTAGGACTAGGATCGTATACATGCCAGCTACGCATCGAGAGGACCCCAGCCCAGCTCGAATACGTATAAGTTGTATGGTTGTTCTAGACCAGCTATATCTCAATCCATTAAGTATCAGTAACAATAACGAATCAAGTGTAGTATTGCTGATCAGACCATAATACACTGATTCTAGAATAGATAAATATGTTAGAGTGGATCCCCAATAACATATTTATCATGAACAAGCTAGAAGAAAGTAGAAGCTTGTACAAGACTAGGCTATAATGCAGCAAGAATCAAATATAGGACAAAATCGAAATACGGAAGAGAAAGATAAAATATCAACTAAATATACATGCAGTCTTGGTGTAGCAATCAACCTCCATCAATGTACCATACCTTCATCCAATACTAGAAGAGATCACCAAGTCCTCAGAGGACTAGCAAGACACATAATATACATGCCTACTGTACAGTACATAACATGCAAGAAAAATAGGAATAACAAGTAGAGGAAAGGATAACACATAAAGAAACTCTACTGATGGTGACACGTCATAAGAATATAATATTAATCATGGCTATAGGTGCATGTGATAAAAATTACAGCCCGGTGAGGCACTAACAGTCCTATAACAGGTGCTCTATCGTAGCCCGGGGAGGCACTAATAATAGAGGTATAGCCAAGCCTAATAAAATATTCTCTCCTAAGGTACTAGGAACTCAAGTCTATCTAGTCATGTCCAAGTTAAGTACGAGTCAAACAGGTCAGGAAAAATATGGCACGGGCATATCAATACTATCACTAGACACGAACAAGATAAGAAAGATAGAACAAGTAAATATGGAAAGAAAAAGTAACAATCTACGTGCACGCAAAACTAGAAAGTAACCATGACATGAAGAAAGATAAATATGTAACCAAGTAAGAAAGAATTGCAATATAGAAAATCATGTAAATAATGTAAAGTTTGGTAAGGTATACTTGCTTGGAGTTTTGTCCAATCTATGCGGAGAGTGCAGAACAAAAATCTACCCGAACCATCCATGAACGAATGAATCATACTCCGTACAATATCTGCCAACCCAAATCAGAAACAAATATGCATTATTTACTAAATACAATTATGACTAACCACTCCTACCTAAAAAGCTTGGGTCGTTGTAAGTCGTGTAATACCTACATAAACCATTTTATTAATCATACCACCTAGAGCTAGGTTATACTAATCTCTATGATTACTATTCGTTAATATTACGAATTACAAACTCTAGGTTCAAATATTACGTTTGCATCTCGTAATTCATACAACAAAACCTATGTCACACGAATCAAGACAAGACGATTAACCACAAGGTTAACAATCATGTCTTGGCGATGAATCGACGGATGTCAGTTTTGACGCTCGAATTCCAAAATACGAACATAATATAAATTAATAACATACTATATATGTACTTACCATATATAGACCTTAATAATATATTTATATCAAAACTAGTCATATTGACTACTCTATTTAATATAACATATACAGCATTAAATCTACATATAAAAGTAATACATTATTAACATAAAATATCGCTTCTAATTCTGAAAAATATTTATAAATATTATATAATAATAAATAATATATTTTATACATAGAAAAATATTAGTACAAGATTTGTATTGATTCTAGAACCTTATTCCTAGACTTGGTTTACGATTTGAGGCCCGAAACAATAAATATTTAAAAATATTAAATTCTTTGGTGGCCCATGGAGGTCTACGTTAATCACTTCGGATACGTCACTGTACCGTCGTGAGCCTGCAAATAGGATTAGACACTTAGAATCTCATCCACATATCTTGACTCCTTGTTAATCCTTAATCCTTGATTTCATTGAATCCTTAATTTGCATCCTGCTTGAAATTCTCTTCAACGGCTAAAGTGTTTGCTCTTGTTACAATTAAGATGGAATCTCAAGACAGGAACGATGCTGCACTGAACACTCCACCGGCTACAGGAGGCTCTTTCACGTACATGACTCCATCGACACAAGAAGGCCAGTTCACTCATGCGAGTAATCAACCGCAATTCTCAAGATTCCGCAGAGATGATATTCCACCGCCTCCACAGTTTCCTCCGCAGACACCACCACCAGCACCCGGTCTGCCACCAGTATCTATTCCACCACCAGAACCAGCCCCGCATCCAGCACGTGTTCCACATGCGGTACCAGCCATGCACCCCGCACGAGTGATGTATCCAGCTTTTCCCATGCACCCACCGCCGACGATGTATCCAGCACATGTTCTGCCTCCGCCACTAGCACTGGACAATGTCACACTCCTCGGGATCATCCAGTAGCAGGCCAACATGTTTCGCGACACTTTGAGGGAGGTTCTTCAGATTCGAGATGCTCCGCGACAGCGTCCGGGGAATCCCAAGCACTTCATGGACTTTAGGCCCATGCCGTTCCATGGGACAGAGGGGATCGTCTACGCTGACGAATGGCTGGAGAACGTGGAGAGGTATCTGAAGATGGCCAAGTTCCAGAAGATTTGAAGATTGAGTCAGTCAGTGGACAGCTTTTCGACATCGCACGGACGTGGTACCAAGGCGAACCCCAATTTTCTGCTCCAGACGTAACTTGGGAGGAGTTCAAGCGACTGTTCAAGAGGAAATTATATCCATACGTAGCACAAGAGGCGTTGGTGAGTCAGTTCGAGCACTTGGAGCAGGGCAACCACACCGTCGACGAGTACACATCAGAGTTTTCCCGCCTCAGCCGCTTTGCGGAGAACTTGGTCAGCACCCCTAAAGACAAGGCACGACGATTCAGAAAAGGACTGTCTCACGAGATTTGTCTAGCCATCGCCACCAGTCGATCCACCACTTACGAGGAGATTCTAGAAGTCGCCCAAGCTGTAGAAGAAGAACTGAGTCACAAGCCGAAGAGGAATCGAGACGCACTCGGAGGAGGCAGCGACCAAGCAGCACCGGCAAAACGTTTCAATATTTTAGGGAAGACACCAGCGCAGCAGCATCAGCAGCAACCACAAGCAGTCCCACGCCAAGTCCATGACATTCCCATCTGCCAGCATTGCTCGAAGAAAGGCCACACTCAAGAAAAATTATCGCAGCAGATTAGGATTGTGTTGGACTTGTGGATCCAACCAACACTTGTCTCGCAATTGTCCGAAGAAAAATGCAAGTGCCCCACCACTACCAACCGTAGGAGGAGGGCGAGCTTTTGCCACGATCACGGAGAATGCGGCGACACCACAAGGAGCCAATGGTTGAAACTTTCAGTAGAGATTTACAGTAGTAGCATAGATAGACCTAAATTTTTTTAAATTGAATTGTTTTAATTGAATTTCTGTCATAGCAATTTATTCTAGACTTTTTCGTCCTAATAGATCATGGTTCATTAAATTTCGAGGACGAAATTTGTTTAGGGGGGTAGAGTTGTCAACCCCTTGACCAAATTTTATCCTCATACTTTTTTTCTCTCATTTATTACATTTGTCTTATATAATGGTTATGATTATTCCTTTGTTTATTTAAAACAAAGTACCAAAGGGGGGGTTCAATAAAACAATAGTGAAATGTCAAGGGCCTTTGTGCAAAAGGGCACGAATTCAAACTATTTAAACAGTCGACCCAAACTATTTCTATGTTTGAATCTTCAGAAGATAATTCGAAATCTGATTTTAAACCAAATCCTCCATCACCTCCTTCTCGGATTCATAGACGTATATATAGGAGCAGCTATCCGAAGCCCTGGAGAACCCTAGGAATTCCATCTCCTTCCTACCGCCTTCTTCTTCTTCTCTTACCTCGACAGCGACGAATCAACCGAGTTCTTGAGGCCAGGGGTAAGTGCTCTCACTTATTTCCTTCCTGGAATTGTTCTACTCGTTTTAGTAATCTGGCATATTGATCGGCTCCAAGGTTCGATTTTGGAATTAGTAAGGATTCGAATTTCTTAAACGTTGCTTCCCTCTGTGACTTCTCTGTTTTGATATGATTTTGGTGATCGATGGTACTACTTTGTGTTTTGGGATTTTGAGTTCATTGACCTTCATAAACTCTCTAGTTTTGACCAAATAGGATTCAAGCAGAACATTGAAAACCTTTCTATTCTTGAACATCAGGTATTCGACAATTTGTCTGAAACAGACTTGCTACCAGTTTTTGACTCAAGGAGTGTTGTATCGGACACCAAGAGTACGTCTGACACCTATTCGTACTTCAAGAATTACATGTACAGTATGTTCATGCCTAAATTATATTAGTAGGAAGTCATGTTCGTAGTCAATGCAAATGGTAGGAGTATCCTGGGGGTTGGAAATGAGAGAGATGACACTGGGACATGGGTAGCAGATTGATATCAGTTCAAATAGTAATAGCTATTATATTCACACTTGCAGGTATGGTCTTGTATCAAAGAAATTTGGTTAGTCTATGTATCGACAGGTCAAACTGTGTATCACGTATCAGTTCATTCCTGATGCAGTATTTGACTTCCAAGCCATAGTTGTATAAGAACGTATCAGACCAAGGAGATCAAGTTGAGGATACGAACTTGACACAGGTATTACCCAACGCGTATGCACACTCTATATAAGGGGTAATGAGAGTATGGGAGCAGTCCAGTGGAAGACCAATTAAGACTAGGTCCTATCCTGGAGATGTCTCTTAATAATAATAAAGTTTGTATACTAACACATAGTCCTGGACTAGTATATAGATATGGATACTAATGTTGCTCTTAATTCTGGAATGTGGATTCTTAGGTGGATTTGGGAGTAGTACGAAAGGGAGTCAGTAGAGGGCAAGACCCATAGATGCAGGGTTGTGCTTTAACAAATAGGGATATGTAGGTCCCAGTCCTTATAGCCAGAATATTAGGATCTAAACTGAACAAGTGTATAGAGGGTCTGTAGGAAAAGCTGCAAGCTGCCACATCCATAGTTGCACAGCAGCAACAATAGTGTAGGTAGTACCATAGGTTTCCAAATATGTGCTGCCCCATAGCGTGTACCAATGGCAACGGTTTTAGTTGCAGTAGCACCAACAGTAAGAATGGGATAAGAGGAGACTGAACTCTAGATTTGGTCGAGCAGTAGATAGGTTGAAGAAGTGTCAACTGAAACCTTAGGACTGTGAAGTATTGCCCTGCACCCTTGTAATGACCTGTCTACTATCCAACATTATCATTGTGTTTTTTTTGGTGTACATGGTTCATATCCTTAATAATGGTTCATTTCTCTTGTATCAGTTATAACTTGGGGATTATATTTGATTATTGATGTCAAGCCACCAGTCCTCTATTCGATTGCTGGAGGAACAGCACACTTGCTATATTAGTCATTATTGCTTCATTGTGACTTGACATTTCTGTTCACATGGTAATGATGTAGCCATGTCAATAGAATTGATTGCACAGGACTTTGAGGGTCTTCAGTAACTCTAGATGGGGATGTGTACCACTGGTCCATGTAAGACTCATGTACATGGTTCATCCTCTATTACATATTCCAGTAAACAGAACATGGTAACAGGGGTACATAAGTATCAGCATGGAGTCATGGTTTTAGGAAAAATAAGTATCCAATACATGTGAATGTGGGTACCTGAGATGGTTAGCAAGTTTCAGCCTAACTCATAGGAAGTAGAGGGTGTTCAGGAATAAGTTTATACCAGATAGAGATATTAAGAGTTCCTTGAAAGTATCAGGCTCCTAAGGGACACTCTTAAACTAGTATATACCCATACCTAGAAGGATAAACAAATTTAGGCTGGTTAACACTCGAGACAGATTAGGAGTAGAGGTCACCATTACTAGCCACTTAGGGCCATTAGAGGTACATGAGTGGTTGGGATCAGTTAAGGTATACTCAGGACTGTGAATACATATAGAGAGATATGAATACAAGTTAATGAGTCGACCTAGAAACCTAACCATCTAATAGATAAGTTTAAATTGTACCTCAAATGGTGTATTGATCATATTGAACCATCTAAACAGGTTAATTGGATTTGAATCAGTGCTCTGCACCGTACTCGTAGCTCAGGACCTAAGGCAAGTATACCTTGCCTTTCTACACAGCTTTATTTACATGCACTGTCTCTTTACTATTATCCAGTTTTCTTATATTTTGCCATGTACCTTTCATATCCTGTTTATATACTTGTATCATTGTTATGTAGACTGTGTACACCGTTAGCCTTGTATCTTATTGGACGTATCCATTGAGCCTTGATCGAGTCGTGTCGAGAAGTCGTGAACTGAACTGCTTTTACTCTGTGTCTTAAAATCTTGAAGCTAACATGCGAGTCCACAATAGGGATGAGGGTTAGTAGTTATTGGTCACACCTGCGAGTCCACACTAGGGACGAGGATGACGCTAGCCTGCGAGTCCACACTAGGGACGAGGGTTAGTAGTAGATGCTAGCCTGCGAGTCCACACTAGGGATGAGGGTTAGTAGTAGATGCTAGCCTGCAAGTCCACACTAGGACGAGGGTTAGTAGTATAGGGTTTACGCCTGCGAGTCCACAATAGGGACGAGGGTGATGCTAGCCTGCGAGTCCACACTAGGGACGAGGGTTAGTAGTTCAAACCTGCGAGTCCATACTAGGGATGAGGGTTTGAGTATTCGATCTGGTCATCCGTTGACATCGTGATATCGTGTCCTCTTGTCCTTCTCCAGCAGTTCATATGTGTGTAGATAGTGTATAGATTCGTGCTTTATTCATTGCTCCGTTTTACTTGTTATTCTGTATTTTTCTCCATGCATAATAAACTGTTAGAAAGGCTCGTTTTTATGTATCTTGCTAGTCCTCTGAGGACCTGATGATCTCTTCAGGTTAGTCGAATTTGAGTCAGGAGCAGACGAGTGGATTTGAGTTAGCTTCAGATCACGGCGCTTGCAGTTGAGGTTACTTGGTAGCAGGTTGTACTCAGTTGGTTTATTTCATGTATTTCTCTATTTGTTCTGTCTACTAGTAGTGGATTTGTGTCCACCGGACGTGATATTGATACTTGATATTCAGTTTATTCATTATTGTCCAGTTTCATTCTTATTCATGAATCTTGTTTGTGATTGATTATTCTGTGGATGAGATATAGATTTCCCGTGACTCTAGATTATCGTGACTTGAGTATAGACGGCGTATTACCGTTGACACTGCGGCGTAGGCTGGACTTGGACACGTTTCGTATCCGAAAAGAGGGTGCGCTCATTTTTATGTATCTTGCTAGTCCTCTGAGGACCTGATGATCTCTTCATGTTAGCCGAATTTGAGTCAGGAGCAGACGAGTAGATTTGAGTTAGCTTCAGATCACGACGCTTGCAGTTGAGGTTACTTGGTAGTAGGTTGTACTCAGTTGGTTCATTTCATGTATTTCTCTATTTTTTTCCGTCTACTGGTAGTGGATTTGTGTCCACCGGACGTGATATTGATACTTGATATTCAGTTTATTCATTATTGTCCAGTTTCATTCTTATTCATGAATCTTGTTTGTGATTGATTATTTTGTGGATGAGATATAGATTTCCCGTGACTCTAGATTGTCGTGACTTGAGTATAGACAGCGTACTACCGCCGACACTGCGGCGTAGGCTGAACTTGGACACGTTTCGTATCCGAAAAGAGGGTGCGGGTCATGACAAATTCTTTACAAAAAATTAGAAATTAGTTAAAATATTATTTATATTGTTAAACCTTGCACAACATAAAGTTCAATACGGTTTCATGGAGTTTTAACACTTTTGGACACACAAAAAAGCAAAAAAAAATCGGAGTTCGGTGACACGACAAATGTCATAAATTTTTAAAAATAGCAAACAGATGCGAAACCTATCCTACAGATATGCGTCGGAAAGGTATCGATGTCTAGATTTTGAATAAAAATATAAGAAGCTTAGAAACTAAACTTAGATAGGTAAAAAATAACTCGCAACCAGAATCGTCAGTTCTGGATACCCTGTCGCAGAATCGATGCCACGGGCAAACGTTTTAAACTGGGGATCCGTTGATCAGATATTGGAGTAGACACACAAAGGTAACTCTCAAATTTGGTTTGAAGTAAAATAGATAAGAAAATGTTGATAAAATTTTGTCTACAAGTTGACTAACCTGCTGTGACGAATTCAGTACTAATTCGGTCGACTTCGGGTGCCTTCCGCGCCTCGTATCGATCAAATTAGGGGCTGAGGCTCCTTAGGAAGGTGTCGGGATGTTAGGGGATGTCTTAGGGTCAAGATGAAGGTGGCAGGAGGGTTGGAAGAGGTCGGGGTGATGAGTTTCTGTGGGGTGAAAAGAAAAGTGCGAAAATAAAAAAGAAATTGGAGGGTTTTAATAGAAAAATATATACAAAGTGTACGTAAATCCTAGATGGGAGAGATTCACGTAAGGGGAAAGAAGTTGGGGTGGAGTAGGATTTGGTTTTGTAGGATTTGATAGCATATTCTAAAAAATACACCATTAGTCAACCGAAAGTCAACCGTAGCCTAAAATTTACTAGAACTTGACCAAACTTGACCAGTTGACCCAAAGTCAACGTTAGTCAAGTTTGACCTAAAGTGACCTAGAGTTGACCAGAATTGACCAGTTGACCAAAAGTCAACTGTAAGTCAACCTTTGACTTAAATCGACCTAGTTTAATTCTGTTTGACTTGCATTGACCCAGTATGACTTGTTAGGCCTAATATGACTTAGATTGACCTTGTACAATCTAGTTTGACCTTGTTTGACCTAGATTGACTTAGTTTGACGTGTCTTGACCTAGTTTGACTCAATATGACTTAATTTCACTTCCAAACCATTATATTGATACAGTATTCCATCTATAGGTCCTCGAGGCACTGTTCTTGGACTCAGTCGACTTATCCATCACATCACAGGCGAGTACATTCTCTGATAATATTTTTGTTTTATGATATCGTCTTTGTTTCTAGTATTTAGTGTAGATATCCTTGTTCTCTTGACACATTGTTCACACGGATTGGTATTTGTCTGGATCCCGTCATAAGATGTTATTCCTCTTATATATGGTATGCCTTGTGCAAGTCTTCCTAGTTCCTTGTGCATTGTATAGACAGGATTCCTGCGAAGGCTAGCTACCTTCTCAGAGAATCACGTGTCATGACGTGTCATGACTGGATCCACTATATTAGTCAGGGATGGGAGTGTTAGCGTAGATATGTGATCAATACCCCCACAGTATTATATTGTATCATCATTGTATAGTGTTAATCATACACTCACGTATGATTAGCCAGGCCAAACATTGTATCAAGTTCTAAGCCGATCACATGTTGAAACTAATACTAAACTCACATAGATATAGTTCCAGATTTTTGTACATGATATATACTATTTTCTTGTTCTTACATTCAGTTACTGTCTTGACATACCTAAGCGTGATTCATGTACACATTATTTTACCTCGTATATTCTCTCTATTTACTGCTATATTTTCAATATCGTCTAACTAGAACTGTTTTTTGAGATTTGTGCTCGTTCCATCCTGACTGGATATGTTGACAAAATTTTACAGATTATGGCGAGAAGGATTGTCCTACCTACTACGGTCCTCATGACGTAGTCAGCCTAGACTTGGAGACCCTAGTTCAGCAAGGGTTAGCTCCAGCCGATGGGGCTTTAGAGTAGCTTAGCTAGTTTAGTTTGGTACTGGACTTTGTCTCCATATTACATTTTGGCTTGTTATTATTTTAGTATTGTATTGAGATTGTTGACTCTGTGACTGGACTTGTATTATTCTGTGTTGGATTTACAGGATGATATTTCATATCTTGTTGTCTTTATCTTTTGGTATCATCTATATTTCTTAGAGTTTGTGATTGAATATATTATATTGTCATTGCTTGTCCTCCATTCGGAGTTGATCGTTCTCGACAGGTTTTGATATTATAATTGTTGTTAGATAGTAGACCTAGACAGCGTTCTACGCCGTTCCTGCGACGTAGGCTGGGACGCTGTCACGTACTCATGTCCTTACTCCGGGTGCGGGTCGTGACACCAATTCTATCTCCTAGGATTTAAATTGGTTCCAAAATAGGAAAGTTGTTATAGGATTTAATTTAAATTAGATTTGATTAATGTGGCTGCATATTAATCCAAAAAAATCAATCTAAGATATGTCTAATAGGTTAAGATACACTAGGATAGCCTCCACGGGTCCCTAATTGGACTAGTTTTGGGTCGGTAGAATTTTTGTGATCGATTTGAGTCCAATATGTCTATAGTTTCGACTTGCGTGCCACTTAAGATAAACTAGCACATGGAAACTCAACTGAGTGACACACCAATGACATGTGCGTAGTAGACTCGAAATGGGTCAAAATCATATATTGGGTCAAATAATTTGGATCGAAGTTGGGCCTTAATTGCTAATTGGAAAGATAGTCAAATTTTATGGTAGAGACTAAAATGACTATTTTACCCCTAAAGTTGCACATGAAAAACAAATTGCACAAGGGAACACATTTGGATGGGACATATATCAAACTGAAGGTGGACTCGTCTAGAATGGTAGGGATAGATTTGAAAAATTGATAATTATTGTGCTTCAAAAATCAAAACTACGAAAAAGTAAATCTTTAGTCATAACTAAAAAAAATTAATTTAATAAATAGAAAACATATAAAAGAAATTAAAAAATTCTAAAATTAGGGTCCTTACACCGGTACTCTCCACCTCGATCACTTCTTATTCTTTTGAGTTGTTGTCCAGTCTGCCGTTCAGCCTCGGTCCTGAACTCCTTGGACTTCTCGAACGCTTCATCTTTAGACTTCAGCAGGTAGACGAACGCGTACTTTTTGATAATTCATCAATGAAGGTTATGAAATACTTCATCCCGACCTTTGTAGAGAACTGTTTAAAGTCACTGATATCAGAGTGTACCAACTCCAAAAGATTTGTGCTTCGATTAACCCGAGGAAAGAGTTTTCTTGTGTTCTTCGTCTAAGCACAAACTTCACATTTCTCTACCTTACCCCCACATTTGGAGATAAGTCCTAGACTAGACATTTTATTTATTCTTTACAATGAACATGTCCTAGTCTATTATGCCACAACTCAAGAGTATAATCTGAATGAACGATTGCATTAATTATATTAGAATAATTTACAAGATAAATCTTAAACATTCCTTCCGTATAAAATGCTTTTTTGAAGTATGTTCCCTTTATGGACATCACCATCTGGCCAGCATTGATGTCCATCCTTAGGCCTGAGTTACAGAGTAGGCCTCCAGAGATCAGATTCTTTGCGATAGCAGGTCACACCTTGTAGCCTCAGAGACTTCCCTGAAGTCAGCTTCAACACCACCGCCCCGATCCCTTGCACTTTATCTTGTGCCTGATTCGCCACCATAATAACTTCAGAAGTTGGTATGTAGGTGGTGAACCATTCCTTGCTTGAACAGACGTGGCAGGTGGCATCAGTGTCTACCAACCAGTCAGAGTCAGCCCCCACAGCATTGACCTGAGCAATCATTGCAATAACGTCAGTGATCATTGAAATCTTACTAGGCTCACCTTGCTTTGATTGCTTGGACTTAGATTTGCATTCACTCTTGAAGGGGTCATTCTTGCCACACTTGAAACAAGGCATCTGTGATTTTGTCTTCTGTTGCTTGAAGGAAGTCCCCTTCACTTTCATATTATTAGGATCTTTCTTCTTGCTGTGGGAACCCGTCTGCTTTCTCTTGTATTTCTTGGTGTGAATCAAATTGGCGTTAGCCATCTGTTTGGACAATGCGTCCACCTTTAGTTGAGCCCTCATCTGGTCCTTAATATAGATTTTTGTAGGAGATCGTCGAGACTGATCTCCAGTTTCTTCCTATGCATGTTTGCATAGAACTTGCTCCACCCAGCAGGGAGCTTAGAGACGATCCCTCCAACAACAAACTTGTCGGTGATTGGCATCGCCTCATCATCCAACTTCTGTCGCAGCTTCAGGAACTCTTTCACCTGCGGCAGCATAGACTTCTCGTCTTCAAAGAGCAACTTATGATATTTTTTAACGATAAATATCTTGCTCCTATTTTTGTCATCTTCGTACAGTTTCTCCAGAGACTCCCATATCTCTCTAGTAATTGTCTTCTTTGAATATGATTCCGCTAGGGAGTCCTCCATAACATTTGGGATTAAAAGCCTACAAATGTTATTCTTCCTTCTCCATTTGGCCTGAATTTTAGTAGCAGCAGTAATTGTGGCTGCAAACCTAGTTTCTGGAATAGTATGTTCTTTTTCGGTTAACACGTGGTCAACTTTGGAAAGTTGAAGATTGAGAGTAACCTTCATCTTCCATACTTGATAGTTCTATCCATCAAATTGCTCTAACTTGGTGAAGTTAGGGTTGATTAGTGAAGCACGAAAGTTTTCCATCTTGTGAAATCAAGCTTTGAGATTGTCAGTTTTCGGACGTAATTTTCGATAGAAAACTGAAAATAATACAACAGTTCAAAGAATGTGCGAGACAGAGATCCTTGGAGGATTCTGAAAGACGAAAAACTAGTGTTTTACTTCGAAGAAGACACAGAAGAATTCGTAGCAGCAACAGAAATTCCACTAAAAGTTTATGATTTGATCAGAACTATTCTCGTTTAGAACGAGTTGCAAGTGGACAGAAGATAAACAGAAGGTTTTGGTTAGATCAGAGAAGGAAAAAAAACCTGCTAGGGTGAATGATCACCGGTGCTGAAAGCTTGATTCGCCCCACACGAACAGCTTCCAAGTACCAGCAAGTTCGACGGAGAACTTTGGAACACTCCGCTCTTCTAACTCCTCGGATGGCCCGAATTCCTGCGCTAAATGGCGCTGGTGCACAACTTCTCTTTTCTCTTGAACTCTCAGAAATTCGTAAGGAATTGTGTTATGAACACTAAATCACTGAGAGAGAGAGAGAGAAGAGAAGCTTATATAGGCCTGCACTGTAACCGCCCAGTTAGCAGAATATTCGGAACGTGAAAAAAAATGGTCCCGAACGTTCAGTAACTGCTCAATCGTGCACATACACGATCTAAGATAATTGGCGCACAGCTCGCACCAACTACGCCAATGGCGCCATCTGCTCATGCGCGCACATACACAACACGCGCACCACGCGCACCCTGTGCCAACTGCTGCGCTAACAGCAGCGCCAACTGCTGCACCACTGGCAGCGTCATCTGGCTGCACCAACTGGCGCCATCTGCTCCCGTGCGCACGTGCGCAACACGTGCACCCTGGGCCAACCGCTGCGCTAAGAGCAGCGCCATCTGGTCGTGCTCGAACGACTGCATAATAGGCTTGTGCAACGAGTGCGAGTTAAGCGCACTATGTGCCTAGCGACGATGTTATGCTGACGTGCTAAGTACAAAGTGTGCCAACAAAACGCCACGTTACGGCTCATGAGCCCGAGTCCAAGTCGCTAAGCCCCTACGAGGCTTAGCTCCAATGGAATAAAATTCCAAGAGCAAAAAGCATTAAGCTTTACCATGGAGTTTTATCCTTACCTCCTAGTAAAATCACCCACATGGTTTCCTCCTT
Source organism: Iris pallida (assembly GCA_029216955.1). Lineage (NCBI taxonomy): Eukaryota > Viridiplantae > Streptophyta > Magnoliopsida > Asparagales > Iridaceae > Iris > Iris pallida. The sequence continues at coordinate 30,904,268 of JANAVB010042020.1, read as the reverse complement.
AGGGTCACCAACCCATGTGCTCATCTCAACAACATACCAAGTATATATTGAGATACAACTCATGGTGCTTTTCCAATGTGGGACTAAATTTCACTAGGCATGTATTGAAAGCATGCTTTCTCTACATACAAAGGAAAAGCTCCAACACTTTTCAGCGATAAAATTGTGGTCATGAAACACATGAAAGAATTTCTGTCGCGAGTACGTCGCTTAATTTCCATATATTGCTAAGTTATACAAGAGCTGGCTGCTCGAAACAGCGACTCCTTAGTGACGGAAGATATTTGATCGCTTTTCCTTCACTATTACTATTTAGCAACGAAATATGTCATATTAGTGACGTAAATTTTTGTTGTTATTTTATTTTTGTAGTAAATGATTGTGACTCTCCCATACCAAAGTGATGCATAGATTCGTGTCCTAGCTTCTTTTAGAGACAAAATAGCCAAATGAGTTTTGAACTTCTAGACCAAACAAATAGCTGTTTTCTCCTAAGTTCTTCATTTCAAATCGAACCGATAATTCATTCTGAAGACGTCTAATTTTATTATTATCCTCTCCAGTTAGAATCATATCATCCATATATAAAAAACATCACAAATATGGTCGATGTTTTCTTCACAAAGATGCTAGGATCATAGCCAAAGGTTGAAAACCACAACAAAGATATTGAGTGATCGTATCATATCAAGCATGGAGGGCTTTTTTTAAACCATACAATGCCTTCTCGAGGTGACAAATTTGGGCAGAAATTTTTTGAGAAACAAATCCCTGTGGTTGTTATATATATTTTTCATGATCTATCTTGCCGTAAAGAAATGGATTCTTCACCATCAAGTTGGCAAAGTTTCCAGTCTTAGCACGTACTTAGCAACAGGACTAAATATCTCAGGAAAGGTTTGCTGGACATTTGCTAAAATCAATGCTCTTCTTGGTTCCAAAGCAAGTTCTCCAACTCGAAGATGCAATTGTGCTTCATAAATAGGCTCCTCCCCATCTAGCAATGTTTTAAAAACTGAACCGGTAATTGAACCGAATTTTTTTAGTATAGGTTGGACCGAGATTCAACCGGGGTCCAAATAAATTTGGTTTGATTTGGTTCAAAAGATAATATAAATATATATACATTTACTTCTTAGTTTAGTTCGGTTTGGTTTAATTTTACAATAATAAAGTCTCTCAAAACCAAATCGTCCAAGTCTCATCCGATAAATATTTTTGAGTTTTTTTTAAATAATAAAAGTGGTTGGTTCAATTGTGAACCGGTTCTGCCGGTTCACTGTTAAATCTGATTCTAAAAAAATTCGACGATTCTTTAAAAAAAAATTCGATTCAAATCAGACTAGACTTTTTTGAAAAGCCGGACGGACCGTCTGTGCGGTCTGGTTTTGACAACACTGCTATCTAGCTCTAAAATTTCAGCACAGAAATTTTGCGCCTTTAATCTTCCATTTGCCCTGCGTCTCGACATTCTGTGGAGCGTCAACTGGAATTTTCGACTCAGTTCCAGAAATAACAAGATCCCACAAATCTTGTACTTGAACACAAGACTCCATGCACAGCCTCCAATATTGGTAATTGGTACAAGCTTCTCTATTGAAATCTAGGAAGCACCATTTTCACCATTCGTCTTGAAAGAGAACCCGAGACACAATAAACACTTCAACGAGTAATGTCAGGTTTTGAAACACAAAATCAAAAATATATAAAAAAAAAACCCACGCTCGGCAACATCGCTCTGATACCATCTCATAAAAAAAATTGAATTTTACTTAATAAATGGAAGAACAAACAGGTTAGAGTAGAAATGATTTTATACTTGTTGAACACAGAGCAGAGAAGAACACTTGTATTGAACTTATGAAACTAGACTTGTAGGACTCTTATTTGAAGTAGTTTTGTTAGGGGTGCAACTCCGGCGGGTTGGGTCGGGTTGGAGTTCAACCCAAGTCCAACCCGATGAATGATAAGTCTAGTCCGAGCCCAAGTCCAACCCGACCTCGGGTTCAACATATGAAGCCCAAGACTGGCCCGGAGGAAGCTCGGGTTGGCTCAGGTTCATCGGGTTTACCAGACTCTAATATGGTATTTAAAATAGTTTTAAACAAAATTAATATTAAACACATAGTCAAATAGCAATTAAGCACCAATCATTACAAAATACAAACAAACATGAGATTTAGAATGAGTGGAAGAGTTTGGGTTGAGAAATTTAGGATTTAAAATTCTTATTTAAAAAGTATGAAACAATGTATACATAAATATATGTAAAAAAAATATGTATGTCGGATTTCGGGTTCTTTGGGTAACCCGACACATGAATCCAATTCCAATCCGATTTTTGATCGGGTTCAAATATTTTAACCCGAACCCAACCCCAAGTCCAAGTATCTTCAACCCTAACCAAACCCATTGGCGGATTTATCCGATCGGGCTCGGGTTGAGCCCGTCCGAGTTGCACCCCGAAGTTTTGTCCTAAAATAACTCTAACTCAATTAACATAACAAACTCCAGAAGTTGCTCGACAACTAAGGACCCAATCAACACATCAGACTCCTTATTAGACTCGATACTGAATCAAACACTCCTACAAATCAGGATCCTAAGATGAACCATACTGTGACCTTGTTGTTATTTATACGTGGAATTTCTTATTTTGTTCTCGGCCTTGGTTTTGTTATCTATCATTAAAGAAACTCCGGGAAATACCATTTTATCTAAAAAATCTAATAAACCCACTTACACATCATTGAAAGACAGACAAACATGAGTTCCTGTGAGGAAAGTGTTAACATCTACTTCATAAATTTTAGATGCTCCAATGACATACTAAGGAATATATGAAGGATTTGCTCAATTTGAGCTGACACAAGTGGATATGGTTATCTCCCGAAGAATTTTCAGATGAAGGGTGAGGCAAGAGGCTGGTACAAGAGGACGGTCAGCACATGAACGCCGAAAATCTGTCCCCAAAAGACCAGCTCTCGCTAAGTTAGTTATAAACACCCCCGAGGGATCTAGGCGTCTGGTGCTCGGCCGATGTTCGATGTCCGACTATGCATATTTTTGAATTTTATAGAACTTTTCTACAATTTTCAGCAGGACCTTTTTTGATTTTTTTTATATTTTTTTGGACCGCCTAGATCTAGACGGCCGTCTAGGAAGCTGCCAAGACATAATAGGCGCTAGGCGGCGGGTGTCCACGTACCGACTATCGTCTAATACCTTTCACAACTTTGCTCGCAGCTGAACTGTTCATCGATAGACGGTATATCGTCGGTATACCGTCGACGTACCGCCAGACAAAATAAAATCGATTTTGGAATCATAACTCGCCGATTCGGTATACCGCCGCAACTATTTTCTTAGTTCAAGTCCGGTTAGCCACTGATCCTCCGTCGTTTTCACCGCAACTTTTGTCAACATTTCATGTCGTCCAGAATGTCCTTCCACACTTCGGATCGCGGTTGGACCCCAACATACTCCCCCTCTAGTCTGATGAGAGGTGTTGATCATATGCCTCATTTGGACTCCTGTCGTCCTGCGACAGAGTTCCTATTCCCCCTCGTTATTGATCTCTGATTTTCCGTGATAATTTGCATCTTCTTTCGTTCCAGTTTTTCGACTACTATCCCGACACTAACTGCCATGCGTAGCATCTTCTTCACTACTGGAATCTCACCGACATCAACAACTTGGCTAGGACCGAAGTTCATGACGATCAGCCTAACCATAAGTCTTGGTTGTCTGTCTCCGTCTTCCTTCTTCCACCGAAACGTGCTCACATTCCGTCGAGCTTATTCACACTTGGCTGGTCCAACCAAACGGACGGTGCAGTTCTCTCGAGATTCAAGCTTCTAAAGCTTCTCACAATCATTTTCGACACTGAAGCTCTTTCGTATACATGTATTCTCGAACATTATGTATTGTACACGTCGTCGATGGCTAGTATGAAGTGGTGTAAATTGAGTTTGGTGGTTGGTGAGGTTGTCTGTGAGAAAATTTCTGGTTATGTTATATTTGAACAAATCAAGCAAAATAGGGTGTAATCAGCATGCCTAGATGGAAGGTCACACAGGAAAAGCCATTGTGTGTCTGTGTGAAATCTGTGGATGAGAAAGAGAGGTCAGTTTAAGTAAGCATAACACTGCAGGAAGTGTTGGTCAGGAAGAATAGTTAATTAAGTGAGGACATGATTATATTCCAATAGGAGCATTCTTGGTTGACATCTTTCCTTTTCCATTTTACTATGAATATATATTATGAAAGCTTCAGTTAATTATTTCCAATTACGGATTTGGATCTCTAAATATTGAGGACAACTTGACGAGGATTAATATCGAACCCTTTCATTAGTTTCGAATTACATATTCCTCACCCTACCAATTGAGAGCCGTTTGCTTTATAACAAGTAAGAATGAAGTTGACTTGCTACTTTGAACACTGTCACAATGCAGGAGCTATCCAACATTAGAAACCTCACTGCTTTGTTGCACGAGCAGGGTTTGGTAGAGAGTATGGCTGAGACAAATTAAAGCCACTTACCATTAGGGAAAGAAGCTTTATTTTATGGAAATATAAAATTATAGGGAAAATTGAAATGTAACTCTAACAAACACAAAAAGTAAGATGTAAGTACAAAATTTTATTAATAATCGGGATGAAAATTAAAAAATCCGCAAAACTTAAGCATATGAATCATTTATTGGCGGTTACCCAAGATACACTTACATTTTGTACAAATATTTTAGCAAATGCTCTCATTCAAAATATGAAAACTAAGTATATACCTCCACTATTAAAAACTAAGAGGTTGTAGCAAATAATAATGTCTTGTTCTCATTGCTAGGATTTGTTACAATATATATAGTGTCTGCATTTGGGCTTATGGGTTATGGGCCATATTTACATTACAAATATAATCTAACAATGTTGATGTTCTTGTCTTATGCGAGCGCAACTCCAGCCTCGCACATGCGTTGCGCCGATTAGGACGATCACTCCTCGTGAGCGCTGGTATGGTGATTCATACAGCGGGGGTGATTGAACTAGCATGGCGTGGCAATTCGTGTGCTTCGACTTGTGGTTTGACGCAAAGGTGGACTCGAAAATGACTTAGCGTGTGTGACGGTCGAATTTGAGGATTGCGTAGGTCCAATCCGCATATCGAGAGTGAAATAGTCTGGACTCAAACAAGAGTTACGTCCCGATGAGAATGATTATTCCGCGGGAGCGTTGCATGGTGATTCATGAACCACCGTGGATGATCGGACTCGCGTGAGATTGGGGCGCAACGTATTGTCAAAGCTAGACGACCTCGTGATCGAATACATGAATTGGTTAGAAATGGTGATTGAATAGATTCGAATCTGCGTAACGAATGTCTTGATGCGAATAGGTGATCGTGCTCGACGTTTAGAAATTTGAGTGACGCGAGCTCGGGTAGAAAATCCCGTACTATCGACTTTGGTTTGACCCTAGGATTCGGGTCAGTATTGGCATTATTGTTGGGGAACTATGATTCCAATCCTGACATTGACTTAGCCTGAGAAATGGCCTAGCGGTTAGGCGAGATGCCCATGTTTCAAGAGTTAGCAATCGAAAGATTGATTTTGAGGATTGGCATGGATGGATAGTGTGAATCATGAATATAGGAATACCCCTCACGAGATTCGGCTGACATGCATATATTTCAGGGACGCTTGAGTATGTGCACGATGCGACTCGAGTGAGAATGACGAATTCTATATCATGCGGCTTGGCTGAATGCATGTATTTTGGAATGCGTGCACGATCTAACCAAGTGATACGTTGAGTTCAAGTAAAGACTTGAGGAATGGAAAAGTGTCAAGGACTTGAAATCGTGTTAAAAGAAAATTTGATAATAGTGCGAGCGTGGCTCGGAATCGAGGAAACGCGTAGGCGGAGTGTATACAATAAGTTCTGGCGTACCTGCACGACTGTTATAGTCCCGTGTTGCTCAATTAAGTCTTGGCCATAGAAATGGTAGGATGGCTTGCCTTCGGGAAAGTCTCGAGGACGAGACTTGTTCTGAGTGGTATATGATGTAGTGCCCCGTCCCGCAAAGTCAATCGGAAGAATCGAAACGCCGACGGCATTCGGACTTAGCCTTGCAACGGCTGCTCGAAGGCTCGCTCGGTCGACACGACCGCTCGCTCAGGTGGGGTATTTCGGTGAACTTGCCTCATCTTAGCCTTCACTTAATAACTCGCTTGTTTTCAACTTGCACAAGTAGGCTAATATAAAAGCTACGAACGCACATAGCTAAGAGAATAATTTTGACCCGTCAGAATGTCTTAGAACATGGAAAATGGTCCCACGGTCTTCATAGAAGTCGGCTCAGCGTGCTTTCAAATGACACTCGATCCTTCGATCCCGTGGCTTGGGAGAAGGAAGTTGGCTTAAGTTGCTAAGTTGTCCCGACACTCGAATAAGCCTAAGTCATAGGCGTCGCCCGCTTGAATGCTTGATAAAGCATGCACTGTCCCGTCGTTTTGCCCTAACGCTTGTATTGGCCTAAGTCATAGGCGTCGCCCGCGTGAATGCTTGAAAATGCATGCACGGTCCCTTCGTCCAAGGCTTGGCATAGCCTTCGCATGTCCCGTAAGTTAAGTCGTCTTGCACGGCTGTTGGCTTAAGTCTAGGCACCCGAGAACTCGGTTGTTCAAGTCAAACGCGTGTACGCCACGTTCCCTCGATACGAAGCTTGGTGTAGCCTTTGCTCGTCAAGTCGTTGCGCGAATAAGTTGGCAAAGCTATGCCGGTCGACCTAAGTTATTTCTAGCACTGTCCCGCTCTATCTGCGGTTGTCAAGTCGCGTAGTCCCTCGAGAACAAGGCTCGTCGTATAAACTATATGACTTGAGCGATAGCGTCGCCTATAGAACCAGGTCTGTCTAAGGTACGAGCTACAGTAGATTTAGTGAAAAGTATGCCACGATCAAAGGAAGTCCCCACGGCTGGTTGTCGCCAAGATCGGTCCCGCTACTTGGGAGTCTCGCTAAGTCTTGATAAGTCCCGCACACGAGATCGATCCCGCGACTTGGGAGTCTCGCTTAGTCTTGATAAGTCCCGCACACGAGATCGATCCCGCGACTTGGGAGTCTCGCTATGTCTTGAAAGGAAACACACGAGATCGGTTCCGCGGCTTGGGAGTCTCAATAGAAAGAGAAAAAATATGGTCATGTTAAGGAAGGACTGGATAGAACGAGTCGAGACTTGCATGGTCATTGGACAACTTGTCGACAAGGTGTAGTCTTCTCGAATGATCGTCGGGGCACCGGGATCATGTCATCCCGGGGGAAGCACGTTGCGGCTCAAGGTAGGATGCTGGATAACCGCATGGGAGATTCGACGCCTCCAGGGCTAGCTATCCGTGGAGGGACGGTCCGATATCCCCGAGCCAGTCCAAGATAGCTTAACATTGCTAGTGACCACTCAAATAGTTGTGTCGGCAAGAGCGGCAATCCACGTGTTTGCCTTTGGATAGCGTCAAGTACTAGCACGGCGTCGGTCGAATCATGAGACAGTCTAGCACGACATGTATCAATTTCAGCAAGATGTAATCCCGTTAGTGCCAGCCTTTTATTAGCACGGAAGGAATGAGTTATATCTTATGTCAGCAAGACACGTGCTTCGGCACTAAGCAAAGCTTTCACGTATCAATATTGGCATTCGCGTATTGGCTATTGCGTATCGGCATTGTTGGCCTAAGTTTGCATAAGTTAAGTCAAGTGCTATCGCTTTAAGTCGAAAGGACCGTAATGTAAAAGTTGGCTAAGTCAGGGAGTCGTTAGGCACGACCTCATCTTGAAGCACGGACAAGTCTAGGCAAAGTCTAGAGGCACTTGGGTTTGAGTAAAGGTCTTGGCACGGCCGAGTTCGCATGAGTTGCTCCTCTGCGAAGCGCTATCTCGAATATGTTTAAGTCTCGAATAGAGTATGGCACGACCCTGCCGTCCCGAGTTGTAGTTCGGTCAAGTGTAAAAGCGATGAGGCACTGCCTCGATCGAAATACATGTTAACATGATAGCACGACTATGTCGTCGCATAACGAGTTGGTTAGACGTCAAGTCTTAAAACTGATCCTAAGGCAAGACTAGAAAGACAATCGTAAAGGGACCTGTAATGCACAAAGTAAATAAACGTGTCGGTTTTGTATGGGTGGGCGAGGAACTCACTCCACCAGTACAGTTGACTACTGACACCCACACAGTGTTTCATGTGCAGGCACAGGTAGAAGCTCGTGGCGCGGAGCTCGCTTGGAGGCGTCGAGGCACGGAGTTCCTTGGCGATTCGAAGCGTGCGGCCGCGTGAAGTCAAGACTTATACGGGACATAATGTATGGACATCGCCTTCCGAAGCTTCCGCTGGATTCAAGTATTGTATCGAGAGATGAGAGAGAGCAGAGTGAATTGTAAAATGAGAGAAAAGTGAGCATGAGAGACTTGTAATTTGGCCTTGCGCCCACAAATGTAATCTTGTGTTCAATATCAATAAAAGAGTTCTTTTGAATAACTTGTGTTTGTCTTTAAATTTTTGCTGCAATGTTTAATGTTTCTGCTTGGGACTTCTGTGCGACGACCCCGTCGCCGCCGATGTAATCGGCCGTTATGAAACTGCCTTGCACGAGCGCAATTTAGCCTCGTACGGCATCACGCCTTAGCGAGGACGATCGATCTTACGGGAGCGGGACGTGACATGTGGTGCCGGGCCTCTGCCACCACTAGCACCACGTCCACCCTCACGCCGAGGACGAGTCTTCCACCACTCTAGATAGCCAATCTTGGCAAAGTAAGTTGCAACATCATGACCTATTTTCTTGCAATGAGTACAGATCATACCTGATTTGTCCCTGGAATCTGAAGTTCTACTATTAGAAGTAGTAAAAAGACGAGGTGAAGTCTTGACAGCCAGCACCAACACCTCCTCGATAGCGGATTGGACCTGCGATTTTTGCATATCCTCCTCCTCACGGACTGCCTGGTATGCCCGATCTAAACTTGGCTGAGGATCCTGAGCCAGAAGATTAGATCGGGGATGACCATACAACATACAACCCATACATAAAGTCCTGAAAGTGGCCTTCATCCCTCGTAGCCTGTAGCTTTGCAGCAAGTTCACCACAGGTACAAGTAGGCAACGGAAAATAAGCAACTTATTCATCCTACAAAGACTGCAAATTTTCAAAGTAGGTTTCCACAGACATCGAAGCCGTTTGTTTACACTCAGCCAAAGCCACCTTAATTTGTTGCTTCCGAGTGCCATTACTAACAACAAATCTTTTCTCCAACAAGTTCCACAAATGATAAACCACCTCAAAGTACGGCAAAGATTTCTTCAGAGACGGATCAATGGTATTAAGAACCCATTGAACCAATAGCGCTTGCACACATCTCCAATAGGGGTGTAAAATGGACAAAGTAGTCCATTGTCCTTACGTGTCTGGCTCGATAAATGGTTCGACCGCGGACCGTCCGATTGATTAACGAACAGAACTTGGATTTTTTTTTTCCGTTTAAAAATCGGACCCGGACACGGTCATATCCATGTCAGGTCCGAATTTGTTCGCGAACCGTCCGATAGTGGAGACTCATTTTGGTTTTGCATCAATTATGTCATATTATTTTGGTTTTGCATTAATTTTTTGTTGTTCGGTCACCATTTTTGTTAACTTTTTTCTATTGTTTGTTGTATTCTATAACCTTTAATTGTATTTTCTTTCAACTTGATTTTTTGTACCAACTATCAAGGTATCTTGATAAAATAATAGCTTTTGGTAATATATTTCATTTGTCCGCGGACCGTCCGATTGAATTAACGAACAGTGGTTGTCCGTGTCCGTCTGGTCCGAACTCGAACAGTGGACTGTCCGTGTCCGTCCGTCCGAACTCATTTTCATTTTCGGACCGAACACGGACAGTGGACTGTCCGTGTCCGTCCGGCTCGTTTACACCCCTAATCTCCAATCAAGCAATTTACTAGCATCAGTAACAGGTTTGATTTTTGTACCTTCCAAAAAAGTGATCTTTCGCCTAGAGATCAGGGAGAGACGTATCGACCGAGACCACTCACAATAGTTCGGTCCACGGAAAACAATAGGAGTAATAATATTTCCTGTTTGATCAGCAGAACTCAGAAAATATGGATCCTTAGGATTAGGATAAATTGGGTTGTGTGCACCGCCACTGCCAGTCGCGATGGAGTAGCTGGACGCAGCAGCATCAGCCATGACGGATGTCGGATGTACAAAAAATTTGTACGACTCCGATGGATCGGCCGAACGAGCGGCGAATCAGCCACGATCAGGGGCGCCAGATCTGGCACGTAGGGGCGAGCGGCCGGATGTCGGGTGTACAAAATAAAGTACAACTCCGACGAATCGGCCGCTGATGGACGGGGTCGGCGGCGAATCGGCCGCGGTCAGGGGCGCCGGATCTGGCGAATTTTTTTTGGAACCAGACCTATCGTATCGGTGTTTATGAAGCAGATTGGTCAGGCCGACAGACGCGTATTGGCAACTGACGAATGGCTTAGAGTCCTCAACTGTGATGATGTTTATGCTTTGGGTGATTGTGCCTCAATTCTCCAAAGAAAAGTTATGGATGATGTTGAAGCGATATTTAAGGTTGCAGACAAAAGCAACTCTGGAACTTTAACAGTGAAGGAAATCAAGGATGTCTTAGATGACGTTTGTATGAGGTACCCTCAGGTACAGCTGTATCTGAAGAGCAAGCATATGAGAGCGAACGTCGCGGTCGTCGCGGTCGTCGCGGTCGGCGCAGTCGGCGCGGTCGGCGTGGGAGCGGTCGTCAAGAGCGAACGTCAGGCGCGAGGAATATTTCGGCTAGGGTTTTTCGGGAGATGGCGGCTAGGATTTTTCGGGAGGCTCAGATACCATGTAGCAAATAATAATGCCTTGTTCTCATTGCTAGGGTTTGTTACAATATATATAGTGTCGACATTTGGGCTTATGGGTTATTGGCCATATTTACATTATAAATATAATCTAACAATCTAACAGAGGTACCTTCATTTTTCTACGAAACAGTCAGAATCACGATTAAAATAGTGAAGGTATATCTTATTTTATTTTATTTTTTCAACTATTCCGTACATAAATGAGAGTATTAATTTCTTAAAATTTTAAAATGGTGGTATATACTAGTTTGGGATATTTAGACTTTGGATCTCAAATAAGTTCTGAAATTTGTGTTTGGATTTCCATATTATACATAATTAGTGTTTGGGTCTCAAAAGTGTGTCCAAAAATAATTAGTGACACTTTTGAGACATTAGTGACATTTTTGAGACCCAAACACTAATTATGTATAATATGGAGTCTCAAATACAAAATTTGAAACTTATTTGAGATACAAAGTCTAAATATCACTACTAGTTTTTATATTTTAAATGGGGGTAAATTGCAAAAAATCTCTCGTTAGATTTTCGCTTTCTGCACTAAAAGACCCCATGCTCTTAACAATCCAAAAAGTATGAAATATGCTCATTTAGTCCCCAAATGACAATTTTACCCCTTCCCTCTCCCCCCTCCCCACCCCCCCCCCCCCTCTCATTCCTCGGCTGTTGGGGCTGCGATCGCCGGCGAGGAGGAGGAAGGGGGGCGCTCACCGGCGAGGAGGAGCAGGGGGGCTCAGGGGGAGGGGGGTGGTGGGGAATCGCCGGCGGGGGAGGAGGAGGGGGGGTGGGGGGTCGGGCAGGGGGGGGCACTCGCCGGCGATGAGGAGCAGGGGGGGTCGGGGGGGCTGGGGGATCGCCGGCGAAGGAGGATGGGGTGGGGGGTCGGGCAGGAGGGGTCGGGGGGGCGCTCGCCGGCGAGGAGGAGGGGGGGCTGGGTGTTCGCCGGCGAGGGAGGAGGAGAAGGGTAGGGGTCGGACAGGGGGGGTCGGGGGGGGCGCTCGCCGGCGAAGAGGAGCAAGGGGGTCGGGGGGGCTGGGGAATCGCCGGCGAGGGAGGAGGGGGGTGGGGGGTCGGGGGGTGCTCGCCGGCGCCGCCGCAGCCCTGGGGGGGGTAGAGGGGACAGGAGCATTTTAGGTATAAAAAATACTTGAGGGGCCTAATCGAACGGATTTGCAATCTAAGGAGGGACAAACTGTCAAAAAATTCTAAAAGATCTTTCTACGCAAAAGGCGTATATTTAACGAGAAATTTTTTGTCATTTATCCTTTAAATGGAGACATTTGCTAAAATATACCTATTTTGTAAAGAGATCGCAAGCTTTTGTTGAACTGTGTTGTTTATTTAAGTCTACATGAATAGATCGCAGGCTTTTGTTGAACTGTTGTTGATTTAAGTCTGCATGTTTGGAGATTGACCAGGAACAATATTTAGTACAGTAAAGGATGACAATGGTAGACAGTACAGCAGTTTTGCTTTATTCCTCAAGGTATGGCATTGGCTATAGCTAGCTTTGTTTGATGACAAGCAGGACAATGTTGTACTGTGGATTTTTAGAAGCACGACTCACAGTGGATATGTAAAGGATGGTTGACCGCATAGTAACTAGGGCACGGTTTGAATCGGGTTCAAATTTTATGGATCCGAAACGAACTCGTTAATTAGCAGGACGGGACGGAACGGTTCCAAGAAATATTAGAATCGGAACGAGCTCGATCCGTTTGAAACGGGGTCGAACCAGGCCGACCTGCGGGTCCAAACGGGTCAAAAAAGTTAAATTTTTTTAGAATAGCAAACATTTACATATGTTCTATATCTATAAGAACAAAATAAGTCTTATGTCTTCCAAAAATTTTAGAATATGTTTAATGAACAATAACTTGTTCTATTATCTATAAACTATAATAGGAAAAAATATCAAAATTGATTAAAAAAAAAATGCCCCTAGAAATGGGTCGGTCTGGGGACTCGTTTATTTTGAAAATAAGATCCGTCTCGTCCCGTTAGTGTCACACGACCCGTCCCGGCCCGTCCCATTTAGATTCCAAATTTTTGGAACCGACTTGTTTAGACATTTTACGATATCCGGATCGGATCGGAACCACGGGTCATGGAGCCGTATGCCCACCCATAATAGTAACACCTTTGATAACAATGCTGGTGATATTAACTTTTCATAAATTGCTTAGTTGTCGATGAAATGCTTCACACATCTCCGGGTTTTAGATGTCAAAAAAAGTCCATACAGTGATAAATTTTACTCAATTTGTACAAAACATGATATGGTAGCGAAATTTTCAAATAGAAAAATCTGACATCAGATATTAAAATAAATTAAAAAAAATCTTAACAATCTGGCGCTAGTGTCACTGGCGGATTAAAAAAAAAATCCCTAGTTCGTCGCTAAGTGAGAGACGGTTATGTTACTAGATCGTTAGTTTTTGTTGCTATTTTTGTCGCTAGTTTCTCGGTCTACCGACGATTAGACAGAAACTGACATAAAATTTCCCTCCCTATTTAGTTGTTTTTTTTGGTTAGTGATTGTGATAGATATGATCATAAAACCTTTGCTGCATTTAGCAAAATCAACTTAACTTTTTTCAACTTAATCCAGGCGTGCTCCTAAACTTGGTTTGCACTGCATGAAAAATGCTCTGCTGGTCAGAGGCAATGCAGAGAGACAGATGGCAGATAAGTTAATGCAGGCCCTATCGTTGGTGCAGAGTCCTGCGCACCCACCCCCATTCAATAAATCTGAAGTCAACCCAAAAACTTGCACGCGAGCTGTTGGAGATTAGAGGATTTTCTGAACATGATGTAAATAAAAATAGGCAAATTCTATTTCACCTCAAATTTTACTTGAGGGAAGTCTATTTTTTTAATTTATTTATAAGTTTATCATTCTAAATTTTTATTTGAAGACAGTCCACATATTTGGATTTGGACTCCTAACAAAGTTGACAGTCATAACATAAAGTAGGAGTGTCAATTTTGTTGACAGTCCTAAAGGATTTGGATAGTTTAGATTTGAACTGTCAACAAAGTTAGCAGTCCTAAAAGGGGTCTGGACTCCAGACAGCCCAAAGTAAAATTGGAATTGTCTTGAGTAAAAATTATACCAAGTTGGACTGTCCTGAAGTGAGAATTGTCCTGAAATAAAATATGGAGTGTCTATAGAATTTGTCTAAAATTATCACAACTTGTTTCCATCTTGAACATTTCTAGTTGGTGGCATTGCTCGGAGAATTCTGTGTTGTGCAGTTATAAAGTTCAATATAATTTGGATATCAGTTATTGATGTGTCCTAATGTATTCTTGGGTGTCAATAGATTTTCCGTCCATACAATATCGACACGGTACTAACTTTGGAGTGTACACGCACTTCTTAGATCCTTTAGCTTCTATCGTCGGAAATGAACTATAGGAAACACGAACACTCCAAACACGGATACTCCAAACATGGGTGCCGAAAAGTCATGCCAGTAATGTACGGAACACATCACATAAAATCAATGTCATGTCCCTGTCACGGTGCCCATAAACAGTACAAGCTAATTAAAGGCTAATTTAATCAAACAAAGTACAAAAGCATATATAATATGCTTACTGCCTTCATTACATATATAATAAGAAATGGAAAATTTTAGGTCTACAACCAGATGTTTACAATTTTTTTCCAACCACTTATCCTCTTTTACACATGGGTCTCATCCGATTCCACTTTCTCCCTTGCTACATGCGCTCCATCCAATTCTACTACTTTTTTTTCTTTCTTTCAATTAAAATCCGACACGTGACGCACACATGACGGTGGTAAGAGAATTGTAAGCATTTGGTTGTAGGCATAGCAAAGTTGATAAGAAATATATAGCATACAAATATGGAAGTACATTGTGCAGAAACCATGAGAAGAGAACAGGAAGCAAGCCATGCACAATTGCATTCATGATGCAAATGTAGAATTTGCTAAAATGAAGGCTTGTTCAGCTGAGGGGAGTGGAGGGGGAACAATGGCAGCAGCGTTGGAGCCTCCCCGTAGCTCTTTGACGAAGGGTGCAGGAAGAAACCTTTCCTAGCAATGGCTCTCTCTTCCTCCTCCTCCTCCAAACTAGCAGTGGCAGCAGCGTTCGACGGAGTAGTTGGACTGGGGGAAGACGAGTAGAACGAAGAGTCCACTATAGAAACAGGCGACACCAGCACCATGTCGCCGCCCCTTCCGAAGCTCCGCTGCTGATAGAAGCAACAGCTGTTGTAGCGTGCTGCAGCAGCAGCAGTAGCACTGGCTGCTGCCACTGGTGGTGGTGGCAACAGCTCGATCTCCAGCTTCGCTGGCTGCCTCCTCCTCTCCTGAAGCTTCGGCCTCTTGAAGTGACAATCAGAAGAAGGAGAAGAGCTGGACAAGCCAGTCAGCTTCTGGACCAGCTCCTTGAATGTCGATGGCTCTGCATGAACATAAGTCGTATTGTAGTAGCTACCACTAGGAAAGGGTGATGAAGAAGAAGAAGGGGTTGCCATGAGCTAGCGTTCAGTACTCTTTGCTTGCACAGGCTAGCAACACATTTATATCGCGAGCTCAGGTCTTTAGTGAGCTTTGGGCTCGGGACACAAATGGGACCTCCATTTGCTTATTTGGCATGTCTCTGTTTGCAAGCAAGGATGAGTCACTTTTTGGTCCCAGTTTTGGCAAATATGTACACCTGAAGAAAAGAAAGGCCTGTACTGTACGTACATCTCTGCTTTCTCTCCGGGACCGACTGCTACGTTTGCGTGAGCCAAGGAGAGGTGCAGCAGCAGCAGCAGCAGGCCAGCAGCAGCAGAGAAGTCCCATACGTTTTTTTGTCATGTAGCTGGGATAGGGGATATTGTGTTGCTGGAGAAATTATTCAGTGGACCAGACTCACTGTACGACAGTAGAATGACAAAAAAATTCATCTTATACGGATGTTTTTTTTTGCAAAATAACATCTAATAGGCGTTTATAGCAATTAAATTCTCTCGTAATATATATTTTGATCAAAATGTTTCCTTTTGTCTACTTACTGTTAGAAGTGAACGTTAGTGGCTGTTTTTTTTTTTAAATATTCGAAATACCCCTTGATAAGAGGGTTCATATAATCTCATGAACGTTCAGCACCATATGTCTCAAACCAATTGGAGTCGTCCAAACCAGTCCCGTAACCATAGGTTCTGATAACACTTGTTGGGAACAACAATATGATCCAAATTGGTATTGACCCATGAGATACGATTGAATTGTGGCCATATATATCTTAAAAATGAATTCACATTAAGATCTGAATCAATCACAATTATCTACGTATCATGATTAGGGCTGCAAACGAGCCGAGCCGAGCCAAGCTTTTGTAAGCTTGAGCTTGGCTTGACTAGAATTATTCGAGCTCGAGCTTGATAAGTTTTTTTATTTTGAAGCTTGAGCTTGGCCCGAGCTTGTTTATATTAAGCTTGAGCGTGGCTTTGTTCGAGCTTGAGCTTGGCTTGATAAGGAAGCTTGAGTCAAGCTTAGCTTGATAAGGAAGCTTGAGTCAAGTTTGATAAACAAACTCGATAAGCTTGAAATCAAGCTTGTGGTTCAACTTTATTTCAAGCTCATTAAGCTTGGGCTTGATTTCAAGCTAGTTAGGTTTGAATTCAAGTTTCTAAAATATTAATGATTTATTATTAAAAATTTATTAAAAAAAGTTCCTTAATATCACTTATTAAGAACAAATATATAATACACACAACCATATTGTTATACAAATATATATAATTAGAATTCAACAAAGTACAAACGAGCTTCTAAACGAGCCAGCTCGCGAGCTCAATAGAGCCGAGTACTTCTAAGCTTGAGCTTGACTTGTTTATTAAACGACCTAAAAAATAAAGCTTGAGCACAGCTTGTTTATAGACGAATCGAGCTCAAACGAGTTTTTATCGAGCCGAGCTTCGAGCAGCTTGCAAACGGCTTGGCTCATTTGTAGTCCTAATCATGATCCCACTTACTATCCGACGTGGGACTAAAATATCAACTCTGTCGTCATCTAATTTGTGAAGGCTCCGACCGAAAACACGAGATAGAATCAAACAAAAAGCTAGCTAGTTTTCTGCCCAGTATTGTGAGCACGGACTACATATCTTGTGTTTCGCCACACACGACAAGCTGCACCTCTACTCTATCCCCAAGATAGTTGCAGTTTGCAGGTTGCACCGAAGCACTGTCGCAGCAGCGTGACAAACGCAAGCTGACACAAACCCACATTTATAACGACTGCGTGCATGGTGCATCTAATAGGTACCATTGTTTGTTTGTTACTAGTGCAGACTGCCCAAAAGCTGCACTATTTGCTTCTTAATTTGATATCTTTCTATTCTGGATAAGGGAACATTTGAGGAGGATCTTTGGAGGATCCTCTAATTAATTGATTGTTGCTACTTTGGAAAGAAAATGATGTTAAAGGCTTGTCAGGTTGTATATATGATAGTGAGTTGATGTGTTTTGAGATCTTTCACTTCCTTTGCTCCCTTTCCATCCAAGGCTTCTTTACTCTCTTTCAGAGAGAGAGAGAGCACTGAGAGTGAGAGCCAACGGCACGACCATACTAATCATGCCTCTTATTTATGGAGGGCACCATCATTTTGAACTTCAAGATACTATTGAATCTGTGAACAAAAGAGGAAGAATTCCATATGCTTATGATTTACTTTTCTTAAGGATCAGAAATAGAGCCTTATCACAAATTTCCATGAAGTTATTGTTTTCGGGGGAAGGAGACATAGCGTAATTTTTTTCAAAGAGAACTTTCGTTTATGATGATATTGTTGGCTTTCCGCGGCGGAAGTAACCCGATGCTTGTTGGAGAAAATACTTATCTTCTTCACGCGACATGAAGCATGCTCTTATTTTTAATTTTGTGAGTTTGATATTTTTATGGATCTACAGTTACGATAGCAAAATTTATCATAAAAATAAAAATAAAAATAAAAACACTGAATATATATATATATATATATATATATATATATATATATATATATATATATATATATATATATGTTGGACTTAATTCCGTTGTTGGTTTCACTCTTACCTAGTCTTTAGCGTATTGTGTGGTGGGGAGCCATTCTCTCTATTTCTTTAGTTGTTACTGTTTGGTTTTTCTGAGCTATTCAAAGGCCCCTTAGAAAACATCAAGCACAGCAAGTAGTAAGTTGCAAATACAAATTCCACAAGCTTTCTTTCCTCTCTCTTGTGTGTGTGCTTCCTAGTCCCTTTTAAGTTCCAACTCCAATAGTTGGTCAGAGCCAACAAGTGACGATGGCGGAATCGAGTTATTCCCACCCGTCGCCACGTGTCAGGATCGACGATGACAGCGGAGGAAGCGGCAATGGCCGTATCATGGAGAGATGGGGTAAAGTCAAGTACCCGATGCTGACACGAACCAACTACACGGATTTGGCTCTCTTAATTAAAGTCAACATGCAGGCGCAAGGCCTGTGGGAGGCGATCGAACCTGGGGTCGCCGACTATTGCGACGATAGGATGGCGCTATCCGTCATACTCCGAGCCGTGCCGCTGGAGATGCTGCGGACACTGGCAGTGAAAGACACTGCCAAGGAAGCGTGGGATGCTGTAAAGACCATGCAAATGGGAGTCGAACGCGTGCGTGAGCCCAAGGCGCAGAAACTTCGTACCGACTTTGAGACGATCAAGTTCAAGGACGGCGAGTCCGTCGAGGACTTCGCGATGCGGCTTATGGGACTCGTCAACGACCTGCAACTACTCGGCGACGAGCTGTCCGAAAAGAAGGTAGTGAAAAAGTTTTTTCGTGTTGTTCCACCTAGGTACAAGCAAGTCGCCATCTCCATTGAGACCCTTGTGGATCTCAAAACGTTGTCCATTGAAGATCTTACCGGTCGATTTCTAGCCGTGAACAGCGAT
This sequence comes from Iris pallida, assembly GCA_029216955.1. Lineage (NCBI taxonomy): Eukaryota > Viridiplantae > Streptophyta > Magnoliopsida > Asparagales > Iridaceae > Iris > Iris pallida. Next base: position 30,885,392 of record JANAVB010042020.1, on the reverse strand, counting down.
ATGATCTCGACGACGACTTTGGAAGCACGGGTAGCCGCCTTCTTGTCTCCGAAGAGGAGTGGCTCGCTCGCACGAAGCAGAAGAAGCAAGGCGAGGCCAACTCCGACAGCGGCAGAAGCAGTGGTCGCGGGCGCGGTAGGCAAAGAGGTCGTGGTCGCGGCAACACGACCAACGGCAACGGCAACGCGTCCCGCGGCACAAGTGGCAAGAAGGGAAAGTACCACAATTTAGGCATCTACGGCCACTGTGCAAGGGACTGCCGCAAGCCAAAGCGCGATCAGCAGGTCCATCTAACATAAGCCGACGATGATAAACCCGCACTGCTAATGGCGCAGGAGTGCACCCTCGCCGAGACCTCCGTAGGCGCAACCAACAACGTTGTGCTCGATGAGGTGCATGCTCAGGTACCTCTGGACCGCGAAGACGACCACCAAGGCGAAGCATGGTACCTCGACACCGGCGCCAGCAACCATATGATGGGCTGCAAGGAGGTCTTCGCCGAGTAGGACACCGGGGTCACCGGCTCCATTGAGTTTGGCGAAGGGGTCTGTTGTCGACATCCGAAGGCGTGGTACGGTGATGTTCAAGTGTCAGAACGGCGAGCACCGTGCCCTCACCAACGTGTACTTCATCCCGAAGCTACGAAGCAATATCATAAGCCTTGGGCAACTCGATGAGAACGGCTGCCAAGTCTTGATCGAAGGCAGCGTGCTATCGATTCGCGATCATCAACGACGCCTCCTTGCCAAGGTAAAACGTGCCCGAAATCGACTGTACATTCTATCTCTTGATAGTGCACAACCAGTGTGTTTAGCAACACGGCTCAATGATGACGCATGGCGGTGGCATGCCCGGTTCGGCCACCTCAACTTTGAAGCACTCCAAAAGTTAGCTCGCCGCAACATGGTGTACGGGCTACCACAGATCGACCACGTCGATCAGATTTACGATAGTTGCCTTGCTGGGAAGCAACGGTGCGCGCCATTTCCGCAGGAGACCAAGTACCGCTCCGACAACCTGCTAGATCTCGTGCACGGTGATCTCTGCGGGCCGATCACACTGGCGACACCCGGTGGCAAGCGCTACATCTTGCTCCTCGTCGACGATTTCAGCCGCTACATACGGTTGACGCTACTGGGTTCAAAGGATGAAGCGCCGGCAGCCATCAAACACTTTCTGGCCCTCGTCAAGGTGGAGGCCGGACGCAAACTGCGTGCGCTCCGTACTGATCGTGGGGCGAGTTCACATGCGTAGCATTTGGCGACTATTGCGCGGGCTGCGGCATCAAACGGCACCTCACGGCGTCGTACTCATCGCAACAGAATGACGATGTCGAGCGCGGGAATCAGGTGGTCGTCGCAATGGCACGTAGCCTTCTGAAGGCAAAGGATATGTCCGGGGAGTTTTGGGGCGAGGCGGTCACGACGGCCGTCTTCATCCTCAACCGCTCGCCGACATGGAGCGTCAACGTCAGGACACTGTATGTCACGACCCGCACCCTTATGAGGGGCACGAGCACGTGGGTACGTCCAACCTATGCCGCAGTATCGGCGGTAGAACGCTGTATATAACGCCTGTAAATACTACGACTAACAGTATAAAGGTACCTGTACAGTATATACTCTCCGAATGGAGGTGACATATCAGTACAGTCTCAATCACAGAATAAAACTAAGGTAGATAGCTCAGAAAGAGAACATGTGATAGATGAAAGAGTAAATAAGTCCAGAGTCCAATACAAGCCCAGATATATACAACATCACAGGGTCTCAAAATATAATGTAGAAGCTACAGTCTGATAAAGCTAGCTGGAACGCAGTCCAGTCAAACATAGCTAATCTACACTACTCTGGAAGTACAAAATCTAGTGGCTCTACTATAAGGCCACGATCCAAGGCTACTCCATCTGACTCGAGCCCATAATAGGTCGAGCAGTTCGACTCAGAATCATCTGTAATATATCATAACGGTATCCTGTCAGAAAAATGAGCAAGTACAAGCACTAACAGCAGTTCCATGTGAATTGACAAATTCTATAAGAGACAGTATAATGAACTACGAGACAAAGATATATGAAGACTTGGGAACCGTTCAGAAGCCGAGTTACAACCCTTAAACCAAACAAGGACCGGGGTTGTAACTCTTCTCCCGAGCAGAACTTAGTCTCCAAATCGAGATACAATGTAAAGGCAAGTAGAGCATGTGAGTAACTGTATATCATGGCATGGTGAAGAAAATACTGAATATAGAACAGAGCAGGATATACGATAAGATAAAGTAAATATAAAATATGACTTGAATTATTAGAGCGATATGTGATCGGCTTGGGATAAGTGACAGGACAGGCTATCCACTTGGTCCGGTAATCCGCGGTGACCTCAACAGAAAGTGTCACGTCCCAGAACCAGAATACTGGAGAGCGGGGGAATGACTCAGCCAGCTACGTATTACGGGTAGATAAATACCGTATAATACGATCAATGCTGTCTAAAAGACGAGGGGGTGCATACTACATGAAAGTCTCATTATGGTCATTTTACATCTATTGTCTCAATCATTCAAATAAGAAACAGAAATAGAGAACATGTAAGATAAAGCAGTAAGGCGTCCCAAACGCTCAGTCAAAATGTTCTTGATATCTGGCTTTACAAAATATAGCCAGATGATGTAGCAAAAATATACACAATTGTTATCAGCTGCAGCCTGACTTAGTTACAACTATGTAAAAGTAAGTACAAGATGATCCGACTAACATGTCGGTGCCAAACGGTAAGATATAAAATAAATAACAAAACGAGCGGGGAAGTAAGAAACCCACTCGAGTCCTCCTGCGATCATTCCTCTAGTATTGACCATCTTGGAGGTGGAAGTAAGCTGAGTCCTCGGGGACCGGCTCTAAATCTGGCCATGCAAAACCAGAGAGGTTAGACCTCTAATAGCAAGTACCGCAAGGAAGCACGATATGAGACACTAAACCAGTAAATAAGAGAATATAATAATAGATCTCTGCTTGCTACTGGGATTCACGTAACATCACGACACTTCGAACCAACCTCCCAACCAAACAAGGACAGAGGTTGGCCCGTCATGTCCTGATGCTCTGATCATCTCAGTTAGGTAACAGAGTAGATATAGTACACAAACAAATCAACTTAAACGGCCATCCAACTCCTACGGCTTACTACTGTGAGTCCCAAGTTATCCTGAAATTATGCAATAAGGATTTCTCAGTTCTTACTATGGGCAAGCAAGGCTAGTCTATCCAATCAATCAATTGCGCCAATCATGAATTAGACGAGTCCCAGCGGGACGCCCGTCATCAATATACAATATACAATAATATAAGCAGATACCGCTCCCTGCCCTTGTGGCAGATTTGTAGTATCTGTGGGAACCAGCCGGCCTGTCGGGCACTAATAGTCCCAAAGAGGGCTGCCATGTAAGAACTCGGAAATCCATACTCTCCATGCAATCATTATTTTATTTAACTTAGTAGCTTCTATGTTAAGTGAAATTCTATGCCGTGGATCATGGTCATTCAGAATGAGTACTTCCGTACAAGGTACGATATGCCCAACTCTACAACGATACCCGTGCGGTTAAGTTGTAGGTCTTACATAGCGTAATACAACAATTAAAACTAACCACGAAATAATCATGCCTTGACCATAGAGTACACATGCTGCTTTCGTAAAATAAATAAATAATTGTAGCCTGCATGTATCTATATGTCAATATTCGGGATTGGCCAATCGACTGCAATTATGAACGTGTCTTATTCCATTTAATTCAATAAGACGACTAGCCAGTCTCTTAGTTCCATCTAGGAACGCATGATCAATAATTAATCAAGATAACAATCCATGTTCATTAATGCCAAATTCGGGAATTAAAATTGGGAAATAAATAATGATTGGAAAATAAATAATCTCATGCGTCATGGAAAATGATTGGGAAATAAGTAATCTCATGCGCCTGTGGTAAAGGTTGGGAAATAAATAATCTCATGCGCCTGAGGAAATGATTGAGAAATAAATAATCTCATGCGCTGTGGAAAAGGTTGGGAAATAAATAATCTCATGCGCCTGAGGAAATGATTGGGAAATAAACAATCTCATACGCTGTGGAAAAGGTTGGGAAATAAATAATCTCATGCGTCTGAGGAAATGATTGGGAAATAAATAATCTCATGCGCCGTGGGAAATGATTGGGAAATAAGTAATCTCATGCGCCTGTGGTAAAGGTTGGGAAATAAATAAACTCATGCGCCTGAGGAAATGATTGGGAAATAAATAATCTCATGCGCTGTGGGAAATGATTGGGAAATAAATAATCTCATGCGCCTAAGAAAATGATTGGGAAATAAATAATCTCATGCGCTGTAGAAAATGATTGGAAAATAAATAATCTCTTGCGCCCGAGGAAATGATTCATGCGGCTGTGGGAAATAAATCTCATGCGCTGTGGGAAATGATTGGGAAATAAATAATCTCATGCGCCTGAGGAAATAATTCATGCGGCTGTGGGAAATAAATCTCATGCGCTGAGGAATGATTGGGAAATAAACGATCTCACGCGCTGTGGGAAAGGTTGGGAAATAAATAATCTCATGCGCCTGAGAAAATGATTGGAAAATAAATAATCTCATGCGCTGTGGGAAAGGTTGGGAAATAAATAATCTCATGCGCCTGAGGAAATGATTGGGAAATAAATAATCTCATGCGCTGTGGAAAAGGTTGGAAAATAAATAATCTCATGCGCCTGAGGAAATGATTGGAAAATAAACAATCTCATGCGCTGTGGGAAAGGTTGGGAAATAAATAATCTCATGCGCCTGAGGAAATGATTGGAAAATAAATAATCTCATGCGCTGTGGGAAAGGTTGGAAAATAAATAATCTCATGCGCCTGAGGAAATGATTGGAAAATAAACAATCTCATGCGCTGTGGGAAAGGTTGGGAAATAAATAATCTCATGCGCCTGAGGAAATGATTGGGAAATAAACAATCTCATGCGCTGTGGAAAAGGTTGGGAAATAAATAATCTCATGCGCCGTCGGGACTTCATGGCGCATGGCCTCCCGGCGCATGGCCTCCCGGGCGCATGGGGTTCCCGGCGCATGGGGTTCATCGTCCCCAAACAGCAAGTTCAGCCATGAAAGTCCTAAAAACTTGCTATGGCCATAACTTCCTCATCCGAAGCCGAAATCAAGCGAAACAAAAGCCAAAACTGAATGAAATTGAATTCTCTACAACATAGAACTATTAGTTTTCGAAAATAACCAAGTTTTAGAGATCAAAACCAAGAAAAACCAAAAATGTATCAAACTTAGATCTACAACAAATAAGCCATGGAAATTGAAAATGCTAAGTGCTAAAGAGACTTAGAATCAAATAGGAAAGATGATGGAACAATAAAAATGGTGATCCATCAAGAAGCAAGTTGGCACTTGCCTTGCTCTCCTAGGTTGGTGGGAGAGTTAGGAGGAAGAAGAAGAGTAGTAGTGAAGTAAATGAAGAGAGAGAAAGGAGATGGGCTTTAAATGAAGGAGTGGTGGTAGGTAGGGATTTATTTCGGTTCATGATGAACCAACATAATTAAACCAATCTGAGCTGAACCCATAGCAAAGCTAAAGCAGAGTATAAAAGCAGAAAATAAAGTGCAGAAATAAAATTACAGGAAATTAATTAACAGAAAATTAAAGAAATTTAATTACAGAACAATACATGATAAATATTAAATGAATACATTCCAGCAGTACATGTATTTAGAATACGTATTCTGGGAACGGGAAGTGATATCTCTACCCTCCTTAGAAAAATTTCGTCCTCAGAATTTCAGATCAAAGCATGATAGAACGTCAAAGCTAAACTAATATAAATACAAGTAAATTGAGTAAGCAATCATTCTACAATGATAATAATAAGTAATGTATCTACATCTAACAATCTACAATATTAAGCAATTCTACTTATAAGGTGACAAGCATGAGGAGTTAAGACAATCAAGGTATACAGAAGAAAATATACCTTGTGAGTCAAACAGGTGCGGATACCGTGATCGGATATCATCCTCACGTTCTCACGTTGACTCTCCTAAAGAGTGATGACCCCAAGCAACCCGGACAAGGTTAATTGTTCGGTTCTTGAGTATCTTCTCTCTTCGGTCCAAAATAGACACAGGCTGTTCCTCGTAAGACAGGTTGGTACCAACAACCAGCTCAGAATGATCAAGGATATAGCTTGGGTCCGATACATACCTTCGCAACTGAGATACATGAAATACGTCATGCACCTCTCGTAACGAAGGTGGAAGGGATAAACGATAAGCAACATCGTATATCCTCTCAAGGATAACAAACGGTCCAACGTATCTCGGACTCAACTTTCCGCGAACGCCAAATCTAATGACCCCACGGGTAGGTGAGATCCGCAAGAACACGTGGTCTCCAACAGAAAATTCTAGCGGCCTACGATGCTGGTCTGCCCAATGACGATGCCGATCCTGCGCAACTCGAAGTCGCTCTCTAATTTCCTTAATCACTTCAACGGTCTGGATAATCATTTCTGGGCCTAGCATCTTCCTCTCCCCGATATCGTCCCATGCTAGTGGAGACTTACCATATAGTGCTTCAAATGGCGCCATCTGGATACTGGCTTGATAATTGTTATTATATGAGAACTCGACCAAGTGTAGGTGGCTCTTCCAAGATCCTCCAAAATCTAGGGTGCAAGCTCGCAACATGTCTTCTAAAGTCTGAATTGTTCTTTCTGATTGCCCGTCCGTCTGTGGATGGTAAGCCGTGCTAAATCTTAACTTGGTACCCAAGCTATGATGTAAGCTCTTCCAAAAATGTGAGGTAAAACGGGTGTCTCTATCTGACACAATACTGACTGGGACCCCATGCTGTCTGACTATCTGCTGCATATACAATTCTGCCAACTTCTCCGTAGATTGACCTACTCTAAAAGAAAGAAAATGTGCCACCTTCGTAAGCCGATCTACGATTACCCAAATAGCATCCTTACCACTTGGTGATCTCGGTAAACCGGTCACAAAGTCCATTGTAATATGTTTCCACTTTCATTCCGGGATAGGAAGCGGTTGCAATAATCCAGCTGGCCTCTGCTGTTCTGCCTTTACTTGCTGACATACCAAGCAACGGGAAATGAATCTAGCTATCTCCCTCTTCATCCCGTTCCACCAGAAGTGCTGCTTGATATCTTGGTACATCTTGGTCCCTCCAGGGTGTATGGAATACTGAGAGCTGTGAGCTTCTGCCATAACCTCCTGTCTGATATCTCCACTAGGCACACATAGGCGTGATCCAAACCTAAGCGTACCATCTTCATGAATTTGCATCTCCTTTCTGAGTCCTGACTCACATTCTGCCCTAAGCTTTTGAATCCTTGGGTCCTGCGCCTGAGCTGCCTTGATCCTGTCTACCAAGTCAGATTGAACTTGTAGACTCGCCAGTACTCCTACATCACTAGGAAGTATAACCTCGATGCCCATCTCCTGAAGGTCTTCTAAAATGTGCTTCTGTGTTGTCAACATAAATGCGCCGCCTCTCCTGCTGAGAGCATCTGCGACCACATTAGCCTTGCCTGGATGATACTGAAGCTCCACGTCGTAATCCTTGATCAGCTCTAACCATCTTCTCTGCCTCATGTTCAGCTCCTTCTGAGTAAAGATGTACTTCAGACTTTTGTGGTCCGTGTACATGTCCACTCGATCACCATATAAGTAATGCCTCCATAGCTTCAAAGCAAATACTACTGCTGCCAACTCCAAGTCATGAGTTGGGTAATTCTTTTCGTGGTCTCGAAGCTGCATAGATGCATACGCTATCACCTTCCCATGCTGCATGAGGACACATCCAAGTCCTTTACCTGACGTATCACAATAAACGGTAAAACCTCCGGGTCCAACTGGCAATGTAAGAATAGGCGCTGATATCAACTTCTGCTTCAAATTCTCAAATGATGCCTGGCATTCTGCCGACCAGACGAATGGTACATCCTTCCATGTCAATCGGGTCATGGGTGCTGAAAGGCTCGCAAAGTCTGATACAAACCTTCTGTAATATCCTGCCAATCCCAAGAAACTCCGCACATCTGCTACGGTCTTGGATACTGGCCAACTTTCTACTGCTTCTACCTTCTTGGGATCCACTTCTACTCCAGCTCCTGATATGATATGACCCAAAAATAAAATATGATCCGACCAAAACTCACACTTGCTGAGCTTGGCATACAACTGGTTCTCTCTCAGAACCTGTAACACCTTCCGGAGGTGATCTTCATGCTCCTCTGGCAGAATATACAAGAATGTCGTCGAGAAACACAACGACAAATTGATCCAAGTACGGCATAAAGATGCGATTCATCAAATCCATAAAGATTGCTGGAGCATTGGTCAAACCAAACGGCATTACTAAGAATTCATAATGCCCATACTTCGACCTGAATGCTGTCTTAGGAATGTCTTCCTTCCGAACCCTCACTTGATGATACCCTGAACGAAGATCTATCTTAGAGAAAACTCTAGCTTTGCTCAACTGATCAAATAAATCGTCGATCCTGGGTAGTGGGTACTTGTTCTTCACTGTTGCTGCGTTAAGCTTCCTGTAATCGATGCACAATCTGGATGACCCATCATTCTTCCCCACAAGTACCACTGGTGCTGCCCATGGTGACATGCTAGCTTGGATGAACTTCTTCTCCTTCAGTTCCTCTATGTGCTGATATACCTTGGCCTGCTCTGAATCTGCCATTCTGTAAACTCGATCTGATATCGGTTTAGTTCCAGGTGCCAATTCTATACTGAACTCAATATCTCTAACCGGTGGTAGACCTGGAAGTTTTTCGGAAAATACGTCCAGAAATTCTTCAACTACCTTCGGAACTTGAACTTCTTCCATTGCCGTCACTACTCCCTGCTCTTGTTGAGTTGTTACTGATCTGACTAAGGTGAACCGCTTCATGCCTAGAATATCAAAAGATACTCTCCCTCTACGATAATCTATTGTCGCATGACTGTCTTTCAGCCAGTCCATGCCTAAGATAACGTCGAAATTTCTAACAGAAAATTCTATCAACCGGGTGGGTAAGGAATGCCCGCAAACTACAACGCTACACGCTAGAATAACTCTACTAACTCCTACGAGCCCATTACCAGTGAGTATATTTAACCTTCCTGGCAATGCCTCGAATTCCATTCCTAGCCGTGTTGCAAATTGTGCAGATATAAATGAGTGTGATGCTCCCGAATCAAACAATGCTACTGCGGGATAAGAGGCGACGAGAATGTTACCTGCCACAACATCTCCCGATGAAAATGCCTCTTCCAAGGACAGAGTGAATGCCTGCCCTCGGCCTCCTTGCTGGTTCCCATGTTGTGGCCTAGCCTGGTGCTGCTGCTGGCCCCTGCCTTGATGATGCTGGGGTGGTCTATGCTGGTGTTGCTGCATCGGCGGTCCCTGCTGCTGAAACATCTGAGCCTGCGGTATTAACGGGCGCTGTGCCAACGGTCTTACTGCTACCGCTGGTCTTCGATACTGGCCTGCCCCTGGTGCTGGCAGAGCAGGAAATTGTTGCCCTGGTCCTCCTGACCTCGAATTCATGGGACATGTGGTAACCCGATGACCTGGATTTCCACATATCAAACACTGTCCGTTCAATGTCCGACACATATCCCTAGTGTGCCCTACCTTTCCGTAATAAGTGCAGCCCACCGGGGGTTGCTGGTTCTTCCTCTGTTGCTGTTGCTGCTGCCTAGGTGGTGGTGCTGGCCCTCGCATCGCCACATCATGAATGCGGATGCCAAGGGACGGTGCTGTTGTCCGGGACGCTGCTCCCCCTCCTCCTTCAATCTGACTGTGGGATCTCTTCTGACCTCCAGTCCTTGCCGCAAGCCTCTGAATGGTTATCTCATGCCTTCGAGTTGCCGTCAATACTTCATCAAAAGTCTGATAATTGTCTCCCTCTATCAACTGCAAGAGTTCAAGATAAAACCCTTGCTGAAACCTCATAGCCCTCTGGCTCTCTGTGGCTACCATCTCCGGGGCGAACCTACTCAATCTGCAGAACTTCGCTGCATAAGCATCTACCGTCTTGCCAGTCTGTCTGAGGTTGATAAACTTCTGTTGTAGCTCAAACTGCGCCACAACTCTATAGTACTTTGTCTTGAATCTTGCTGTAAAATTGTTCCAAGCCACAGGACGTCTGATGTCTACCTCCTTTGATTCCCACCAATCACGTACGAGATCCTGAAGTAACAACTTCACCTGATCCACACGTTCTTCTGTCGGTACCTTAGCGGCTGTCAAAATAGCCTCAATATCCTTAAGCCATGTATCTGCTGAGATGGCATCCTCCGTACCTTCGAAACGGCGGGGGTTGTACTTGTAAAACCTGGCTGACGCTCCTGAATCTGTCCTTGCCCCTCTTTCCAAAGCTGTCTGTAACCCTTGGTTGAGTAATACATTCTGCTCTTGCAACTGAGCGTGCATGTGCTGCTGGACTAACATCTGATGTTGCTGAGTAGCCATCATCCCTCTCATGATCTCCAGAAGGGCTGGTGTATCCACTTCTACTGGGGTGGGTGGAACTGTTGGTGGTGTTGGAACCTCCGGATACTGCGGTCCAGCTGCTGGTTCCACTATTACTTCTTCTTGGATGGTCTCTTGAGTTAGTACCGGCCCTTGTTGCTGACCAACATGGTCAGGTTGTCCGTGTTGCCCTTGTTGTTGTTGCCCAGTCCAGACAGATGCGGACGAGGTGCCCCTATGAAAAGGGACAAGGGAACAATCAAACGATCGGACTGGAAAGATCAATGAAGTCAAAGGATACCGGAATATCAAGCTAGAGTCGAGAGTAACGAATCATGAGATCAAGGGAGAACATGTGTGATTGAGACATCCTATAAATTAAAACACCCCACAAGTCTGAAATCAGACCTGCATGGGCCACCACTAAAACCTTGTCACGCCCCAGAACCAGAATACTGGAGAGCGGGGGAATGACTCAGCCAGCTACGTATTACGGGTAGATGAATACCGTATAATACAATCAATGTTGTCTAAAAGACAAGGGGGTGCATACTACATGAAAGTCTCACTATGGTCATTTCACATCTATTGTCTCAATCATTCAAATAAGAAACAGAAATAGAGAACATGTAAGATAAAGCAGTAAGGCGTCCCAAACGCTCAGTCAAAATGTTCTTGATATCTGGCTTTACAAAATATAGCCAGATGATGTAGCAAAAAATATACATAATTATTATCAGCTGCAGCCTGACTTAGTTACAACTATGTAAAAGTAAGTACAAGACGATCCGACTAACATGTCGGTGCCAAACGGCAAGGTATAAAGTAAATAACAAAACGAGCGGGGAAGTAAGAAACCCACTCGAGTCCTCCTGCGATCATTCCTCTAGTATTGACCATCTTGGAGGTGGAAGTAAGCTGAGTCCTCGGGGACCGGCTCTAAATCTGGCCATGCAAAACCAGAGAGGTTAGACCTCTAATAGCAAGTACCGCAAGGAAGCACGATATGAGAAATTAAACCAGTAAATAAGAGAATATAATAATAGATCTCTGCTTGCTACTGGGATTCACGTAACATCACGACACTTCGAACCAACCTTCCAACCAAACAAGGACAGAGGTTGGTCCGTCATGTCCTGATGCTCTGATCATCTCAGTTAGGTAACAGAGTAGATACAGTACACAAACAAATCAACTTAAACGGCCATCCAACTCCTACGGCTTACTACTGTGAGTCCCAAGTTATCCTGGAATTATGCAATAAGGATTTCTCAGTTCTTACTATGGGCAAGCAAGGCTAGTCTATCCAATCAATCAATTACGCCAATCATGAATTAGACGAGTCCCAGCGGGACGCTCGTCATCAATATACAATATACAATAATATAAGCAGATACCGCTCCCTGCCCATGTGGAAGATTTGTAGTATCTGTGGGAACCAGCCGACCTGTCGGGCACTAATAGTCCCAAAGAGGGCTGCCATGTAAGAACTCGGAAATCCATACTCTCCATGCAATCATTATTTTATTTAACTTAGTAGCTTCTATGTTAAGTAAAATTCCATGTCGTGGATCATGGTCATTCAGAATGAGTACTTCCGTACAAGGTACGATATGCCCAACTCTACAACGATACCCGTACGGTTAAGTTGTAGGTCTTACATAGCATAATGCAACAATTAAAACTAACCACGGAATAATCATGCCTTGACCATAGAGTACACATGCTGCTTTCGTAAAATAAATAAATAATTGTAGCCTGCATGTATCTATATGTCAATATTCGGGATTGGCCAATCGACTGCAATTATGAACGTTTCTTATTCCATTTAATTCAATAAGACGACTAGCCAGTCTCTTAGTTCCATCTAGGAACGCATGATCAATAATTAATCAAGATAACAATCCATGTTCATTAATGCCAAATTCGGGAAATAAAATTAGGAAATAAATAATGATTGGGAAATAAATAATCTCATGCGCCGTGGGAAATGATTGGGAAATAAGTAATCTCATGCGCCTGTGGTAAAGGTTGGGAAATAAATAATCTCATGCGCCTGAGGAAATGATTGGGAAATAAATAATCTCATGCGCTGTGGAAAAGGTTAGAAAATAAATAATCTCATGCGCCTGAGGAAATGATTGGAAAATAAACAATCTCATGCGCTGTGGAAAAGGTTAGGAAATAAATAATCTCATGCGTCTGAGGAAATGATTGAGAAATAAATAATCTCATGCGCCGTGGGAAATGATTGGAAAATAAGTAATCTCATGCGCCTGTGGTAAAGATTGGGAAATAAATAATCTCATGCGCCTGAGGAAATGATTGGGAAATAAATAATCTCATGCGCTGTGGGAAATAATTGGGAAATAAATAATCTCATGCGCCTGAGGAAATGATTGGGAAATAAATAATCTCATGCGCTGTGGGAAATGATTGGGAAATAAATAATTTCATGCGCCTGAGGAAATGATTCAGGCGGCTGTGGGAAATAAATCTCATGCACTGTGGAAAATGATTGGGAAATAAATAATCTCATGCGCCTGAGAAAATGATTCATGCGGCTGTGGAAAATAAATCTCATACGCTGAGGAATGATTGGGAAATAAACGATCTCACGCGCTGTGGGAAAGGTTGGGAAATAAATAATCTCATGCACCTGAGGAAATGATTGGGAAATAAATAATCTCATGCGCTGTAGGAAAGGTTGGGAAATAAATAATCTCATGCGCCTGAGGAAATGATTGGGAAATAAATAATCTCATGCGCTGTGGAAAAGGTTGGGAAATAAATAATCTCATGCGCCTGAGAAAATGATTGGGAAATAAACAATCTCATGCGCTGTGGGAAAGGTTGGGAAATAAATAATCTCATGCGCCTGAGGAAATAATTGGGAAATAAACAATCTCATGCGCTGTAGAAAAGGTTGGGAAATAAATAATCTCATGCGCCGTCTGGACTTCATGGCGCATGGCCTCCCGGCGCATGGCCTCCCGGGCGCATGGGGTTCCCGGCGCATGGGGTTCATCGTCCCCAAACAGCAAGTTCAGCCATAAAAGTCCTAAAAACTTGCTATAGCCATAACTTCCCCATCCGAAGCCGAAATCAAGCGAAACAAAAGCCAAAACTGAATGAAATTGAATTCTCTACAACATAGAACTATTTGTTTTCGAAAATAACCAAGTTTTAGAGATCAAAACCAAGAAAAACCGAAAATATATCAAACTTAGATCTACAACAAATAAGCCATGAAAATTGAAAATGCTAAGTGCTAAAGAGACTTAGAATCAAATAGGAAAGATGATGGAACAATAAAAATGGGGATCCATCAAGAAGCAAGTTGGCATTTGCCTTGCTCTCGTAGGTTGGTGGGAGAGTTAGGAGGAAGAAGAAGAGTAATAGTGAAGTAAATGAAGAGAGAGAAAGGAGTTGGGCTTTAAATGAAGGAGTGGTGGTAGGTGGGGGTTTATTTCGGTTCATGATGAACCAACATAATTAAACCAATCTGAGCTGAACCCATAGCAAAGCTAAAGCAGAGTATAAAAGCAGAAAGTAAAGTGCAGAAATAAAATTGCAGGAAATTAATTAACAGAAAATTAAAGGAATTTAATTACAGAACAATACATGATAAATATTAAATGAATACATTTCAGCAGTACATGTATTTAGAATACGTATTCTGGGAACGAGAAGTGACAGAAAGTCATGCCGGCCAACCTGGATAACAAGCACAAGGCAAAAGGATCTCGCTACACCCTTCGTGAGGGAAGAGTGGCACGAGCACATGAATAGTGAAAGGGTGGCTTGGATCACATAGTCCCTAATAATTCTCCATCCCCGAATAGTACAATGGATCTGGACATGACACGTCATGGCACGTGATTTCGTAAGAGGGTAGCAAATCCCCTTAGAAATCGATATCTATACAAGTACAGGGAACAAGACAGGAAGTGTACCAATATACCCAGAAAACTAGGAACAATATCTCATGTCATGATCCAACGTGTACTAGTCCGTGAACTATCGTGACTGAGAATCAAGTAAGACACTACGACTGAATCAGATATAGCAGATATCAAGACAATGTAAACTATCAATTAATGTACTCGCCTGCTGTCCTGAGCTGTAGGGTATATCAATGCTCAGAGCGGTAATCAGAAACCTAAATATGAGATACCGTATGTTAATTTAGGGTTAAACAAGTTTAAGAATGATTCACAATGAATGATATACAATCTAGGTCAAACTAGGTCTCACTGAGTCACACTAAGTCCTGTCAAGTCAAATCTAGGTCAAATCAAGTTATATCAAGTCTATCTAAGTTAGACCAAGTCAATCCTAGGTCATACCAGTCATCACAGGTCAAAACAAGTCGAAGAAAGTCAAACGGGGTCAAGAGTTGGCCTACAGTTGACTTTTGGTCAACTGGTCAACCTTGGTCAACTCTGGTCAACTCTAGGTCAACCCTAGGTCAAACTGGTCAAATATTGACCAACAGTTGACTTTTGGTCAACTGGTCAACTCTGGTTTGGATTTGGTCAAATCTAGGCAAAGTGTTGACTCACGGTTGACTTTTGGGTAAAAAGTCAACTCTGGGTCAACCGAGCCAAAATCGGCTCAAATAAGACATTTGTAGGGTGTACCCAACATGTCACCCAAGTTTCAAGTCAATCCGACTACCCGAACTTCGTATCTCGAAATTACCCGATTACCCCTTAACATTTACCCTTAAACCGTTCTAACTTGCCGCCAAGTGGCCTTCCCTTAGGAATTCCACTCCGTGCTTCCTAGGGTAGTTGGATACTAGCCTATACAACCATTACCTACCAAGTTTTCTAGGGTAAGTGGACATCCAGTCCATCTTACGGTCCGAATCGCCCGTTTACCCGTTATCTTAAATATTTCAAGATACGGGATGGTGCGATACCGACTCCCCAAGCCCACACGCAACCCCGATTCCAACTCCGAAGCCTACCCACAAAATCTAAATCACATTTCCTAAGTCCCCTCCAAGTTTCAACGCGTTCCGAATCACGGAACTCAATTTTACCCCTTAACCAAAATCCTAACTTAACCTTTTACGCTCTCATTCACTCATTCAACTCTCACTTTTCACACCCTCTTAGGACCAACTTAAAGGGCTATTCTAGTGGATTTTAGAGGGGTATATAGAGCTATATATAGGAGCATATATATGTATATATATATAGGTATATAGTGGGAGATTTTAGGGGCTAAACGGGGTGGTTTGGGGGTGCCAATACAGCTCCTACTGCTGCTAACTGTTGCTGCTATTGCAGCTTGCTGCTGCTGCTACTACTGCTATTTTGCTGCTGTTATGGGGGGGGGGAACAGCCCACTAGCCCCCCCCCTTGGTGCCTTGGTTGCTCCCCCTTTCTTCCTCCCATTCCTCCTCTAATTCTCTCTCAAAACTCTCTCAATTCCTCTCTATAATCTCTATTCTTCTTCTTTAATTCTCCCTCTCTAACTCTCTAATATATATCACTCACACACACACAACTAATTCTCATTCTCCCCTCTCTATATACAATTACACTCACACTAATATATATACATGATCACACACACATATATATATACCTACACATATCTATATATATATATATATATATAAATGTATATATATATATATATATATATATATATATATATATATATATATATATATAGAAATCTGGACCGTTGGATGTTAATCCAACGGTTCAGGTTTAATTCAGATAAAATAATACAGGAGACATCATTTAATGCTGATTTAGACTTTTGACCTGTTGGTAACTTGCTTTAGCAGGTCATTCTTCACTTTAATTTTTTCAATGAACACCCTAAATTAACTCATATTTACTCTCTCAAAAGTCCATCCAATTTAATCTGAACCTTTTATTTTTTTTGGGTATATATATATATATATATGTATATATATATAGAAATCTGGACCGTTGGATGTTAATCCAACGGTTCAGGTTTAATTCAGATAAAATAATACAGGAGACATCATTTAATGCTGATTTAGACTTTTGACCTGTTGGTAACTTGCTTTAGCAGGTCATTCTTCACTTTAATTTTTTCAATGAACACCCTAAATTAACTCATATTTACTCTCTCAAAAGTCCATCCAATTTAATCTGAACCTTTTATTTTTTTTGGGTTACAGGCCATTGTAGTCGTGGTGGTGCTGGTGGTGGTGGAAAGAGAAACGGAGATGAAGAAGGAAATAAGAAACGGTTCGGATCGCGTCGAACGTCGTCGAGCACCCCTAGAACAACGAGGATCACCAGCTGCGCCGAGAAGAATCGGTCCGCTTCGCGTCGGACGTCGTCGAGGCCTCCTCGAACAAGGAGAAGTACCAGCGGCGTCGCTAAAATTTTACTGCCCATGCCATTGTCTGAAATTTTATTTTTCATTTAACAATTTAATATTTTGTTAATAATGCTACATGTCATGGTGGTGGTGGTGAACTGAGGAAACCTACTTCTGAGGTCGGGCGGATTATTTTTTAACTTTTCTAAAGATAATATTTTTGAGGAGAATATTTTTTTGGACAAAAAATGGCCATTCTCTTTGCGTTTAACACAGAGAATGGTACATTTAGGACGGAGAATGGTACATTTAGGACGGAGAATACGACGAATGGCCATTCTCTTTGCTTTTAATATGGCGAATGGACGGTGAATACGACGAATGGACGGAGAATGGCCATTCTCTTTGCTTTTAATATGGCGAATGGACGGTGAATACGGTCAATGGACGGAGAATGGCCATTCTCTTTGCTTTTAATACGGCGAATGGACGGAGAATGGTACATTTAGGACGGAGAATGGACGGAGAATACGGCGAATGGCCATTCTCTTTGTTTTTAATACGGCGAATGGACGGTGAATACGGCGAATGGACGGAGAATGGCCATTCTCTTTGCTTTTAACACGAAGAATGGCCATTCTCTTTGCTTTTAATACGGCGAATGGACGGAGAATGGTACATTTAGGACGGAGAATGGTACATTAAGGAAGCCGACAAAAGCTCGTTCTCTCAAATCTCTTCTTTGTGTAAATTAAATCCAAGGAGGACACAATCCCTAATTTTAGTTATTGCTTAGCAGAGTCTGCTTAGTTGTTGTAAAATTGTGGTGTTGCTTCTGTGACACTTTCATCTTTAATCTCATGTTTTCTATGAATATGTGTTCTGTTTGATTTTGATTTAGTAATCTTTCCGTATTTAGTTTTTTTGTTTCATCTAACAATTTAATATTTTTGTTATATATCTACAGGGCATGGTGGTGGTGGAAGGAGAAACGGAGATGAAGAAGAAAAGAAGAAGAAGTTCCGGTTCGCGGTGGACTTCGTCGAGTTCCTCAATCAAGCGAAATTAAACCTCTTATAGAGTTCCTTAATTGGAGTTGATCACGATAACCTTTTGTAATTTTCAAACGGATAGTAGAATCTTCCTCGAGCCCTCCTCAATCAAACGGCTAGTAGAATCTTCCTCGAGCCCTCCTTAATCAAACGGCTAGTAGATTGTTTCCTAGTCTCGAAATTTATTTGTCTTTCCATCTTCCTTACTTTTTGTACTTCTCTCTTGCTATATATACAATAGTTTTCTTGTTTTATAGTACTATTATTCATTCTGAAATACATAGAATAGTTTTCTGTAATACAATAGTTTTCTTGTTCTCAAGATGTCTACTCGTGTGGGGGAAAATGTAGAAGACGTAGAAGATTGGATGCCAAATCCAAATGAAACCTTCATTCCGCGTTTGTTGTGCAAGATTGAAGAACATCTGGCGACGATTTCAGCTGATGTTGCAAAGATAAAAATTGAACAAATGAAGTTATCTCGGCGTTTGGATAAGATTGAAGAATCTCCAGCTTTGAAGGAGGCATCTTCATCTAGAGCATTTAATAATGTGAAGGTGGTTTCCGTTGAATCTTCTTCCGAAGAGGAGGACGTGGAGCTACAGTCTCGTAGTAAAGCATTGGACCGATATCTCGCTTTGGAAGCTATAGAAGAAGAAAAAACTGACTTTAGCAGTCCTTCTAAAAGAATGCGTAGAAATATAAATCCGGTCACACCATCCAAAAATTTAATAAGGGGTTCAACCTCGAAGCCTAGCAATTGTACTAGTGTTTCTTCGAGATATTACGACTATATTTTTGCAGATGATAGACCTGACGACTAAGTAATATGAGTTTTGATTTAATTCCAACAGTTTTTTTCTCCTAATTTATTCGTTTCTTTTCTTAGAGAAATAATATCATCTTGCAACAAAACCTATGTGTCTCGGTGGGAGATGAAGACCTTAGCTCCTTTAACGAGAATTACCAATGGGGTATGTATAGATAGTATATTTCTTCTTAGATGCCATCTATGTTTACTTCGATTCCATCGCTGACATTTTTAATGTTTTATTCAGATTGTAAGTATTGTCTCTGCTCTTCTCACCGCGGAGGAACGAAAAAGAACCTCCAATAAAGCTAAAGTATGGTTTTTACCAATAAGGATGTCGGTGAGTGAGCATTTTATTCTTCAATGCATATGCATTAACAATTTTCTCGTTTGTTTGTCCTTCGTAATGTATTAATTGATGTGTATGTAGAAAGCCACGTTACCTCCATCCGTCAAAAAGCCTTATGAAATATGGAAGAAGTTTAAATACTTTCAGGATTACATGGGATCTTTAAGCACTTGTAAAGAGGTATTAATGTATTTATGTTTAATTATTAATCCTAATTTTCTGAAAATTTACTAATTTGTTTTACCTAATTATCCTGATTCAGATATACATACCCATTCATTTGGGCGAACACTATACTCTTGCAAGAGTTATGTTTAAAAATAGGACTGTTGAAATTTGGGACTCACTTGCATCTAAAGATGATCCGATTCAAAGCAGAACAGTTATAAAAGAAATAGTAAGCTCATATTTATCAATTTTTATGAATTGGGTACAAGAATACGCATTATACTAATACATATTGTTTTCTGGTAATTGTAGCTTTCAAATTTGGATATCTTTCTCGAAGAAGAGATTTTGAAGCTGAGGGATGCTAGGTTCAGCTTTTCTACTTTTGCAATAAAACGTCCTTCTTATGTTCCCTGCCAAGGCAATTTAGTTGATTGTGAAATTTTTTTAATTGCATTCATGAAAGACCGATGTAGCCTGGACTACCGTTCTATCGATGTAAGTATGAAAATATGTCGTCAAAAACTTCAACTTTTTAGAGCAATATTTTTGATGTTATGTTTGTTATATGCAGTTTGATGCGGAAAAGGAAAGACGCATAGTTGCTGAATGGATTACAACTTCAGAGCACAATCAAGAGCTAAAAAAGAAGTCCAATCTGGTTGAATATGGAAGACGATAATTTTTTTTCTTCTTCTTTTATATTTAATGTATGAAAAGCCCTAATGTATTATGTTCATTTGTTTTGTTGAGTTGTAATGACATTTTTGCCAAACGGCTTCAATTTTTTTTGATTAAGCAGAATCATTTCTGTCCTTCAGATTAATATAATTAAGCAGAAAAGAGTCTTTTGCCCTTCCATCGAATGACATTTTTGCCCTTCTAATTAATTCAAAACACCCCCGAACTCTTTTATTAAAAAAAGAAAAGGGAAAAAGAAAACCGTTTCGGAGCTTCCTCTTCTTCCATACTCCACTCTGTACTCAAACCTAGGTCATTCTCCTCCAAAATCTTCAAACCTTCCTCCTCATTCGCAATATTCACACCATGTCGGCATCAGCGGCAGAATCATCACCGGCAGCATTACCAAATAGAGAAGATGCACCAGTTACAGAAAATCCAAAAGCGACAGACGGAGAACAACGAAAACCCTATTCTAAGAAAGTTGCAAAAAAGAAAAAGGAAAAAGTTGCTAAACAAAAGAAGTGCAAATAGAAGGTATAACTTTGATTTTATGTTCGCAAATCTGTATATATTTCAAGAAAAATGACATTCTCCGTCATAAAACGCATTTGAATGTTAAATTCTATTCGCCGTTTAATTTGGAACGGATAATGTCATTCTCCGTCTAACTTGAAACGGAGAATGCCGTTCCCAGTGTTAAAACCCATAAGAATGGCCATTCTCCGACCTAATTTTTGGTTTTTTTTTTGTTTTGCAGAAAGAAAATCTGTCAGGAATAAGGATTCAAGACTTTTCCGCTCTACCTTCAAGCCAATGCTAAATCTTATGGAGGAGGTCAATCGAGATGCTGGCCGTTTACCTGAGCCAGTTATTGGTTCCTTGAAGAATATCGGTTTCTGGAATTTTGTCGAGATTTTCTACCAAAACAGAGTCCACGTCTCCGAAATGGCCAAGGTAACGGAAGGGCTTGAGAATTTAATTGCAAGTTACACAGAAGAAGAAGATGGCGTCGGGTGCTTTGAATTGAGCACCACTGTTAAAATCGCGCCAAGCGTCAAGGATATGGCAGTTATATTCGGTCTACCGCTGAATGAAGAAAGCGTTGATGATGTTTCTTACAGAAGATTGATAAAGGAAAAACAACAGCAGCCCACACCACCAGCATCATTGAGCCTGTGCAGAGATCATTTCACAAGATTGCTGGCTAATACTAAGGGCAAACACTCAGAAGTCACGAATAAGGAAGTGAGAGACAAGTTCTTTGAATTGTTACGACGGCTTCGTGGCGGAGATAACGCTGTTAATCCAGATGATTTGGCCAAGCTAATAATCTTCTACTTGTGCCAAACAGTATTCTTCACAAAGTCTGGCAGTTCAAATTTGCCGTACAGATTCTTGGCCTTGGTAGACAGTGTGGACGTCATCAACAGTATATGCTGGCCAAGGTTAATCCTGGCATATGTAATGGATAGCATAAAGAGGAGTAGAAGCAAAACTGAACAGGGGGATTACTCAATGGCTTTTCACAAATTGGAAGGTTGCACAATATACTTCCTCTATTGGTTTGTAGAACATAGTAAATTTGTGGAAAGGAAGTTCGCCCCAATTCCTGATTACCCAAGATTTTTAACATAGAATGGGTACGATATCTCAAACTTCCTCAAGGCCGAATATCACAACAAAATGAGATCGAAGATGATATTGGAAGATCTGGTTATACCTGTTGGGGAAGAAGAAGGGCACAAAGAAGATGAGCCACCTATAGAAGAAGTTGAAAAATAGGGAGAGGAAGAACACCAAGAAGCAGGTGGGAATAATTTTGATGAACAACGGATACCACCGCATCATGAAATGGGCGCTGTGATGGACGACTCAGCAAAGGAATTGGAGGATTTGAGAAGACATCATTCTGATATTCTTGCGCAGAATGAAGAACTGAAAGAAAAGTTGAAAGAGATGGAGGCACAAGGAGCGCAGTTACGTGCAGCCAACTTTGAGAATGCCATACTCAAAGAAAAGCTGAAAGAGCTCCAGGCAGAAGAAGAGCAACAACGTGCAGTCAACGTTGTGATGGAGGACTCTGTACATGAACTGGAGGATTTGAGAAGACATCATTCTGATATTCTTGCGCAGAATGAAGAACTCAAAGAAAAGTTAAAAGAGATGGAGGCACAAGGAGCGCAGTTACGTGCAGCCAACCTTGAGAACGAGAAACTCAAAGAAAAGCTGAAAGAGCTCGAGGCACAAGAATCACAACAACGTGCAGTCAACGTTGTGATGGAGGGCTCTGTGCATGAACTGGAGGATTTGAGAAAGCAGAATTCTGTTCTTAAATCAGATCTACATGCACAAGGTAAAATCTTTTCTATTTCAAATTTCTGATTTGTAATCTTCCAGGAGAATGACTATTCACCGTGTACTATAACACGGAGAATAGTCATTCTCCGTGTTATTTGGAACGGATAATTGCTATTCCCTATTATTTCGATACTGGAAAGGTTATTCTCCGTGTAATTCCAAACGGAGAATTCTATTCTCCGTATTATATTACACGGAGAATGTCATTCTCCGTGTTAGGTTCACATCATACATTTCATTGTTGTTTATTTTATTTCAGAGCGAACAACCAAACAACTCAGAGAAACAAATGAAAGGCTCGTTGAGGAGAAAAGGGAGCTTCAAAATAAAGTTGAATCGTTTAATATTGAAGCCAATAAAAAGGATTAGAAAATTAAAGATCTCGAAGCCATGGTTGAAGTACTTCAGAATGAGGAGTTTCAAGCAGCTGCTGAACCTGTTGCTCCAAGAGTAGTCAGAGGAAGAGGAGGATCGGGGGAAAAGAGGTTAATAAAAAGCAATACAGTTGGAGAGGCTAATAAAAAGCGGAAAGTTAATGCTGCTCCGAAATCCCGTGAAGACGCCAAAATAGCTGAATTAAAGAAGAACCACGTCATACTAAGGGAATGCGATGAACTCTTACTTTGGAAATATGCGGATGAAGAGCTGAAGAAACAATACATCGACATCGTAATTCCCAGAAAAAATTCTCCAAAGTATGTATTCTGAACCCTTTTTTTCGTTCATTTTTTATAGACTTTTTTCACAATTATGTAATGAAAATCTATCTTTATTAATTTAATCTAAACTAAATTTATGTGCAGTGATATGGTATACGAATTTTATCCGAAAAAGGGTGAAAATGGAGTTTCAGTCCAGCTGTCGGCAGTAGACATGCAAGGCATACTCAACTATGACGACATGGAGGCTGGCATACTGGACATAATAATAAGGAAGCTGAGAGAAATTCAAGGCAGTAAAAGGTGTGCCCCGTCTAGTTCGAAGGAGGTGCCATTGATCCAAAAAAAAAAGCCGCCGCCCCAATCACATAAGTGGTCTGCATTCATGACGGCCCACACATTGGTAAGAATTCAAACAGAAAAATCCATATTCATGTGTAAACCGATGATGAGTGAAAGAATAAAATTACTCATGATATTGTGTATTGTTTTTGGGAAACAGACCATCGCTCAACGTGCCAATGAAGAAAACGCAAACCCGGCGCCTTTGAAGACATCCAAACAGATTTAGTAGACTTCGTCATGGGTTTGGAGGACGACATAGAGTTGCTATTCATCCCACTCTTTAATGCATACATCAAACACTATACTCTGCTCACATTCAACTTTATCTCCTATGACTGGACACACTACAACTCCTTGAGGCTAACCACGTACGATACGTGCAAGGTGGATGCAGAATTAATGAGGAAAACCTTAGAGCCTATCGTCAGGAGAAAAGTTGATATGATGAGGGAGAGATGCCCGACGGAGAAGGAGTATGAGAACAAAGTGCTGAATTGTTCTCTAAATTGCCCACAACAACTGGCACCCAACTGCCTCTTGTACACGACGTATTATATGAATATGTTGACGACTCCTCCCTTCGAAATACCGAAAGAAAATGACAAGGAAACTCACCGGAAGATTACAAAGATGAGGTTGTCATGGGCTAAGGAGTTGCTTTCAAGCAAATATGTAAAACGAACCTAGCAATTACATTGTAAAACAACAATGTAATTATGATGTAATTGGGCAAGGAACTTCTGTCTTTTATAAGCCCTGCTTTTATAATATAATCATTTTTGAATTACATTTACATTATCAAAACCACGAAAAGTTTTGACTTTTATTTACATATGAAACAACTCGAACTCATGCGCCAAAAGGACAGCCATTTTTATAATAAGATCTCCCAAATTCTGCCATTTATTGGCAAAATTTAACAACTCGAACTCATGCGCCAAGCTGCAGTCACTTTTATTGTCATTAATACCAATGAAACTGTCATTTACATGGCATTAATACCAATGAATTCTTCCATTTATATGCCATTTATTCCTAATGAATCTGCCCCTTCGGATTATATTCTCCGTTTTAGTAGTAACGGAGAATGGAATTCTTCGTTTATTTCGGAACGGATAATAACATTCTCCGTCTGTCTTGAACGGATAATAAACACATTAAAATGTTATTCTCCGTTTACTTTGAAAAAGAGAATGAAGATGAGCTTGATGAGAATATAACGAGGTTGGTATGGACTAAGAAGACTACAATGATGAGGTTGGTATGGGCTAAGAATTAGATTTCAAGAGAACTTATGTCTTTTATAATGTCTGTTCTGCTGTCTTTTATAATAAAATCCTTTTTGAGTAAGATTTACATTGTGATAACCACGAAAAGTTTGACTTTTTGAGTCACATGTATATTATAAAAGTCTGAAATACTACATAAAATCCTACTATCAAGAAAAAAGTTGAATGTGAGCTGCGTCCGGGCATCGGAGAGCAATGGAAGTCCTTGAGGCAAAGGAATTCCTTGAGGCAGTGGGTTCATTTGCCTCAGTGAGTTCCTTTGCTCGGACGATGAAGTAACTTGCCTCAAGGAGTCATCCTACGGTTCCTATGCTCTGACGATGCACGATGAATACCATCTACCACGCGGACACGAACTAAAAGACGACAGAGAACAACACTCCTCACAGTTGAAGCTTTCAATTGGATTCCTTGAGGCAAATCACTTCATCGTGCATCGTCAGAGCAATGGAACTCCCTGAACAAAGGAACTCCGTGCATAGTCAGAGCAATGGAACTCCATGAACAAAGGAACTCCGTGCATAGTCAGAGCGAATCAAAGTGCGAGCGCTCACCCACACTCTGTCGGAGTGCTCGCGCTTTGATTCGCTCTGACTATGCACAGAGTTTCTTTGTTCAGGGAGTTCCATTGCTCTGACTATGCAAGGAGTTCCTTTGTTCAGGGAGTTCCATTGCTCTGACGATATACGATGAAGTGATTTGCCTCAAGGAATTCAATTGAAAGCTTCAACTGTGAGGAGTGTTGTTCTCTGTCGTCTTTAGTTCGTGTCCGTGTGGTATTCATCGTGCATCGTCAGAGCATAGGAACCGTTGGATGACTCCTTGAGGCAAGTCACTTCATCGTCCGAGCAAAGGAACTCACTGAGGCAAAGGAACCCACTGCCTCAAGGAATTCCTTGAGGCAGAGCACCGTGCAAAGCCACCCATCTTCAACAAGGAACATGTCAAAGAGATAGACTCCTGGCTGGCGCTTCGACAGAGCGTGGAACGATAATAAACTCCAAACTCATGCACATCTCAGTCTTCTGAAGGACTTCACCACCGTGCATCGTCGGACCAATGGAACACGTTAAAGAAATGAACTCCTGGCGGCAAAGGAACACCGTACATAGTCCGAGCCAATCAACGTGCGGGCGCTTCGACAGAGCGTGGGTTGGCAATAAATCCAAACCCAGGCACATGTCAGTCTTCTGAAGGACTTCACCACCAAAGCTTCTTCGAACGAGGAGATCGACAGCCAAGAGGAAAGAGTCTTGCCAAGGCGGGGGATCGGTAGAGTCCATCGCCACAAGAAAAGCTAAGTGAGATGAGAACAAACTCTCTCTACACTACTGGCATTTATAGGCATGGAACAACTCAGACTCATGCGCCAAAAAGGCAGCCACTTCGAATTCAATTCAATTAATTTCCATCAATACCAATGCATCTGCCCCTTCTCAATTAAAGCTAAGTAAGACTAGAACAAACTCTTCCAACTACGGCCATCTATATGCCATTAATACCAATGAATCTGCCCCTTCGAATTCTGCCAACTTGGATACCCCCTACTGTATCAAAGTTTTGATACCCCCTATGTATGACATGTGGGCCCTTCCTGCTTTATAAAATGTGTACACATATATATATATATATATACATAAATTTTAATAGGGCCCACAAAACTCTTTTCTAACAAAACTCTTTTCAAAGTTTTGATACCCCGATGTATGACATGTGGTCCCCTCTTGCTTTGTAAAACGTGTAATCATATATATATATACATTAATTTTTGAGATGGCCCACATGTCATACATAGGTGCCTGTATCAAAGTTTTTTCCCTTTTAAATGGGCCCCATAATTAACTTACAAAAAAAGTATAAATAAAACAAAATTTTGTTATAGTCAAGATTAGAACCAATGACCTCTTGAATACAAGTCTAGCAGTGTAACCACGACACCACAATAGCATTCTCCGTGTTTTATTAAACGAGTTATTCTCCGTTTTGAATTAAACGGAGAATAGCATTCACAGTGTTAAAAACAAATTAGAATGTTCATTCTCCGTTTTAATTTAAAACGGAGAATGATATTCTCCGTTTCATTTGTAACGGAGAATTATATTCTCCGTTTTGAACTTTACGGAGAATGCCGTTCCCAGTATTAAAACGATTGAGGATACTATTCGTCGTTTAATTTGGAACGGAGAACGGTATTCGCCGTTTATTTTGAAACGGAGAATAAGATTCCCAGTGTTAAAAACACATTAGAATGTTTATTCTCCGTTTTAATTTGAATCGGAGAATGAAATTCACTGTGTCATTTGAAACGGAGAATGTTATTCTCCGTTTTGAACTGCACGGAGAACATATTTTCTCCATTTTGATGTACTACGTTTTGAAATTGGAATTTAATGTTCTCCATTTTATCTAATTGTCTTCTCAAACTTTTGCATTGGAGAACATATTTTTTTATCTAATTGTCTCGTGTGAATGACATCTTGCCACATAAGAAAGACATTATCTTAAGTCAACGACGTTTCATTTTATTCCATTTGCTCATTGACACTATTTCGCTTTCGTACTTTACAATTACGATAATCGTGACCCGTTTTTTTACAAAATCTACATATTCTAGCCTTCGGGATAGATTGACTTTCTGTAGGCTAGCTTGATTTCCCTTGAGAAGGCCTTCCTTTTGTTGTTACCGGATTTGGCTCTTTTAAAGCTTCATGCACTCCTTGAACTGCATCAGCTACCATTTGTTCTTCTTCGCCAATATCGGTCACCATTCTTTCAACTCCATCAGAACAGACGACATCAACTCCGTTCCCCTCTCTTGAACTTTGCTTGATTTTTTACAATAGTATGTAAACAGATTAACTTGTTCATTAATAGCACCATACCTTCTGCTCTCAATAATGTCTGGGTGGATGAATCTTCTTTCTGAGCCAGGTCCGGAGAGATAACTCTCTTTGCAATCCTTGAGCCAACGAGATTTTATCAAGTTCTTTGGAATATCTCCAATTTGTAATCTCTTCATTGCTGCAAAAATATACCTACAAGGAATCCCCTTGGTCTCCATCCACATGCATTCACATTTTATGATGTTGTCGGCCGAAAGAAATACAACCTTACGGTTGACACTGTTTGGCGACAAATACTTTTGGACAGTGCAAACTTCTGTCTCTCTTCGATGTGATGATGGGAACAATATATGCATCAGAACGTGTGATTTTCTTTTACATCTATAAACACCGTTTTAGTGTAAATTGCGGCAAATTACTTCTATTACAGCCATGTAGTTTGATTCACAACTGGTGTGAGAATTTATTATTGACATGCGTACCATCTGACCGTAACGTAAGGCCGCCAAACCGTGGTCACAATTTGAAGGGCCTTCCAAAGTGGCGCTTCTCATCAAAAACCTTTTCAGAAATACGTTCATAGATTCACATCTATTTGTTGCAGTAGAACGCCAAAATAATTATCACGTAGGAATGTGTCCGCCCATCGCTCCCTAGTTTGTACAATGCAGTGGTCCAACTCATTGTTTTCTAAATTATAATCTGTTAGCATCTGCTGCCAACGGTTTTCAAATTCTTGACTGAATAGTACCTGTTTAGAAAACATGGACATTAACTAAAGTTGTGATATTGTAACAACAACATACTCAAAGTAAAGTAGCAGTGTGCTATGTACCTTTTAATCAGAAGACTCAGTTTATTGTGAAAACCCTCTCGGTGTACATTTTTGGCAGCATTGTTAAGGAATGCCATGAGCACGTTCGATGAACTACGTGGCATAAATCCTCAATTGCTATCAGGATCTGAACCATCCGTGAGAAGTCAATGGTAATTTGCCATTTATACACTAGGAATTTTGCAGAACCCAGGAATAAGTCTCGCAGTCTTATGTGGATCATTGCAAACCCAAACACACAAGTCATCGCATGATGTGTACCCACTAGAACCACAACGGCATTTGACTTCTATTTGTTTATATGTAGAATCGACTGCTAGTGAATCTCCAAATAGTTCGTAATCGAATCGACAAGAACCGTCAGCCCAAAAGAGATGGGTCAATCTGGAATCTTCGTCTACCTTGTAGTCGTAGAAGAAATCTGGGTCACTTCTCCTTTGATTGAAGAAATGTAAGTATTGTCGAAGCCATGAACATCGTCGAGTGCTCTACTCCTGAGCTAGAGCGTTGTATAAATCTCTTTCTCGTCCACCCAACATATCCCAGCCACTTCTTCTCGACAAGTAAATTCCATATCTCCAGTCCCCATCCTGATTGCTTCATAATCTTAATTCTTCCAACTATGGGTGTTATATTACGATGGGATCTCAAAAAAGGTGATTCATAATTACTCGCCAGGTTATGGTGGTGTGATGTACATGAAATTTTGACGGACCACATCTTTGTTTTAGGGTGTATCCAATACAAAAAATTGCTTTACAACCACTTCTGCTTTCACTTCTTGGCTCACGAACCTGTTTGGAGCTTCCTTGTATTTCTTGTGTCTGTATCCCGCATTCGAACAACACAACTACGGATAGTCACCATACCAGATTTGTTTTCTTTACCTCGTTCTTTCTAATACTGAAAACAATATGCTTTTGATAAATCCGGTAGAATGTCCCTGCTTCTTCATAGAGGTTGAACTGTAGGCAACAATATCTTCTCTTAAGAGCTTGGTTGGATCTTTATTAATGTTGGCAGATTGCAATATTTTTTCATCGTCGCTGCATCGAAATCCAATGGAGATCAGCGGCGTCCCTAAGAACAGAATAAAACAAAATAAACATGAGAAATAGATGTAAAAATATAATGCATTCTTAAATCCATAGAAAGGGTGATGCGAAATAAACATTTCGTTGTTTGAGTTGATGTCTTCATCTTGTTCTTTACTGTTCCTAAGCTAACATCTTCCAAACTTTGCTCATCATCCAAATCATCTGACAGTCCTCTTGAAAGGAGGCTTCTTCATCGACTAAATCTTCTACACGACGATCACTTTCTCCATGTGGACGTCGACATTGAAGAAAATAGTGTGTGTTAGAAACCAGCAGAAGAAAGAAGGACAAGAAACAATAGAAGAAGAAAGAGTATGATATTATCGTACCTCATATTGACCTATATATAGCCCTCCCTCTGATGTGGCATGTTAAATAAATGAGTTCTAGCATTTCCTAAATTAATAGTGTGTCATCGACATGACTGATGACATGGCAAATTTTAATCCAAAAAGTTAACAACCCAATTTTCTCCAATAATTTAACGTTAATATCAAAGTATTTTAGTGTTAATATTAATTTATGTTAATATTAATGTTAAGGTTAATGTTAATATTAATATATGTTAATGTTAACGATAATATAATATTAATGTTAATGTTAATCTGGAATATTATCTTAATGTTAATTTTTATTTTAGTTTATTTACAAAAAAATTGCACGTCAGCTGCCAGATCAACATGTCGTCAGCTGCCACGTAAGGATGGACAGTTTGAAAGTGCAATTGAAGGTAAAAAAACATTATTCAGGAAGAAAACAACTTCCAGCAAGGCAACAACACAACCTTTTTGTCTTCATTGTAACTCCGCCATGTGGCCCTCTTTTGATGGCTCATGAAAAATCTTGAGTGATTCTAGGAGCAAGCATAATTTTCAGGAAACAAGTTCCAACAAAACTTTCCGTTTCTGGGTACGTGCCTTATTAAAATGTGTAGCTAATAACGCATGAGAAGCATGCAACAGCAATCTCCACGTGGCCCTTTGTAGGATAACACATGCAGCAGCATTTAATGCTACGAAATCCTATTGTCTTGTTATGTATGTGTATCCTATGTGGCATGAGGCAGAGCCGCAGAAGACAATAACTTGCATAGGGCTATATTCACAATGACAAGAAGTTAAAAAGTCATCTCAATGCAAAAAAGTATTGACAAGACAATATAAAGTAATTTTTACGATTCGACAACCTTTGCTCCTCTAATGATATGGTATCAGTGTTTCTTATTAAATTGTGTAGAATAACGCATGCAGAGCATTTAATGCTACGGGACCTGTGCGTTAAGGAACACAGCATGTAAGAAAGACCCGAGGAGAGAGATAGAGAGAGAGAAGAGAGTGTGGGGAGATGGGATAAGAGGAAGGATCGAGCTCGACTAGATTTAAACTTAAAATTCAATTTTGGTTATCATTACTAATAACTAGTTGGCACGTACTAGTTAGACGAAACACTAACCGAGCCCGAGAGCAACGTGACATCAGCTAGCTAGGTTTCTAATACCGTGGCATTCATGTTAATTTAAAACATTTACAATATTATTGAAACTAATATGACTACTAAAATTAAAAATAGTTTTGGATTTAACATTTACTTCAAACTAGTTAAAGTTAAAATTGCATTCTTTTTTATTTAAAATGTAATTGGAACTACAATTAAAACTAACATTCGCTTGTCCCATAGTTTCGTCGTATTTCCCTCGATGCTAGGCTTGACGTAGCCCTGCTTGTCAAGTCGTTGCACAAACACATTAGAAAAGAGTTTGTGTGGGCTATCGAAGTATAGCAAGCACGTCCCGTGTCACGTGCATTTGTAAGCAGTGAAAGGGTGTGAAGGCACTGGCAATGTCAAGACATCACGGAATATAGCTGGGTTAGACGACGACCCTTTTGCTGCAGGCCGAATCGGTCCCTTGGCCTAGGATGGATTGGTTGAAGGAGCAATACACAAGAATAGACTGCCATAGCTGGGTTAGACGACGACCCTTGATTCTCGACAGGTGTAATATCGTAACTGTTGTTAGATAGTAGAACTAGACAGCGTTCTCACGTCGTTTCTGCGGTGTAGGCTGGGACGCTGTTACGTTATGGAATGCCCTTACTCAGGGTGAGGGTCGTGATAGGGTACGCGAGAAAGGAACACTGTCGCTACTGATTCGGTCGGGGACGATAGGTCGGGATCGATTGACTCGATCGAACGGGAACGGTTGAATTAAGATCCATTCTCGCGCCTGAAGTAAACTCAATGGAGTGGCTGACCCCTCTTCTCGACCCCCTTCCTCGGTAACTTGATAATGTTGTTACGAATGAAGGATAAATGCAAGGGCACAAACACGGGAATGGGATTGAGTTTTCAAAGATAATGTAGGCTATGTCTTAATAAACTAAAAGGAAAATATGTCTTCGCCACGGTTATGGATAACTTGTCGACAACGTAGTTCCTCGATCAGCACAGGTTTAGCGGGGACTTTCATCGGAGCTAGCTACTTGCGTTGAAAGGACCCGATTAACAAAGCTATACGTCCAGGATGGTTCCAGAGAAGCCATTCCTAAGTGACAGCGTCCAGCCTACACGCCAGAAGAAACGACGTAGACGTGTCTAGTTCTACTATTTAACAACATATATAATATCAAAACCGTCGAGAATGATCAACTAGAATGGAGGACAGGCAATGTCCATATAATATAATCAAAAGCTATGATATTGTTGCGACCGTCCAGTGTAGGTATTTATGTATGGTATTTATGGTGCACTCATCTTAATTCAACTAGTAGTTCAAAGGAGGAAATATGTATGGTATTTATGTGCACATCATTAGGACGGGTTGCGACCGTCAAGTGTTGTGATAAGCTATGATATCAGTAGGTTGGGATCCTTCGAATATTGGTCTAGCAACCCGTATCGAAGCGATCATAGTCTTATCATAAGGATGCCAAAGATGAATTACGGTGCGAACCGTCCATGGTCATTGCGTGATGATTGGCCATGGTCATTGCTGCGACAGACCATGGAGAACTTGTATCAGCTAGCTATGGCAGCAGTGGAGAGAGGGCACCGGCTACAGTTCAGGGAACACCATGACTCCCTAGCAGATCACATAACTAATAATTCAAATCTATTTTACATTTATTGTCGTATCTTATATTCCAGTTCAGCTTTACTTTCGTATTTCTCACCATGCTATGTTTCCATTACTCACATGCTCTACTGCTTTTATACTATACATAATTGAGACTAAGTTATTTGTAAGAAGGGTTACAACCCTGGTCCTTGTTGGTCCAAGGGTTGTAACTCGGCTTCAAATGGTTCCAAGTCGCCTATATCTTTGTCTTGTATTTCATTATAATGTCTTTATAGTATTTTTCAATTCATATGGAATGCTGGTTGTGTTTGTACTTGCTCATTTTCTGACAGGATACCATTGACCACGTACTCGTACCCTAATCAGGGTGCGGGTCGTGACAGAAACACCGTGACCTTCATATAGATAGGGCGGTGGGCTGAGATTAGCACTGGGTGCAGGCGCAGGGACTGCCACCCTTATGATATGTTTAAGTTTACGGTTGGGTTGAGTGAAATGATATGATTTCTTATGTAAAGTTCTAAACCTTGCAGGCTAGGCAAATGGGACATAGATGATGAGCACGATCACAATGTTATGTTAAGATTATGTCAAACTGTATCTGCCGTAGGGACACGGTGGTGGACAAGTTCATGATAGGTTCGGCTCGAGGCTGGAGTAACCAACGTAACCACGTATCGTGCCCTATAATCAGGGTGCGGGTCGGACAGAAACACCGTAACCTTCATATAGATAGGGTGTAACCACGTATCGTGCGCCCTAATCAGGGTGGACGTAACACGTACTCGTGCCCCTAATCAGGGTGCGGGTCGTGACAGAAACACCGTGACCTTCATATAGATAGGGCCGGTGGGCTGAGATTAGCGCTGGGTGCAGGCGCAGGGACTGCCACATTATGCATATGTTTAGTTTACGGTTGG
Source organism: Iris pallida (assembly GCA_029216955.1). Lineage (NCBI taxonomy): Eukaryota > Viridiplantae > Streptophyta > Magnoliopsida > Asparagales > Iridaceae > Iris > Iris pallida. The sequence goes on along the minus strand of JANAVB010042020.1, from coordinate 30,852,036 downwards.
TTGGTTGAGTGAATGATATGATTTTTATGTAAAGTTCTAACCTTACAGGCTAGGCAAATGGGACATAGATGAGCACGATCACAATGTTTATGTTAAGATTATGTACTAAATGTATCTGCCGCAGGGACACGGTGGTGGACAAGTTCGGATATGTTCGGCTCGAGGCGGGGCTCGGCTTGGACTCCAGATGCATGGAGTCCTTAGCGTTCAAGAGGAGCTACCGTATTGGCGTTCGGACTTGCGAGATGTTCAGCGAGACTACTTGTTGGCTATAAGAGGCTAATGTATGGAACAATGTACTCCTTTGTGAGCTAGAGAGATCATGTGCGTTGTAGCCAATTGGCATGATGAGTTGGGCTATTCAGAGCCGTTGTAACATTTTCCTTCCGGCTTATGTTATCAATTTGAGCTATAAACACTATTGTGAATCTGTTATCTTGCCTTGCACGAGCGCAACTCCAGGCTCGTACGGCATCACGCCCAGCGATGACGATGATCGGGTTACAAAACTTGATAATGATGAAGACGGTAACTCGGTCGACAAACGTAAGTATCGAGGTATGATCGAAATTTTTTTACGTAGCATTAATATTAAATCTACATTGGCTTTTCTGTTAATTTAAAATTTATAATATAATTAAAATAATATTACAAAAATGCTATTACTGCCAAAAAATTTGGGTGATACATCTTCCATTATGTGGCATATGACATGGTTGCTAACATGACAGTGACATGGCAAAATTTAACAATAAAATTAATATTAAAATGAACATAATAGTAATAAACTAATTTATATTAAATTAACATTGATTAATATTAACATTAATATTAACATTAACTTAGCATTAGCATTAACATTATATTAATATTGACATTAACATTAACATTAAAAAAAATTTAGGTAATAATTTTTGGGGTTAAAATTTGCCATGTCAGATGTTATATCATGCCAGGTCAGATGTCACATAATGGGAGATGGCATCACCAATATGTTGGGAGCCCAAACGACTAATTGCTAATATTAATACAGTGGCATTACGGTTTTTCTAATAGATTTGTGACTGTTCGGTCACACCCCTCCACGAGCGGGTTACATACACCGCGTAAACGAGGGTAAATAGCCTTTTCCAAAGAAGAGAACCCATCCGACTAGAGAGAAACAAGGAAAGAAGAAGAAGAACAGTCCAATGGAGAGGAGCAAGATCAACTGCAGCGGAGGGCCGTAATCCCTACCGAGATTCTCTCGATGATATGGTATGTCGGGGATGCGGCGGACGAAGGTAATGTGCAACGTGGCCCCACGTTTGCGTTCGTGGTGGAAGGCGCTCAACGGTCCCTTAGACTATTGGTCCAACGTCGACTTGGTACAGTGGTGCCGGAGGACCCAGCA